>CM056060.1:153311316-153848816 GCA_029574335.1 Rana kukunoris
CCAGATATTTAATAAAAACAACACACCAATAACAAAGTATCTGCCCCACCAAAAATAAAAGTTTATGTACATGCAATCCCCCCCCCAATGATTATCACCCCCATAAAAACGTATCTGCCCCCTTTATAATAATTAGTCACCTCCCTTTTCATGATCTGCCCCCCCCTATATAATAATTTCTCACCCCACAAAAACAATGTTTTATAATGCCCTCATAATAATTTATCTGCCCCCCCCCAATAATGAGTTATCACCCGATAATGTATTTGCCCCCAAAATAAAAGTTTTTGTACAAGTAACCCCCCCCCCCTCCCCATAATAATTATCACCCCCCCATAAAAATTGCCTGGACCCCCCCATGAATTAAAACAAAAGGGGGGTATCTGGCCATGTCTATAATAACCTTAAAAATATACCCCCCCCCCCAATAATTGGTTTATCTAGCGCCCCCCCATCATATTTCTGCGCCCCCCTTCTTACATAATTTATTGTGACATGTGTCCCCCTCCCCCCCATAACGATGTATAACCCCCCCATAAAAATGATGTTCCGGGTATAATGAGCCCAGAACCGGGAGGGGGGACCCCTGATTGTCCGGTGGGGTTCGGTACTGACCTGGATCTTCCCCCGGGTCTTGCTGGGTGATCCGGGCATGACATCGGGCACGTTCAGGCAGCTCATGGTGCCGGTAGGTGGGCAGCTCGGTGTCTGTCGGGGTCGCGGGAAGAAGCGGAGTGATCGGAGGAGCGGCGGGAGTTTTCTGTACAAGTCCGCGATTCAAACAGCTGCGCGGGCTCCGGCACAGCGCCCGGCCAATCAGAGACGGCGGACGGGACCGGCTCTACCAATCAGCGAGACGGAAAGGGCGTGCCTATCAATGATTGGCACGCGTCTGACAGCTGCAGGTTTGGCGCCATAAAGGGGATTTACATTTCCGAATTGTAGAGAAAGCGCCAAAAATCTGCCAATGAAAACATTGTATCCGATTTATATTTATATGTCATTGATATTTGTATCCGAGTTATATTTGTATCGTATTTATATTTGTATTTTATTTATATTTGTATCCGATTTATATCTAATTTATAGTTATAACTGATTTATATTTATATCCGATTTATCTTTATATAAATGGTAACAGACTGTTTTTTTATGGTTGGGGGGAAGGATTGTATGAAGCTGAGAAGATTCATTATATAATTTTCTTTAGATTTTTTTTTCTTTAGACCCCCCCCCCCATACACACGATACCACCCCCCCCCCATACACACTATTAGACACCCCCCCCCATACACACTATTAGACACCCCCCCCCCATACACACTATTAGACCCCCCCCCCCCATACACACTATTAGAACCCCCCCCCCATACACACTATTAGACCCCCCCCCCCATACACACTATTAGACCCCCCCCCCATACACACTATTAGACCCCCCCCCCCAATACACACTATTAGACCCCCCCCCCCATACACACTATTAGACCACCCCCCCCATACACACTATTAGACCCCCCCCCATACACACTATTAGACACCCCCCCATACACACTATTAGACACCCCCCCCCATACACACTATTTAGACCCCCCCATACACACTATTAGACCCCCCCCCATAACACACTATTAGACACCCCCCCCCCATACACACTACTAGACACCCCCCCCCATACACACTATTAGACCCCCCCCCATACACACTATTAGACCCCCCCCCCCCATACACACTATTAGACCCCCCCCATACACACTATTAGACCCCCCCCATACACACTATTAGACCCCCCCCCCATACACACTATTAGACACCCCCCCCCCCATACACACTATTAGACCCCCCCCCCATACACACTATTAGACACCCCCCCATACACACTATTACACAAGTAGAAAACCCCCCCCCATACACACTATTAGACCCCCCCAAACACACTATTACAGACCCCCCCATACACACTATTAGACCCCCCCACATACACACTATTAGACCCCCCCCAAAACACACTAAACTACCCCCCCCCATACACACTATTAGACAACCCCCACCCCCCATACACACTATTAAACCCCCCCCCATACACACTATAAGACACCCCCCCATACACACTATTAGACCCCCCCCATACACACTAATAGACCCCCCCATACACACTATTAGACCCCCCCCCCATACACACCTATTAGACCCCCCCCTATACACACTATTAGACCCCCCCCATACACACTATTAGACACCCCCCCATACACACTATTAGACCCCCCCGTACATACACTATTAGACCCCCCCCCCCCCATACACACTATTAGACACACCCCCCCCCCATACACACTATTAGACCCCCCCATACACACTATTAGACCCCCCCCATACACACTATTAGACCCCCCCCCATACACACTATTAGACCCCCCCCCCCATACACACTACTAGACACACCCCCCCCATACACACTATTAACACCCCCCCATACACACTATTTAGACAACCCCCCCCCATACACACTATTAGACCCCCCCCATACACACTATTAGACCCCCCCCATACACACTATTAGACCCCCCCCCATACACACTATAGACCCCCCCCCCATACACACTATTAGACCCCCCCCCCCATACACACTATTAGAACACCCCCCCCATACACACTATTAGACCCCCCCCCCCATACACACTATTAGACACCCCCCCCATACACACTATTAGACCCCCCCATACACACTATTAGACCCCCCCCCCCATACACACTATTAGACCCCCCCCATACACACTATTAGACCCCCCCCCATACACACTATTAGACCCCCCCATACACACTATTAGACCCCCCCCCCATACACACTATTAGACCCCCCCATACACACTATTAGACCCCCCCCCCATACACACTATTAGACCCCCCCCATACACACTATTAGACCCCCCCCCATACACACTATTAGACCCCCCCCATACACACTATTAGACACCCCCCCATACACACTATTAGACCCCCCCATACACACTATTAGACCCCCCCCCATACACACTATTAGACCCCCCCCATACACACTATTAGACACCCCCCCCATACACACTACTAGACACACACCCCCCCCATACACACTATTAGACACCCCCCCCATACACACTATTAGACACCCCCCCCCATACACACTATTAGACCCCCCCCCATACACACTATTAGACCCCCCCATACACACTATTAACCCCCCCCCATACACACTATTAGACCCCCCCCATACACACTATTAGACCCCCCCATACACACTATTAGACCCTCCCCCATACACACTATTAGACCCCCCCCCATACACACTATTAGACCCCCCCCCCCATACACACTATTAGACACCCCCCCCCCCATACACACTATTAGACCCCCCCCCCCCATACACACTATTAGACACCCCCCCATACACACTATTAGACCCCCCCATACACACTATTAGACCCCCCCCCCATACACACTATTAGACCCCCCCCATACACACTATTAGACCCCCCCCCATACACACAATTAGACCCCCCCATACACACTATTAGACCCCCCCCCCATACACACTATTAGACCCCCCCCATACACACTATTAGACCCCCCCCCCCATACACACTATTAGACCCCCCCCCCCATACACACTATTAGACCCCCCCCCCCATACACACTATTAGACCCCCCCCCCATACACACTATTAGACCCCCCCCCATACACACTATTAGACCCCCCCCCCCCCCATACACACTATTAGACCCCCCCCATACACACTATTAGACACCCCCCCATACACACTATTAGACCCCCCCATACACACTATTAGACCCCCCCCATACACACTATTAGACCCCCCCCCCATACACACTATTAGACCCCCCCCTCATACACACTATTAGATTTTCTGCAGATTTTTGTCTTCAGATTTACCAAAACCATAATAATAGGAGGTCACACCTAAACTCTTTCAATCTGTATGCAGTCAGGCAGGACCTTGCCCCAGTGGCGGTGCGTCCATAGTGGCCGCCCCCTCTCTCTCCTGCAGCCATCAATCAATACATACATTCATGCATTGCATGAATGTATGTATTGCCGCTGGTGCCACTATTCAGATGGCCGGCCCCCTGGCGAGCGCCGGCCATCAGAATTACAGCGGCGGCCGGCGGTGGGTGTGTTTTGGAAGTGCCTATCAGAGCCAGCCTGTGGGCTGTAATCGGCTTCCAAATAGGGTGCACAGCCACACACCTCAGCCAATCAAGTTCACCGGTAACCTGATTGGCTGAAGCGACATCGAGGGAGCGTGGAGGTCTGGAGGAGGATGCCTGACCCAAGACAGGTAAGTGCTGGCAGTGATAGGCAACATTGATGGGCACTCATAGGCAGCACTGATAGGCGACATTGATGGGCACTGATAGGCAGCACTGATAGGTGACATTGATGGGCACTGATAGGCAGCACTGATGGGCACTAATAGGCGGTATTGATGGGCACTGATAGCAAAACTGATGAGCACTGATAGGTGACATTGATGGGTACTGATAGGCAGCACTGATGGGCACTAATAGGCGGTATTGATGGGCACTGATAGCAAAACTGATGAGCACTGATAGGTGACATTGATGGGTACTGATAGGCAGCACCAATGAGCACTGATAGGCAGCACTGATAGGTGACATTGATGGGCACTGATAGGCAGCACCGATGGGCACTAATAGGCGGTATTGATGGGCACTGATAGCAAAACTGATGAGCACTGATAGGCAGCACTGATAGGTGACATTGATGGGTACTGATAGGCAGCACTGATGAGCTCTGATAGGTAGCACTGATAGGTGGCACTGATGGGAACTGATAGGCAGCACCAATGAGGACTGATGGGCACTGATATGCAGCACTGATAGGTGGCATTAATGGGTACTGATAGGCAGCACCAATGAGCACCTATAGGCAGCACTGATGAGCTCTGACAGGTAGCACTGATAGATGACATTGATGGGCACTGGTAGGCATCACTGATAGGCAGCACTGATAGTTGGCACAGATGATACACTGACAGGGGTCCTTACAATGATCAGCTTTTATTTAAATAATATTTATGTAAGGCCCAGTTCACACTGTTGCAATGACAGACATCGCATGTGATTCGCACCGCACTGTTGTACAGATCACATGCGATGTCTGTGCGATGCGATTTCAGCCTTTCAAACGGTACCAAAATGGAATCGGATCGCATTAGTGTTCTTATGCGATCCGATTCCTGCACCATTTTACAGTTCACACTGCGATATGCGGACCGATCTGGAGATGGGGTGGGGGGATGGGGGGGGGGTCGTTAACTTTACATTGACACCCGCATCGGTTCCCAGATTTCAGTGTGAAGCACTGTGCGATTCGGGGACCTGCACTGGATTCGCTGGGTTCTCGCATCGCACAGTGTGAACCGCCACTTATATATTTACACATATTTGTAAGCGGGGATTTTATTTTATTTTTTAAATATTTACAATTTTTACATAAAACATTTATCCCAAAAGGAAGAAAACATTTTGCGGTCACTGCTTATAAAATGTGAGCTGGAGTTTGGCTTCAGGTTGTGTATATACTGTAAATCTGCTAAGTCTGTAAATCTAACAGCCCCCCCCCCCCCAGACTGACAATGCTGCTGTGCCTCCTGTTCTCCTTCATCCAGAATGGAGGGGGGGGGGGCTCTAACACAGGAGATATGTTACTGGTCAGATCACCAGGTAAAAAAAAAAACAGAGGGGAAAAAAGCCAAAGAAAATAAAAGAGATGCAGCCGCCACACAGGGCCGCCATCAGGGGGATACAGGCAGTATACCCCCAGGGCCCCAGAAGGCAACTCCTTCTTTTTTTATTTATTTGTTATAAAATATATATTTTTTAATATATTTTTATTTATTTTTTTTATTAAAGGGACAATTTTTTTTATTAGAGGTCCGGAGGTCCCCAGGGCCCCGGATGGCAACCCCCATTTTTTTATAAAAAAATATATATTTTTTATATATTTTTTTACTTCTTTTATTATATAATTATTATTATTGTTATTAAAGGGCTCAGAGGTCCCCAGGGCCCCGGATGACATCCCTCCTTTTTTTTATATTATTTTCTTTTTTTCTTTTTATTTATATATATATATATATATATATATATTTATTAAAGTGCTCAGAGGTCCCCAGGGCCCCATGTGTCAACCCCCCCTTTTTTTTATATAAATGTTTATTTTTTTATTTTTGTTTATATATTTTTTTATTTATTTTTTATTAAAGTGCCCAGTGGTCCCCAGGGCCCTGAAAGGCACCCCCCCCCCCTTTTTTTTATAAATGTTTATTTCTTTTTAACATATATATTTTTTTATTTCTTTTTTATTAAAGGGCCCAGAGGTTTCTTTTTAGTAACGGGCCCAGAAGTCCCAGATGGCAACCACCCTTTTTTTTAAAAAATATCTCACTTTTTTTCTTTTTATTAAAGGGCCCAGAGGTCCCCAGGGCCCTGGCTACCCCCCTTTATATATATATATTTTCTCTATTTCTTCTTTTTTTTTGTAAAGGCCCCCCCCCCCCCCCCGCTTCTCAATTTGTGGCAACCCCCCCCCCCCCTCCCCCGCTTCTCAATTTCAGGCGGCAGCACCCCCCCCCCCCGTTCTCTGCTCCGGGGGGCCCATTTCTGAAGCTGTGCAATGGGCCCCATAATTCCAGATGGCGGCCCTGCCGCCACATCTAATGATTGGTAAAGTGCAATATATGAAATTTTGGGTTTTGTGGTTTAATACCGCTTAAGAATTTTTATGCGAAATTTTATTTTGGTAAATGAAACACCATACAATTACATGGATTACACATACACAGTCCTAACAATTCTACATTTATTGATACCTTTTAAAAAAAACAAAAAAAACATTTTCTATGTAAGGTTGAAAATCTACAAAACACACGTGGCAAAACGGCAAATGTTCGGAGCGCAGTGACCCTCACTAATAAAGGGTTACATGTCAGATTCTCCCAAGGTTCCTCCTAGATTCACCGGCCAATCATTCCATAAAACTCATTGCTATCAGATTTCCTTCTTTTCGTCGAATTTCCATCGGACTTCCCCCTTTTCATCGTTAATGTTTTTTTGGGGGATTTTTTTCAGTGACGTTTACCAGCAAATATCTTTGGATTTGGTGGACTTCTTTTCCATGGGAGACCAATGGGCATGTGAGCATCAGAACTGGATAATAGAGCAATGGAAGGAGATGGCCTTGGTAGACCATGGTAGACCCAACCCCACCATGTGGTAGACCATGGTAAACCCGACCCCACCACAGCACATGGTAGACCATGGTAGACCTGACCACACCACACAGTAGACCATGGTAAGTCCGATCACACCACATGTTAGACCAGGGGTCTCCAAACTTTCTAAACAAAGGGCCAGCTTACTGTCCTTCAGACTGTAGGGGGGCCAGATGTGTTGGTGGGAGGATTAGTACCCCATTGTTGGTATCAGTGGGAGGAATAGTGCCCCTTCATTGTCGTGGGAGGAATAGTGCCCCATCATTGTCGTGGCAGGAATAGTGTCCCATCATTGTCGTCGTGGCAGGAATAGTGTCCCATCATTTTCGTCGTGGAAGGAATAGTGTCCCACCATCGTCGTCGTGGCAGGAATAGTGTCCCATCATTGTCGTCGTGGCAGGAATAGTGTCCCATCATTGTCGTCGTGGCAGGAATAGTGTCCCATCATTGTCGTCGTGGCAGGAATAGTGTCCCATCATTGTCGTCGTGGCAGGAATAGTGTCCCATCATTGTCGTCGCGGCAGGAATAGTGTCCCATCATTGTCGTTGTGGCAGGAATAGTGTCCCATCATTGTCGTCGTGGCAGGAATAGTGTCCCATCATTGCTGTCAGTGGGAGGGATAGTGTCTTGTATCAGTGAGAGGAACACTGCCCTGAGGGCCAGATAAAAGCAAGCAAAGGGCCACATCTGGCCCCCGGGCCGCAGTTTGGAGACCCCTGTGTTAGACCATGGTAGACCAGACCTCACCACATGGTAGACCATGGCAGACCCGACGCCACCACATGGTAGACCCCACCTGGCCCCACCATACCACACAGTAGACCATGGTAGGTCCGATCACACCACATGTTAGACCAGACCTCACCACATGGTAGACCATGGCAGACTCGACCCTATCCCGCTTATTAGATCCAACCCCACCACATGGTAGACCATGGTATACCTGACCCCACCACAGGGTAGACCTGACCCCACCACAAGGTATACAAGGGTAGACCTGACCCCACCACATGTTAGACCATGGAAGACCCGACCCCATCACATAATAGTCTATGGTAGACCAGACCCCACCACGTGGTTGACCTGACCCCACCACAGGGTAGACAATGGTAGACGTGACCCCACCGCATGTTAGACCATGGTAGATCCAAACACACCACATGGTAGACCAGGGCAGACCGAACCCCATGCCACTTGTTAGACCTGACCCCACCACATGGTAGACCACGGTAAACCCAACCTCACCACATGGTAGACTATTGTAGACCTGTCCCCACCACATGGTAGACCCGACCCCACCACAGGGTAGACAATGGTAGACCTGACCCCACCACATGGTAGACCACGGTAAACCCAACCCCACCACATGGTAGACTATTGTAGACCTGTCCCCACCACATGGTAGGCCCGACCCCACCACAGGGTAGACAATGGTAGACCTGACCCCACCATGTGGCAGACCATGTGCCGGGGTTGGGTCACTATGCTCTTTGAGATTGGCCTGAAAAGATAAAACTCTGAGGTGCCAACCCAACAGAAATTTCTAAACTTTACCATAACAACTGAATTCCCAAATGTTATTTTGATCACATCCTATCATACACATATCATTACATCCTATCATACACTCTGTGTAAAACGAACTGCACAGTGCAGGTAAGTATAACATGTTTGTTTGTTTTAAACAAAAAATAATCTGCGAACCTTTACAACCCCTTTAATATATCATTTTTGTATTGATATATATTGTCTATTCATGGACATCATTTATTTCTTGCTGTGGATCCTGTTGAGGCAGTGAGATGGTGAAACGCGTTGATCAGGAACGACATACACTAAAAAAAAAACATATCTTGTGGAATTATATCTAATAGATTACGTTTTTTTTTTTTTTTTTATTGTTTTGTTTTTTTAACAGAATATGAGGTGATGGTCATTCTTTATGTCATGTGGGATGTATTTTTTTTTGTGTAATTTTATGTTTTTTTGTCTCTATGAGGTACAAGGAAAGTCCCATTTTTTAATCTTCTCTCCACCATGTTTGGTGGACTGAGGGGGTGTGTGTTTTTTTTGTCTGGAATTATGCCGCGTACACACGGTCGTTTTTTGCGATGAAAAAAAAACGACGTTTTTTAAAACGTCATTTAAATTGATCGTGTGTGGGCAAAACGTCGTTTTTCAACCCGCGCATGCCCAGAAGCTAGTTATGAAGCGAGCTTCAATGGAAAAGAGTGGTGAACGTAACCTCGCTTTTTGTGAAAAAACGATGGTGTGTATGCAAAATTGTCTTTGAAAAGTGACGTTTCAAAAACGTCGTTTTTTACTTCACAGAAAACGTCGTTTTTTTTCATCACAAAAAACGACCGTGTGTACGCGGCATTAGGGATTGGTAGCAGTCTAGTATGAACCCATTCCCACCCTCTGCTTCTTTTGTCATTTAAAGAATCTAAAACCTTTTTAATAAAATAATCAGTGGTGATCCTGCCATGAAGGCCCTCATTCGAGCACTTCCTACTACAGGGTGACAACTGCCTCCCAGTTATGCCCCTGCGTTGTCACTTTGATCATCTGCCACCTTGTGGAGACTGCAAGTGCTTGTGCCTTCACACACTGTGCCACTAGGGGGCGTGTATACAGGAAATGGCGAATGATGGAAAAAGGATGAAAATTGTATTTTATGGGGGGAAAAAATATCCTTTTTTGTACACATCGTATCATATGTCACCCCGCGGGGAAGACATCTACTGTACATCAGATTTACTTAGCAGAGAACGAGGAATAATCCACACATTAATTCTGATATCATCTTCATCTTCCGGGTCCCGGGCTGTGATTTTATTCTTATAAATGTCCTGAAAAGTTCAAACAAAATACAATTCACATTAAATAAAAAACTTTAATACACAATAATACATCATTATAGAGGGGATTATTACATCACCTGACTGTGGATAGAGGAACCAAGGGGCGAAAGGAACCATTAAAGAAAGAAGAGGAACTGAACAGAAGCTGTGCCCAAAAATCAGGGAGACACAGGGACAAGGACTAGTCACCGGTATGGTATGTGGTCTTCCTGCAGCAGAGGACAAAGGACTAGTCACCGTTATTGTATGTGATCTCCCTGCAGCAGAGAACAAAGGACTAGTCACCGGTATTGTATGTGGTCTCCCTGCAGCAGAGGGCCAATGACTAGTCACCAGTATTGTCTGTGATCTCCCTGCAGCAGAGGGCCAATGACTAGTCACCAGTATTGTCTGTGATCTCCCTGCAGCAGAGGACAAAGGACTAGTCACCAGTATTGTCTGTGATCTCCCTGCAGCAGAGGACACAGGACTAGTCACCAGTATTGTCTGTGATCTCCCTGCAGCAGAGGACAAAGGACTAGTCACCAGTATTGTCTGTGATCTCCCTGCAGCAGAGGACAAAGGACTAGTCACCGGTATTGTCTGTGATCTCCCTGCAGCAGAGGACAAAGGACTAGTCACCAGTATTGTCTGTGATCTCCCTGCAGCAGAGGACAAAGGACTAGTCACCAGTATTGCCTGTGATCTCCCTGCAGCAGAGGACAAAGGACTAGTCATCGGTATTGTCTGTGATCTCCCTGCAGCAGAGGAGAAAGGACTAGTCACCAGTATTGTCTGTGATCTCCCTGCAGCAGAGGACACAGGACTAGTCACCAGTATTGTCTGTGATCTCCCTGCAGCAGAGGACAAAGGACTAGTCACCAGTATTGTCTGTGATCTCCCTGCAGCAGAGGACAAAGGACTAGTCACCAGTATTGCCTGTGATCTCCCTGCAGCAGAGAACAAAGGACTAGTCACTGGTATTTTCTGTGATCTCCCTGCAGCAGAGGAGAAAGGACTAGTCACCAGTATTGTCTGTGATCTCCCTGCAGCAGAGGACACAGGACTAGTCACCAGTATTGTCTGTGATCTCCCTGCAGCAGAGGACAAAGGACTAGTCACCAGTATTGTCTGTGATCTCCCTGCAGCAGAGGACAAAGGACTAGTCACCAGTATTGCCTGTGATCTCCCTGCAGCAGAGAACAAAGGACTAGTCACTGGTATTTTCTGTGATCTCCCTGCAGAAGAGGGCAAAGGACTAGTCACCGGTATTTTCTGTGATCTCCCTGCAGCAGAGAATACAGGACTAGTCACCAGCATTGTATGGGGTCTCCCTGCAGCTGATCTTATACCCATTACTGAGTGATCATGTCTTGTTCTGCCATATTCTATATTTATAATTACATAGTATATAACGGCTGGAAAAGACACAAGTCCATCCAATCCAACCTCCATGTGTGAGTTTACATATCATATCAATGTGACAGCCAGGCAGCTTTGAATTTCCAGAAGAGGTCCACCATACATGAGTATATATGACATACAGGATATCAGTCAGATAGCTGATGATACGTATAGGACACTTACACACATAACTCGATCCCACCTTACGTCCTCGGCGCTTACCTGAGAATAGACAAAAAATAAACCTTTCAGCTGACAGAAGTCTTAAACTATAAAGCAAAGTTTCAGTTTTGGTCAAATTGTTATAACACAAATAATTGTTACACTTGCTACTTTGTAGTTTTATTGTCATTAAGCATCTTGGGCAAAAAAAATAATTAAAAATGAAATTGTACTGTCCCCTGCAGTACCTCTTTTCTGCCACAAGATGTCCTCAGTTTTCGGGATTGAACGATGCTCGGTGTGTGTGCCTCATCCTGGAAGACTGAGGGCATTACAGTGAGTGCGGGCTCATCCCCTGCATTCACTGTTTATTGATGGAGAGAACGGCACTGAGATCCTCTCTGTCGATCCCCCATCGCTGGAGAAGATCAGAAGAGGATGGGCCCTTGCCAGCCTTATATATGGATCACTGGTTCTGCATTGTTGGACTGCAACTGATCCCGAAGCAAAGAGGAGAGACTTTGTAAAACTAGACGAATTGGGGTGGGGGGGGGGGGGTGTTGTCGTGCCTTTAACATTAAGTCCAATCCAGCCCGGATATATGTTTCAGGATTTGCTGGCCCACTATAGGTTACCCTCACAGCGGCGTTCCTCCCTCAATGCTAGTCTGCAACAAAAAATGCTTGCTTCAGCCCCCTGGCTTACTCTGGCAGCACAGGCAGGGCTGTCTTAATGAGAGGGCACACCTGGGCACTGCCCAGGTCCCTCAGCTGCATGGGGGGCCCCTGCACTTTCCCCAAAGACCTTGAGCCCACGCTGCCCCGAAATTGGGGGCCACATGATGGTACTGAGAGTGATGGATACACAGGGGAGGCAGTCTGCCTACTACCTTCTTGATGTCTGTTTAACTGCACTGTCATCATTGTAGGGGCCCCAGAGCATTACTTTGCCCAGGGGCCCATTATGCTATTAAGACGGCCCTGAGCACCGCTGCTCTGACCTCACACTTCAGGCCTCTGTTAGGTCCTCCAGACCATCACACCAAACTTTGGACTCTGCGTCTGTCTTTCTCTCAGCTCTCTTAGCTCTCTCACTGCTCCCTTCTGCTCTGGCCCACACCCTGACCTCTGGCCAGAGGCCCCCTTGTCTCCCAGGTGGAGCCCTGAACTACAGACAGCCCTTTAATTATAAAGGCTGTGCACACCTACACACACACAGCCCGCTGGTCCCCTGTAAGACCTGGACATAGGGTTAGAGACTTCATCCCTCCAAAGACTCTTAGAAGTCTCCGAACTCCAAAACCCAATGCATGCATTACCATTCCCGGAGAAACCTTGGACCTGCAACCGTGAGAACCCTGTGGGAGATGTACCTCTTCTAACACAGTGGCAGGGCCAGCGCTGTCACAGGGGGTGTGGGCAACCTGAAAAACAAGGAATATCTCCTGGCTTGCTCTGGCAGCGCCACTGCTCTGACCTCACACTTTAGGCCTCGGTCTGGTCCTCCAGGCCATCTCAACAAACTTTTGACTCGGGGCCTGTCTTTCTCTCGGCTCTCTCAGCTCTCTCTCTCTCACTGCTCCCTTCTGCTGTGACCCACACCCTGACCACTGGGTAGGGGACCTCCAACCCTTGGGTGGAGCCTTGAATTACAGACAGCCCCTTGATTATAAAGGCTGCTGGTCTCCTGTTAGACCTGGACATAGGGTGAGAGGCCTCATCCCTCTCAAGACTCTTTGAAGTCTCCAGACTCCAGAAACCAATCCAGGCATTACCAATCCCAGAGAAAACGTGAATCAGCATGCAGGGGGTGTGAGCTGTATCTCTTCTCACACAGTGGCAGGGCATGTGGGCAGCCTCAATAAACAAGGATTGTTTACCTCTTCTAACACAGTGGCAGGGCCAGCACTGTCAAAGTGGGTAAGGGCAGCCTGCATAAGAAGGAATATCCTTTAATAAGGAAGGACTGAACAAACAATTAACCGCTGATTGGGGGGGAGTTCAATTTTAAGCCGTATGAATTTAAGGTTAGGAGTAGAAATACAAAAAAAAAATTAAAATTGTGAAAATTTTTAAAAAAATGAACATTTTGGTAAATTTTGAAACAATTTGGTACATTTTGGAAAAAATTGGTAAATTTGGGAAACTTGAGAAAATTTGGGGGAAAATTTGGGGAAAATTTTGAATTTTTTTGAAAAGTTTGAAAAATTTTGAAAATTTTGAAAAAGTTTGAAAAGTTTGAAAATTTCTTGAAAAGTTTTGAAATTTCTTGAAAAGTTTTGAAATTTCTTGAAAAGTTTTGAAACATTCTGAAAAGTATTAAATGTCCTCATCCAGAAGCCTCTGTGAGGAGTTTACTAACAAAGAGTTCAGGTAAAAAAAAAGGAGAGATGCCCCCTTGACCCATGGCTCCCCCCTCCCCCCAGGCTCTGGCCCGGTCCCGCCTAATGGTCTTTTTTTTTACGTTTCCAGGTTCTCTCTTTATACTTACAGAAATGTGTTAAGAAGACGAGTAGAAGCAGAATGAGCAAAATGGGGCCACAGACGCTGATGATGATGGAATTCAGGTCCTGCACTTGTTTGGACACAGACGTCAGGATATACGTGAATGAAATCAGGAATTTGGGTGCGGCGTCCCATTCTTCCTTATCAGACTTTTTTCTGTCCCCAGGTTTGTCCTCACTGTCTGGGTTGTCACCTGTATGTGGAATGAGACAAAATGACCAATTCTACGGAGCGCGATCATCTGCAGCGTAAACTTGAGCATTGCATATACTGGGCAAAGAAACGGGCACACTCCAACTCCAGCCAAAATATATCATGTCTACTTCCAATAAAAAGCCATGTTTGCTGCTCTGTTCACCCAATAGAGTGCAGGGAAATGCCTGATGATCCAATGTATCGAGGAGCATGTAACTCTCCCCTCTCCCCTCACAATACAGCGTTGGATGCCTGAGCAGCCAATCACCTGATGTTATATAGGGATGATCGCTTAACTCTGTAAAAGCTCCAACAAGATTGACTTGGTGCCTACACAGAACCTCTTTATACCTTCATTGCATGAGGTTGACAGATTGTGGTAGGGAGTTCCAGGAGATGGGAGAAGCTCTGGGGAAGTCCTAAAAGTGAGTATTGGAGGAAGGATGCTTGTGTGATATTTTGAGATGGGACTGATGATGCAACACGGAGCAGAGAGTTGTGTATAGCCTTGTAAGGTGTTGGTATCTTGAATTTCATTTGTTGAGTGAGCAGAAGCCAATTGAGGGATTGGCAGAGATGAGTGGTGGAAACTGAGCAGAGGCCAGTGGAGGGATTGGCAGAGAGTGGAGAAGGACACTAAGCAGGGGGCCAGTGGAGGGATTGGCAGAGAGGGGTGAAGGACACTGAGTGGAGGATTTGGCAAAAAGAAGGGTGGAGGACACTGAGCAGGGGGCCAGGGGAGAGATTGGCAGAGAGGGGTGGAGAACACTGAGAAGGGGACAGTGGAGGGATTGGCAAAAAGAGGAGGAGGACACTGAGTGGAGGCCAGTGGAGGAATTGGCAGAGATGGATGGAGGACACTAAGCAGGGGTTAGTGAAGGGATTGACAGAGAGGGGTGGGGGACACTGGGAAGGGGACCAGTGGAGAGATTTGCAAGGATAAGTGGAGGACACTGAGTGAAGGCCAGTGGAGGGATTGGCAGAGAAGGGTGGAGAACACTCAGCAGAGGCCAATGGACGGATTGACAGAGAGGGGTGAAGGACACTATGCAGGGGTCAGTGAAGGGATTGGGAGAGAGAGGTGAAGAACACTGAGCAGAGGCCAATGGAGGGGTTGGCAAGAGGGGTGTAGGACATCGAGTGGAGGCCAGTGGAGAGATTGGCAGAGAGGGGTGGAGGACACTGAGCGGAGGGATTGGCAGAGAGGGATGGAGGCCACTGAGTGGAGACCAGTGGAGGAATTGGCAGAGGGGGGTGGAGGACACTGAGTGGACACCAGTGAAAGGATTGGCGGAGGGGGGTGAAGGACACTGAGTGGAGACCAGTGGAGGGATTGGCAGAGGGGAGTGGAGGACACTGTGCAGAGACCAGTGAAGGGTTTGGCAGAGGGGGTGGAGGACAATGAGTGGAGACCAGTGAAGGGTTTGGCAGAGGGAGGTGGAGGACACTGAGTGGAGACCAGTGGAGGGATTGGCAGGGGGGGGGGGTGTAGGACACTGAGCGGAGTCCAGTGAAGGGATTAGCAGAGAGGGGTGGAGGACGCTGAGCGGTTGGTAAGGTGGATGAAACTAGACAAATCATCCAGGAGCAGATACCCTGTGTAGATGAAGGCCAGTGAGGAGGAAGGTGCAATAGTTGACAGGGGTGAGTTTTATTGTAGAGGTGGAGAGTAGAGAACGCTCGGAGTGCGGAAGGATTCCACAGGTAATTACAGGTTGGGGAGGATTGGAGATTGAAGAAGGGAAAAACGTAAAACCGGTGAGGTTATTATTCCTCGCCTCCACTTTTTACAGCTCAGCATCCAAACTCCACCATTATTTCGGCAAGTCTAGAGGGACTGCTCTCCTCACCTTCAATTTTCAGAGGTCCACTTGTCTCCTCCTCTCCGGACAGAGTTCTTGCCCTGCAGTAGATCTTGCTCGGTCCCGGAGTTATGTCGAACTGGAATGTGGCGGCTTTCCTCCCGTGGACGGTCATGTTTTTCACGATTCTGTCCCCCTGGATGAGCTCGTAGTTGATGACCTCAGGTCCACTTTCGGAGAAGCAGGTGATCTGGAAACCATTGCCTATTTCTACGCTTACATTTGGCACAGATATAGACTCTGCGGATAGAAGAGAGAAATGGTCATAATTACCCTCAGGGTTGCCACCGGTCTTCAGAGGCGGCCCTAGGCTTTGTGAGGCCTTGGGCAAATCTTAGACTTAAACCAAGTGACTGTATAAATTGCATATATTAAAGGGGTTGTAATACCTCAAGGAGCCGGGGGGAGGGGAGTACATGGAGCCACCCACTGACCCTGGAACCTCGGGCAGTGCTCAAGTGGTCAGTCCAGAAGCAGGGGAAAACTAGTTGCAGGCAGAGAGACAGCCCTCGGGACACTGACTGGGGGACATTCCCTCCCACTCTCACACACACGCCAGGCAAATTAGATGGCCGCGAGGCCCCTGGTAGTGCGAGGCCTAAGACGACTGCCAAATTAGAGAGCCGCCCCTGACGGTCTTCATTGCTGTCTGGGGTCCCACCCCACCTCCATGACAATCTAAAAATTTGCTTCTTCAGTTGAGGTTCCTGTTGTTACCGAAGGTGCAAAGAAATACAGGAATTTGTGAGAACTTAGAAACCGCTACTGGACCAGACCTGGTCTCATCCACAAGAAAACATGTGGTGGGTGAATTGCTCTACAAGGGGGCCCCATAACATTTCATGATCTAAAAACACAAATCAGTTCTTATATAACTGTGGGGGTGTGGCTATTTGGTGATGTCACCTAGAAACCCCACTCCCTTGTGATGTCACAGACCCATCATGCCTGGGGTGGTGATGTAAAAAAGGGATGGGTTTTACAGGTGAGGTCACCACTTAGCCATGCTCCATAGTTATACAAGAGCTGCCAGAACTTTTGCCTTAGTTGGGGGAAGAGCGTTTTTTTTTTTATTAAGATGGTGGCGACGGCCATCACGATTGACGTTGGAGCTACCATGGGGTACATTATTAATTTTTAATAAAGGACTTGTCAAAAACGGCCTCCTGTTTTTTTTTACACTGCACAGGCTTTTTTTTAGGGGTAAATGTGCCATGTTCCCCAGTCCAGGGGTGTAGATAAGGGTGGGGTCAGGGGGGTCCAAACCTCCCCCCCAAGAGTGTCAGTCAGTATTTGGGAGGTCAGTATGATGTCAGGGGGGAGGGAGGCACTTTTGGTAATTTTCAGCCACCCATTGGCTGAGATTCCCATTCTCATTCACATGGGTTGTGGGCGGGATCTAATTTCTTAAAGGGGGCTTCCAGATTCCAAAAGCCCCCTGTTCGCAGACCCCCACCACCACAGCCCAGGGTTGTGGGGAAGAGGCCCTTGTCCCCATCAACATGGGGACAAGGTTCTTTGGAGCAGGGGAGGCAGAGCCCCCCTGCACCAAAGCACCCTCCCCATGTTGAGGGCATGTGGCCTGGTATGGTTCAGGGGGAGAGCGCTTGCTTGCCCCCCCTTTCCTGGCCAGCCAGGCTGCATGCTTGGATAAGGGGGTCTAATATGGATATGAGGGGGACCCCACACTGTTTTTTTTTTTCAATACATTTTGCATTGCTAACATTGCCTCTAAGCACAAGTCGCATGTCACAAGTCGGATCAGTTAAAATGCTGATCCGACTTGAATGCGACTTCCATAAAATTCAATGGCCTGAAATCGAACCCAATTCGGACCAAAATAGCGCAGGAACCTTTTCAACAGTCGGACTGACACGAGTTTAGAGCCAGTTAAGACGACTCTCAGGGGACCATTGATTTTTACATGTCATGCAAGGCGGGTACAGGCAGTACACCTGTAAGGAGCCCTGAGGTCCCCAGGGGCCCGGGTGGCAACCCATTTTTTTTGTAAGTGGTCCAGAGGTCCCCAGGGCCCCGTATGGCAACCCCCCTTTTTTTAATCATTTTTTATAAAAAAAAATATATTTTTATTAAATATATATATATATATATATATATATATATATATATATACATTTTTTTATTGAAGAGCCCAGAGGTCCCCAGGGGCCTGGAGGTCCCCAGGACCCCATATGACAATCTTCCCAATTTTTATAAAAAAAAAATATATTTTATTTATATTTTTTTATTTCTTTTTAATATATATAATATATATATATATATATATATATATATATATATATATATATATATATATATATATATATATATTTTTATTTTTTTTTCTCCATTAAATGGCCCAGAGGTCCCCAGGGGATTGGAGGTCCCCAGGGTCCCATGTGGCAACCCCCCCTTCTTTTTATATAGATGTTTATTTTGTAATTTTCTTTTATATTTTTTTTATTTATTTTTTATTAAAGGATGGCAACCCCCGTTTTTTGTAATTTTATATATATATATATATAGATATATATATATATAGATATATATATATAGATCTATATATATATATAGATATATATATATAGATCTATATATAGATCTATATATATATATATCTATATATATATTTTTTTTTATTAAAGGGTCCGGAGGTCCCCAGGGCCTACACCCCCTTTTTTTTTTTTTTTTTGTATATATTTTTCTTTCTTTCTTTTTTTATTGTAACGGCCCCTCTCCCCGCTTCTGAATTTGCGGCAGCTCTCAAAAGTCGCACCAGTGTGACTCGAGCCTTAGGTGTTTTCTTTACTTACTGGTTATGAGTGCCGCATTCATCCTTTGAGGGACGGATTGGAGCTCCTTCTTGGTGACAGCTGCGTGTATTCCGGTGGAGTGATGCTGTTTGGCTAACGTTGAATGTTCCACTGAAAAACATAGAAATATACGGTGCTCATAGGCGTGCGCACAGTGTGTGCCGGTGTGCCTGGGCACACCCTAATTGTGTCTGGTGATATTTTCGGCACCCCTGCTTCTCTAGTCGCGGTACCCCCTTCTGAACTTGCAGGAGACCGCCCCCACCTTCTCAACACTCGTGGGAGACGGGCGACCCTCCTCTGCTTCTCAACCTCTCGGTAGACCGGCGGCAACCCCCCCCCCGCGCTTCTCAAGTGGCGGGCACCCCCTAATGTTACGGGCTGCGCACACCAGTGACGGCGCTCGTCCGCTAATCCTAAATAAGGACACAACAAAACTATACTTGAGACTCATGGGGAGGAAAACAATCAATAAAAGAAAAAAACGATTGATACAAACTGATATCTTTCATAGGGAGCAAACTCGTATAGTAAAAAAAAACACTTCTAGCTAGATTCTGCACGGCTTGTTTCGTTCAAGTAAATATACAAACACATTTTTAGTTATTCTGAGTTTTGTATATATATATCCGAGTGCTCAAATTTATGAAAATCAAATTGAAATTAAAATTGAATTTTACATCGAACTCCAGTCGATTACCAACTGTAGTGTAAACTAGGAATGCGCACTGCGGAAAAATTCGTTTTAGCTTCATTCATTATGATCGCTATTCGTAAATTCGAAAAATGTGAAAATCCGAAAATTGGAAAGAAAATCCCCAAATTCGAAAGAATAATTAACTACCGTATTTATCGGGGTATTGCGCGCTCCGGCGTATAGCGCGCGTGGACCCCATTCCTGTGGAAAAAAAGATTTTTGTACTCACAGTTTTGGTGTCTTGCGCGGCGTCCATCGGCGGCCTCGTCGGGTCCGGCATCCGTCTGCGGCTTCGGGTGTCCTCTTCGTCGGGTCCGGCGTCCTTCTGCGGCGTCCTGCCCCGCTCCATCCCCGCTTTCCCGCGCCGAATTTGAATACTGCGCCGACATATACCGAGCGCAGTACACTCATTTATAGAGAGAAAGGAGTCACCGCTCCAGGTGGAATCACTATATGGTTACAGGTGGTGCAGGATACCGAGGGTGCTGCCGGTGCACTAAGCAAAACGAGGGCAAAGAAAAATGGATAGCCGCACTCCAAAACCTGATGGGTGGTCTTTTATTCAATAGACAGCATGTACAAAAGTAGGGTCACAGCAGTGGAAAACAAGGAGCAGCTGACGCGTTTCGCACTGGATCAGTGCTTTTTCATGGCCATGAATAAGCACTGATCCAGTGCGAAACGCGTAAGCGTACATCTAGGACGTGAGCACGAGAGGAGCCGAGTATGCGTACGTCCAGGACGTGAGCGCGAGAGGAGCCGAGCCTGCCCGACTATACACGAGTGTACTGCGCTCGGTATATGTCGGCTCAGTATTCAAATTCGGCGTGGGAAAGCGTGTATCGGCGTATATCGCGCACCGACGATTTTGCCCTGATTTTCAGGGCAAAAAAGTGCGCAGTATACGCCGATAAATCCGGTAACTAATAATAGCTAACTATTCAATGATAGGTTATATTATATTGGAATTTTTACTTTTAAATATGGCTGTCAGTGAACGTAACGATTACGAATTTATCCAAAGTTTACGAATTATCCAAAATAACAAATGCCGCATCTAAACAAATGGAACGGAATGCATTAACCGCTTGCCGCCGGCAACATGCAACGGGCAGGCAGAAGGAAGTACCTGTACGTCCCCTTTAAGAAGCGGTTGTCACGGGCGTGCACGCGCGCCAGCCGCGATCTCTGCGAGTGCGCCCGTGGGTCCCTCGGACTCGATCGCCGCGAGAATACCCACGATCGTCTCACAAAGAGATAGAACGGGGAGATGTTAGTGTAAACACAACAGCCCAGATTTACAAAGCAGTTACGCCGACATAAGTGCAAATGTGCGCCGGTAAGTGCAAATTTGCGCCGGCGTATCTGTAAGCCAGACTCGCAAGCCAACATACGCCCAAAAACTGGCCACCCTACGCCGATGTAGCTTACATACCCCGGTGTAGCGTGGGCGCACTTTTCGTCTGGACGCATGTTGCCGCTCCCATTGATTAGGCATTCAAACATGCAAATGAGGAAAATACGGCGATTCACGAACATACGTGCGCCCAACGCATGCCGCGCGAGGTGCGCGTAAATTGTACATCCGGCGTAAAGTTATTCCCCATAGATGAGGTGCAACCCGGCAACAGACGTGCAAAGGTCTGCCCCACAGAACACAGCCTGGCGTATTGGGCGTACCTTACGTTCACGGCGTACGTGGTGATCCGGCGTAGCTTAGGCAGTTGTGCCGGCGTGGTTGTGAGCATGCGCATAAGGGTGCAGTTTCATGCGTCCACGTCACGGCTACGTCACGGCGCATTCGCCGTAATTGATACGCCAGGCGTAAAACACTGCACCATACTCGGACAATCATTTGCATGGGGTCACGCCAACTTCCACCTACGCCGGTCTGCGCCTTCGAAAAATACGCCACGCCGACGCAGCATTGGGAGCAATAGCTTGCTGAAAACAGCGCATGCCTCTCCGCGCTGCGTCGGCGTGGCGTACGGCGTTTGCGCTACGGCGGCGTAACGTGTGCCCAACTCTCTGTGAATCTGGGCTTAAGTGGTTAATAATAAATAATAATAATAAAATGGGGGGCCCACGCCGTTTATTTTTTTATATTTTTTACATTTTTGGCATGGGGTTCCCCTAAATATTTATACCAGACCCGAAGGTATGGATTGCTGTTTTTTTTACATGGGGCTACCCTAATATGGTAAGGATTGGGGGGACCCCCATGCTGTTTTTGTAAAATTTTTAAATGGGGTTCCCCTAATATCCATGCCTTACATTTTGGCATGGGGTTTGGACGCTAAAATAATGTTACAAAAACGTTTTTTTGCAATAGCGTTTATTAGCGTTTTTTTGCGGTTTTATTCCCCGTTTATTTATTAATTTATTCAATGGATCAAAAACGATAAAAAAACTTTTACGAGCCACGTTTTCGAGCGTTGATTATGAATGACACTGAGCGGAGGCCAGTGGAGAGATTGGCAGAGAGGGGTGGAGGACACTGAGTGGAGACCAGCGGAGAGTTCTACCTATTGGCTGAGATTCCCATTCTCATTTACATAGGGGGGGGCAGCATCTGGGGGCCCCCTTTCTTAAAGGGGGCTTCCAGATTCCGATAAGCCTGCAGACCCCCACAACCACAGCCCAGGGTTGTGGGGAAGAGGCCCTTGTCCCCATCAACATGGGGACAAGGTTCTTAGGGGTGGGGAAGGCAGAGCCCCCCTGCACCAAAGCACAGGGCAATCTTAATAGCATCATTGGCCACTGGGCAAGTAATCCTCTGGGGCCCCTACAATGATGACAGTGCAGGTAAACGAACATTAAGTAGGTAGAGTAATGCAAAGGGGAGCAGTGTTGTAAGTAACGGAGTTACAATAAACGCAGTTACCTAACGCAGCCCCTTTTGAGGGTAACGAGTAATCTACCTGATTACTCTTCCCCTCACGGTAACGCAGTTCCCATTACTTGGGCGGCATTACCGCAATTACATCTACCGCCACTAGATGGCAGCAGAGTAATTGCTTCTGCCGGCGCTGTGAACATAAATATGGGTGGAACTCCGCTTTAGAATCATGTGACCGCTGTGATGGCCTGTCACAGCGGTCTGAAAACTCCCAATCGCAAGGAGCCCTGGATACAATGAGCCCCACCCGTCTCACACTGACCTATCACCGGGGGAACAACTCACATCGATCACACACACTGTGTGCGCAACCTGATCAATGATCCGGGGAACACATGGCGGGAACAAAATGTTCCACAGAACAAACGTTCCCTATACAACACAGTGTACACAGCGACATCTAGTGGTCAACATGGTAAGTGCAGGACAACTATACAGACCAATGATCAGCAGGTTATTTTTGGTCAGTGATTTCATCTCTTCATCAGACAACAAAGAAAAATCTGACATCCCCATTTCAGATCCCTTGCATCTAATAAAGCTCATATAAGATAAATAAAATAATAAACAATAAACTATAGACAATTCTAATAAAGCCTAATATAAGATTTTAAATTACAGACTCTGTAAACGTCAAGGGAATGTATATTATAAACATACATTTTAATCCAGCTTATAATTTGGATGTAATATGTAGCAGATGGATAAGGGTTTTAAGTCCTATTAAATGCACATACATGGTGGGACGGATGCACCTAGGCTGGGATATACACGAGATCACCGTTTGTTTCCGGTTTTCTTCTCTCAAGGATCTGGCATTCTTTTGTCTTGGAGTATTAACTCACTGCTCCCTGGCAAACGCCCGTCATCTGCTGCTCAACAAAGCATTGTAGAATATAAAAACAAAAATCAGTTACTTTGCTGAGTAACTAATTACTTTTTCAATGTAGTAACTGAGTCACTAACGCAATTACTTTTCCGGAGAAGTAATTTGTAACTGTAACTAATTACTTTTTTAAAGTAAGATGAGCAACACTGAAGGGGAGGCCTCCTTAGTGCCATCATGGGACCCCCAATTTTGGTGCAGTGTGGGCTGAGAGTCTAGCTGCTTTGAGGAAAGTGCAGGGGCCCCCCATGCAGCTGGTGCCCCTGGGCAGTGCCCAGGTGTGCCCTCTCATTAAGACAGCCCTGCCAAAGCACCCTCCCCATGGTGAAGGGCATGTGGCCTGATATGGTTCCGGGGGGGGGGGGCACTTGCTCGTCTCCCCCCTTTCCTGTCCAGTCAGGCTGCATGCTTGGATAAGGGGGTCTAATATGGATCTGGGGGGGACCCCACACCGTTTTTTTATTATTTTTCAATACATTTTGCATTGCTAACATTGCCTCTGAGCACAAGTCAGATCAGTTAAGACACTGATCCGACTTGAATGTGACTTCCATATAATTCAATGGGCTGAAATCGGACCCAAGTTGGACCAAAATAGTGCAGGAACCTTTTCAACAGTCGGACCGACACAAGTTAAGGGCCAGTTAACCACTTAAGACCCGGGACCAAAATGCAGCTAAAGGACCAGGCACTGCGTCGCTTTAACTGACAATTGCGCGGTCGTGCGACGTGGCTCCCAAACAAAATTGGCGTCCTTTTTTCCCCACAAATAGAGCTTTCTTTTGGTGGTATTTGATCACCTCTGCAGTTTTTATTTTTTTGCGCTATAAACAAAAATAGAGCGAGAATTTTGAAAAAAATGCAATGTTTTTTACTTTTTGCTATAATAAATATCCCCCAAAAACATATTAACCACTTTAGCCCCGGGCCTGTTTTTCAGATTCGGTGTTTACGAGACTAAAACATTTTTTCCTGACAGACTCCATGGCAGCCTACGTGTGGGTTAATCCCGCCTCTCATACCTCATAGGACCCCTCTCCCATAAAGCTTTGCTTCTCACCATAGACTGTGTTCCTTTTTTGTCCTCCTCCTAGGACCGTGTTTGTTTGTTTTATAAGAAGCATGTCCCCTGATCCAAAATTCCTGGTGGTTTTAAGTCCACAAATCTCTGCTATTAGCAGGATGGACATATACAAGGTCTGCGGTATTTATTTTTTAAAAGCTTTTGAGCCTATCATTGATAGGCAAGCAGGATTTGGCATTTTATCCTGGCTACTAGCAGGAGGCCTCTTGTCCAGACCACACACTATGAGCTGCGGTGGCTCCCGTCCCCAGGCAGGATCGTGGGACTCCTCGGTGGTAACGTATGTTTCAGCTTACCTTATGGCAGCCTGTTTATGTTTGTTGTCTGTCCTTTTCTCTTACAGCTATGGCCGCTGGAGCGCATTGCGTTCCAGCCTCGCCGCCTTCTGTCGGTACTGCGCATGCGCCGGTCTCGTTTTGCGAACGAGGCTTGATCGCGCACGCGCGGTTCAGCTAGTTGGCCGCGATCGCGCAGGCGCGCGAGGTCTATGGGGTGACGCCAGGCACAAGCGCATGACACGCACGGCGGAACGCGGTGACGTCATCACGGGGCGGCAAGCTTAAATAGCTGTCAGGTACAGCTACAAAGTGGCACAGTCCTAAGAGCACTGCATACTAAGCCCTGTCTTTTCAGTCCCAAGGTAAGAGTCGGCGCTGGTCACTGGCGTCTCATTCCTCCTCCATATATTCCTTTTATGCCTTACTGTTGTTGTTGTTTGGTCTTGCAGTGTTGTGCTCACTACCATGGATGTGTCACCGCCCCCCCGTGGCCAAACCTTACGCTGCAGGTAGGATGGAATTTATTTTCCCTCTACCTGTTTCTCAATGAGGTTTTGGTCATTTTAATTTAAGTATTGTATTTTATTTTATCTCCAGCCCCTCTAGGTCTGTTCCTCAATTATTAGCACGTGAAGATAATGATGATATTCGGTCTCAGCATCGTCATTCAAATTCTAGAAGCTCTAGGTCATCATCTAAACATCATAGAGAGGGATCTAGATCCACATCTAGTCACCATTCTCACCGCCACTCCAGTCACTCTGGAAGGAAATCCTGTTGGGGTTGTAGAGCTCAGGTCCCAGAAGGAAAATCCCTCTGTGAGCCATGTTATTCCTGTGCTGTAAGGGAAAGAGGAGGTGAAGACCAGCAGGTAGAAGCCCTGGTCAGAAGAGTAGTCCAAGAATCTTTGAACGGCTCTGATTCCGTCCAAGCAGTTGTCCCTCCAGTTGATTCACCCCCAGTCCTTGTACAGGATACTCCTGAGGTTCCGGGGCCCTCTCAGCTTTACCGCTCCCCGAGCGTGTCCTCAGAGAGTGAAGAGGAAAATGTGAAATATGCAGCGGGCTTTGATTTTTCCCTAGTCCCAACCTTGGTGAAAGCAGTTAAAGACGCTTTAAAATGGGAAGATACAGTAGAAGCACCTTCTAAACAAAGGAAGTACTTTAAGCAACTCAAAAAAGACCGTCCAAATTTTCCCCTTCTTGGTGAACTTGGAGATGTTATTACAGAAGAATGGTCTGGCACAGATAAGAAAAATTCCTTACTTTCTAAAGTAGCAAAATTGTACCCATTCAAGAGCGATGAAGTGAGACATTTAGAGTCAGCCCCTTTAATTGATGCAGCCCTAATGAGACTGGTAAAACATGTTACTCTCCCTTTGGAAAACACTGTTTCCTTCAAAGATGGCTTGGAGAGGAAGATAGACACGGATCTGAAACGCATCTACATTACAGCAGGCATGGCTTGTAAACCAGCCTTAGCCCTTGCAGCCTTGTCAAAGGCAATGGAGGCCTGGACAGATGAGATGGACTCTGTGTTGTCCTGCGCCTCTGAAGACTTGGCCAGAAGCATTCCAGTCCAAGAGTTAAAAATGGCATCAGTGTTTTTGGGGGAGGCCTCCCTTGATCTTATTCGCCTAGTGTCTCGGGTTATGCTCTCCTCTGTTACTGCCAAACGTGCCTTGTGGCTACGGCCTTGGGTGGCTGACCCTGCCTCTAAACAGGCCTGGTGCAAAATACCCTTTTTAGGGTCCTCCCTTTTTGGGAATAAGTTGGACAGTGCCATTTCCCGGGCCACTGGGGGTAAGTCAAGCTTCCTTCCCCAGGATCGACGTCCGTATGGACAGAGAATTTTTTTTCCCAGGCAGGATCAAGATCGGGCAAGGGAGGGCCGCCGGTACAGACCTGGACGTGACTTCAGGAAAAACTGGAGGAAAAACCAGCCCTCCAGTCAAAGGTCCGCAAAAAGCCCTTCTTCTGGGGGACGTGAGGCCCCTAAGTCCTTTTGATATAGGGTCGGCCCAGACGGAAAGAGTCGGGGCTCGCCTCCTTCAATTCCAGCACATCTGGGCAGCCTCGATAAGGGATTTTTGGTCCGTCAAGACCGTATCTATAGGTCATTCTTGGACATTTATCGCCCCACCTATTCTGCAGTTCATTCCCACAACCATGCCCTGCTCAGAAGAGAAAAGACAAGTCCTCTTGTCATACACAAGCTCACTTGTGGCTCAAGGTGCTGCTATACACGTCCCAACAGCCGAGAGGTTCCAAGGGATGTATTCACCACTTTTTCTAGTTCTAAAAAAGTCAGGTTCGTGGAGACCAGTGATAGATCTGACACATCTAAACACCTTTATCAAGAAAGAGAAATTCAAGATGGAGTCGCTCCTCACGATCCGTCAAGCAGTTCAGCCAGGCGACTGGCTGGTGTCCATAGACCTGAAAGATGCCTACTTTCACGTCCCTATAGCAGTGGAATTCCAAAGGTATCTCCGGTTTGCAGTAGGCAATGTCCATCTCCAGTTTACTTGTCTTCCATTTGGGCTCACAACATCGCCAAGAGTATTCTCGAAACTCCTGCTGGCAGTCGTGGCTCTGATCAGAATCAGAGGCATTCGTCTGCATCACTACTTAGACGACCTGCTACTACTTTCACAAAGCAAGGAGCAGCTGTTAATCCACAAAGACCTGGTCATATCCATTCTGACCGAGTTTGGTTGGCTACTAAACAAAGAGAAGAGTCATCTAGAACCGACACAATCTCTAATCTTTCTCGGTGCCCAATTCGACACAGCTCTGAGTACCATCTCGCTGCCCCTAGTGAAAATCCCTGTAGTCCGGGACAGGATTCGTTGTGCTCTAGAAACACCTTTTCTCAAAGCCTCGCAATGCCTCAACATAATAGGTACCATGGTCTCCACAGTCCCTATGGTGAGATGGGCACAATAGAAGATGCGACCCTTCCAGAAGGGTTTTCTCCAGCAGTGGGACACGAGGTCACAAGTCCAAATGATTCGGATAACATCACACATGAGAGAGAGTCTTCCCTGGTGGCTACTTCGGAAAAACCTCCTCAATTGCCTTTCTCTAGCCCCTGTTTCTTGGATCACAATCACATCGGATGCCAGCAACACAGGTTGGGGGGCTCTTTGCCTGAAGGAGGTAGCCCAAGGGAAGTGGGACTTCCCATCCCAGAAAGTCGTCTCCAATGTCCTGGAGCTTCGGGCAGCCCTTTGTGCTCTACATGCCTTCCTTCACCTAATAAAAGGGTCCTCAGTTCTCCTAAGGATGGACAACACATCGGCAGTGTCATACATCAAGAGACAGGGTGGCACTCGCAGTCTGTCTCTACTGAAGGAGGTAAATCCAATCATGTCCTGGGCACAGACACACCTGTCGAATTTGTCAGCTGTATATCTCCCCGGAGCTCAGAATCTACAGGCGGATTTCCTCTCGAGAACATCTCTCGACAACAACGAGTGGTCTCTCCACAACGATGTTTTCAGTTGGATCCTGTCACTGGATTTTTCACCGGAAGTGGATCTGTTTGCGTCCCCACGCAACTTCAAACTGGAGAAATATTACACCAGATACCGCTGTCCCCAGGCTTTCGGGGAAGACGCCCTAACGGATCACTGGAGATTCAGCAGAGCTTATGCCTTCCCTCCAGTCCCAGTCATCCTCCGATTCTTAGCGAGACTCAGGTGGGAAGAAGCCGAGGTAGTGGCAATAATTCCATTTTGGCCCAACAGGCCGTGGTTCCCGTTACTGTCCCAATTGAGCTTCCGGGATCCAGTTCAGCTTCCATCCAGGTCGGATCTCCTGTTGCAAGGGTCGATCCCTCATCCATGTCCAACCCACCTGCACTTGATGGTATGGTTCTTGAAAGGAGAAGGTTGGAAACATTAGGATGTCCAAGCAGAGCCATCGCTACCTTGTTAAACGCTAGAAGGCCAAGCACCAATAAAATCTACCAAAGAATTTGGTCAAAGTTCTCAGACTACACCTCTTCCGTGGGTAGTTCTCCTGCTAACCCTAGTATCAAGGACATTCTAGATTTTCTCCAGACAGGTCTTGATCTTTCTTTTATCCGTCAGCTCATTAAGAGTCCAAGTTTCAGCTATCTCCGCATTCACAGGTGTATCCTGGGCTACCCACTCTCTGGTCAGACAATTTTTTAGAGGAGCCATAAGGCTGAGGCCTTTAAGAAAGCCAAGATTTTCCAAATGGGACCTACCATTAGTCCTGGACTCTTTCTCAGACCTTCAAAACTCAAATCAATTATCAATCAAGGATCTTTCCCTCAAAGTGGTCTTTCTTGTCGCCATAACATCAGCGAAAAGGGTGTCCGAAATTGGGTCACTGGGATGTAAAGAACCCTTCCTTACGTTTTTCCCAGATCGTGTCGTCCTGATTCCTATGCTAGGTTCAAAACCAAAAGTGTCATCGGTCTTTCATGAGAACCAGGAGATAGTCCTTCCCACCTTTCGGGGTTCGGAGGACTTGGATGCTCATCCTTTGGACGTCGGAAAAATGTTAAAGCAGTATCTGGAAGCCACAGCGTCTTTTCGCCAATCCGATCATCTATTTGTTTCCTTCCATGGGAAAAACAAGGGAATGCGTGCTTCCTCCAGAACCATTGCAGCATGGATTGTCCAAGCCATCCAGGGGGCTTACAAAGCAAAAGGTTTGGCTCCTCCGGAAGTGGTGACCGCACATTCTACTCGGGGCGTAGCCACGTCGTGGGCGGCGGCCCGGCACGTGTCCCCAGAAGTGATCTGCAGAGCGGCCTCTTGGTCATCTTTAAATACGTTTATGACGCACTACTGCGTAGAACCGGCTTCTTTATCGTCGGTTAATTTTGGTTTACATGTTCTTTCTGTTGACAATGTCAATTAAATTTTGTTTTCTTTATCCAGCATTTGCCCACCCGGGTGTGTATGGCTAGTTATTTCCCACACGTAGGCTGCCATGGAGTCTGTCAGGAAAAAGGAAAATTTATATGAAATACTTACCGTAATTTTCCTTTCCTGATGGACTCCATGGCAGCAGGAGTTCCCTCCCTTTGCTGGAGTAGGCTATATTACGGAACACAGTCTATGGTGAGAAGCAAAGCTTTATGGGAGAGGGGTCCTATGAGGTATGAGAGGCGGGATTAACCCACACGTAGGCTGCCATGGAGTCCATCAGGAAAGGAAAATTACGGTAAGTATTTCATATAAATTTTCCTTTTTTTTGCTATAAAATTACTTAAAACCCCCAAACATTATATATATTTTTTTTCTAACACTCTAGAGAATAAAATGGCAGTCATTGCAATACTTTTTGTTACACCGTATTTGCGCAGCGGTCTTACAAACGCACTTTTTTTTGGAAAAAATTCACTTTTTTAAATTAAAAAATAAGACAACAATAAATTTGGCCCAATTTTTTTACATATTGTGAAAGATAATGTTACGCCGAGTAAAATGATACCCAACATGTCACGCTTAAAAATTGCGCCCGCTCGTGGCATGGCGTCAAACTTTTACCCTAAAAATCTCGATAGGCGATGTTTAAAAAATTCTACAGGTTGCATTTTTTGAGATACAGAGGAGGTCTAGGGCTAGAATTATTGCTCTCGCTCTAACGATCGCGGCGATACCTCACTTGTGTGGTTTGAACACCGTTTTCATATGCGGGCGCTACTCGCGTATGCGTTCGCTTCTGCGCGCGAGCTCGTCGTAAAGGGGCGATTTAAAAATTTTTTTTTTTTTGTTTTCGTATTTATTTGTATTAATTTTACCAATTTTTAACACTAAAATAAAAAAAATAAAAAAATTATCACTTTTATTCCTATTACAAGGAATGTAAACATCCCTTGTAATAGAAAAAAGCATGACAGGTCCTCTTATATATGAGATCTGGGGTCAAAAAGACCTCAGATCTCATATTTAGGCTAAAATGCAAAAAAAAAATAAAACATTTTAAATGTCATTTTTCAAATGACATTTAAAAAAAAATGTCTCTTTAAGACGCTGTTTGGAACTGACGTTTGACGTCACTTCCACCCAGCAGAGCTACGGGGATGGACGAGGGAAATTTTTTCCCTCACTCGCATCCCCGCTGAACAGACGAGCGCACCCGATCGCCTCCGCCGCTACCGACGGCTCCGGTAAGCGGCGGAGAGCGCGGGAGCGCAGCGGGAGGGGGGGACGACGCTCGTCCGCCACCGATAACGGCGATCTCGCGGCGATTCCGCCGCGGAGACTGCCATTATCGTTTACCCGACCGCCCACAGAAGAGATGGATATCTCGGTTGTGGCAGCAGCTGCTGCCGTTACCGAGATATCCATCTTCAAAGTGCCGACGTATACCTGCGGTGGGCGGTCGGGAAGTGGTTAAAAAAATAAAAATGTCCTCAGTTTAGGCCGATACGTATTCTTCTACATTTTTGGTAAAAAAAATTGCAATAAGCGTTTATCGGTTGGTTTGCGCAAAATGTATAGCGTTTACAAAATAGGGGATAGTTTTATTGCATGTTTTTTTTTTTTTTACTACTAAAGGCGGCGATCAGCATTTTTTTTTCGTGACTGCGACAATATGGCGGACACATCTGACAATTTTGACACATTTTTTGGACCATTGTCATTTTCACAGCAAAAAATGCATTTAAATTGCATTGTTTATTGTGGAAATGACAGTTGCAGTTTGGGAGTTAACCACTAGGGGGCGCTGATGGGGTTATGTGTTCCCTGTGTGTGTTTACAACTGTAGGGGGGTGTGACTGTAGGTCTGACTATAACAGGAATGACACAATGGATGCAGCCGCCACAGTGAAGCACGGAAAAGCCGTGTTTACATGCGGCTCTCCCCGTTCTTAAGCTCCGGGGACCGATCGCCGCACTCCGGCGGCGATCGGGTCCGCGAGTCCCACGGTCCCGGAGCTTCGGACCGGGACAAGGGAGCGTGCCGCGGGCGCACGCGCGTGACCCATGGCTGGGTAGTAGTACAGGATGCAGAGGCGTTGCTAGGGGGGTGCGGGGGGTGCGGCCCGCACCCGGGTGACACCCTTAGAGGGGTGACACCATCCCGAAATTAAAAAAATTTCGGGAAATACATTTTTTTTTTTGGCTGACATGCCCAGAGCCTGTGTCATTGCTATGGGGGTGCAGCCCGAACCCGGGTGACACCCGCCAGAGGGTAACACCCGGCTCAGACTGGCGCCACATTGAGAGGGGCGCCGTGGCTTCCTCCTTCCCTTCCAGGATCTCCTCTGCTCGATGCGATGTGCAGGGAGAATGGGGGAGGAGGGAGTAAGGCAGAAGCAAACTGGGGATCCCTCCGGGATCACCTCTGCGTGCTCAATGCAATGTGCGGGGACAGTGGGGGAGGAGCCGGCACAGCTGCATGCTGTGATGCTGTCCTCGTCTCCTCTCCAGACTCCCGGAACATGTGTGAGTACAGTAAAGGCGGGAGGGAAGTGAACTAGTAAAGGGTGACACTCAGCTTGCGAGGGGGTTTCATGGTGTCCACCCCCGGCCTGAGCCCAAGGTTAGGTGGGGGGGGGGTTGCCATGGTACTGGCAGGTCATCTGAGAGATAGTGTGGGAGGACTCTCAAACACAGGGCCGGACTAACATAGGGGCTGTTGGAGCTGCAGCTCCAGGCCCCATTTGCCCAAAAAAAAATCTTAAAAAAAAAAAGATTGAGTTCGGGGGTTGTAGCTCGACGACCAGAGGTCACATAAACCCCACATTTGGGGGGTAGGCAGTTGAAGACCTACCCCACCACCAGTAAAAATATGGGATGGCTATCATTTATGGTTCCGGAGATACGGGCCTGCTTGCACAGCCTGTCAGAAGCTACATACAGAGCGGCCAGTATAAATACAAGCTGACACACTGCAGCAGACTGAGAAAAAAATCATCATTTGTTTTTTGCTAGAAAATTACTCTATGGTGGTCTTTGTAACTTTTTATGTTGCACGGTATAGAGCTGCACGATTCTGGCGAAAATGACAACTGCAATTTTTTTGCTTAGAAGATAGATCACGATTCTCTCACGATTCGTGCGGCATAACATCATCTTTCACATTAAAATGAAAAAAAAAAATGGGCTAACTTTACTCTTTTGTTTTTATGGTTTTTATTATTCATTGAAGTGGGCAAATGCAGCGTGACATAAAATATTGCAGCAATTGCCATTTTTGTCTCTTCCAAAAGCAATATAATGTTTGGCGGTCCCAAGTAATTTTCTAGCAAAAAATATTGCTTTTTAACTTAAACAAGTGTTGGACATTAAGTGGTCACATTTCTTGCATTTACACACAGAAGTTTGATCTAAAAAGGAAGTTGGTTACAATGTTTCATGTTGTTTACAAACTTGGCAGACAGTTGGATATTTTCTTTACACACAGAAGTTTATGCCTTTGATCTAAAAAGAAAGTTTTAGCTACAATGTTTCCTGATAAGAACTTGGCAGATTGCCCAGATATTTTCTTTTGGCAGCTGAAAGTCTCTCCACTTGTTATATGAAAGAATCAGCAAACTCTGCATTGGAGATCGTCGGGGGGGGGGGTTGAATCGAGATCACAATTTTTTTACGATTAATTGTGCAGCTCTAGCACCGTACTGTATTTGCGCAGCAATTTTTCAAACTTTTTTTTTAGGAAATAAACCGTTTAATTCATTTAAAAAAACACTAAAGTTAGCACAATTTTTTTTGCTATCCTAAGCGATGCTTTAAATTTTTTTTAGGTTACATGTTTAGAGTTACAGAGGAGGTCTAGTGCTAGAATTATTGCTCTCGCTCTAACGATCCCTGTGGGGAGCCCTGTGCCACCCCAGCCTGCTGTATGCCACCCCAGCCTGCCCTGTGCCACCCCAGCCTGCTGTGTACCACCCCAGCCTGCCCTGTGCTACCCCAGCCTGCTGTATGCCACCCCAGCCTGCCCTGTGCCATACCAGCCTGCCCCATACCACCCCAGCCTGTCCTGTGCCACCCCAGCCTGCTCCATACCACCCAGCATGCTGTGTACCACCCCAGCCTGCCCAGTGCCATACCAGCCTGCCCCATACCACCCCAGCCTGCCCCATACCACCCCAGTCTGCCCTGTGCCACCCCAGCCTGCTGTATACCACCCCAGCCTGCCCTGTGTCACCCCAACCTGCCCTATACCACCCAGCCTCCCTGTGCCACCCCATATTGCCCTATTCCACCCAACCTGTCTTATACCACCCCAACCTGCCCTTTCCCACCCTCATTTTCCTGTACCACCCTAACTTGCCCAATACCACCCCAACCTGCCCTATGCCACCCTAACATGCCCTATAACACCCCAACCTGCCCCATACTACCTTAACCTGCCCTGTACCGCCTTAACCTGCCATATACCACACCAACCTGTCACTATACCACCCTATTCTACCCTAACCTGCCACTATACCGTCCTATACTATCATTTACAGGAGCTGGTTTGGAGTGCGCCCCGTGACTGTGCCCTTCCTGCATGGTGCTAGGCAGCCTAGACGGGGGGGGGGGGGGTGACACCATGTTTTACCGCACCAGGTGACACCAACCCTAGTGACGCCACTGACAGGATGTACATGTACGCATAGGTGTGCGCAGCCTTTGGCATTAGGGCGTGCACCCCAAACCTCAAACACGCTCTACCAATCACTTGCAATGTTCATTCAGAAAGGGAAGGGGCTAGTAAATGGCATATTTACTGTCCCCTTCTCCCACTCACCCTAAAACATTCACAGCAACAACCGGTGGGAGAGGAGGGAAGCTGGCGGTGCTTTGGGGGAAGGAGGGGGAGCCAGGTCAGTAGGGGAAATCTGTTCTGCACAGGGGGATTAGGGTGTGCCTGGGCACACCTGGCACACCCTGTGCGCACGCCTATGCCTGTACATGGATCTGCCCAGCCGTGCTATTCTGCCGATGTATATGATGTGCAGGAGGCGGTCCTTATGTGGTTAAGACGTCTCTCATAGGGAGCCATTGATTTTTACATGTCATGTGACACGTGCTCTCAAAGTCGAAGCGATTGTCGCACCCGCGTGACCCCGGCCTTAGGTGGAGATTTACTTACTGGTTATGGGTGCCCCGTGCGCCTTTTCAGTGACCAATTGAAGCTCCTTCTTGGGGACAGTTGAGTGACTTCCGGTGGAGTGATGCTCATTGACTGACGTTGAATGGTGCACTGAAGAACAAAGGCTATGACTGTTATACATAGAAATATACGGCGCTCATCCGCCAATCGTAATAAAGGACACAACAAAACTATACTGGTGTCTCAGGGGGAGGAAAACAATCAATAAAAGAAAAAACGATCGGTACAAACTGATATCTTTCATAAGGAGCAAACTCATATAGTAAAAAAAAAAAAAAACATTTCTGGCAAGACATGCGCGGTTCGTTTCGTTCCAAATAAATATTTGGACAAATTTTTTGTTATTCAGAGATTTGGATTTATCCGAATGCTCAAATTTATGGAATTCGAATCAAAATTTTACATCGAACTCCAGTCAAATTCTAACTGTAAGCTAGACATGTGCACTGCCGAAAAAGGAATTTTTCGGCAGTGCACATGTCTAGCTTACAGTTAGAATTTGACTGGCGTTCCCGAATTTACACATTTACGGATTCAGAATTTTCGAATTTCCAGAATTTATGAATTTATGAATTTACCGAATTTACGAATTTTTGAATTTTAAAATTTTCGAATTTACGAATTCTGAATTTTCAAATTTACCGAATTTACAAATTTCCCAAATTTACGTATTTTCGAAAAAAGCAAAAGAAAATAAAACAATTTTTTTTTTTTCTTCTCATTCGTTTTCTTTTTCTTTTTTCGGGTCATTCGTTATGATCGATACTCGTAAATTTGTAAATGGCCTGGTATGTATTGTGAGGTGGGGGGCCCCACAACCTTTTTACTTTTACATTTTGGTGTGGGGTTCCCCTTAATATCCATATTAGACCCAAAGGGCCTGGTATGGACTGGGAATGGGGGGGCCCCCACACTGTTTTATTTTTTTATTTTCATGGTGTTCACCTAATAAGCATGCCAGACCTGAAGTATGAATTGGGGGGGGGACCCCTACGCCATTTATTTTTACATTTTGCCGTGGGGTTCCCATTAATATGCATACCAGACCTGACACTAAACATCTGCACTCGCGGAAAAAAAAAATATTTTCGTTTTATTTTTTTTTGCTTTTTTCGAAAATACGTAAATTTGGGAAATTTGTAAATTCGGTAAATTTGAAAATTCAGAATTCGGAAATTCAAAAATGTTAAAATTCAAAAATTCGTAAATTCGGTAAATTCATAAATTCATAAATTCTGGAAATTGGAAAATTCTGAATTCGTAAATTTGTAAATTCGGGAAATTTGTAAATCCGTGAAATTCGGAAATTCGGAAATACCTGACAGGTCTGGTATGGATTGGGGGGGCTACGCTGTTTTAATTTTTTTTTCAAGGGGCTCCCCTTAACATCCATACCAGACACAATGGGCCTGGTATGGATTGGGGGGACCCCATGCTGTTTTAAAAAAAAAAAGCAGCCCCCACGCCATTTTTTTTTTTACATTTTGGTGTGGGGTTCCCCTAATATCCATGCCAGACACAGTGGGCCTGGTATGGATTAGAGGGGAACCGCAGGCCATTTTTTTTTACATTTTGGCATGAAGTTCCCCTAATATCCATGCCAGACACAATGGGCCTGGTATGGATTGGGGGGACCCCATGCGTTTTTTTTTTAAAAAGCACCCCCACGCCACTTTTTTTTTTACATTTTGGTGTGAGGTTCCCCTAATACCCATGCCAGACACAGTGGGCCTGATATGGATTAGGGGGGACCCCCAGGCCATTTTTTTTTTTTACATTTTGGCGTGGGGTTCCCCTAATATCCATGCCAGACGCAAAGGGGCCCAGTATAAATTGGGGGGGGGACACATACGCCATTTTCTTTTTACATTTTGGCGTGAAGATCTCCTTAATATGCATACCAGACCCGGCGGACTTGGTATAGATTGTGGGGAGACCCAAAGGGCCTGGTATAAATTAGGGGGGGGCACGCAGTTTAAAAAAAAAATTCATGTGGTTCCCCTTAACATCCATAACAGACCCGAAGGGCCCCGTATGGATTGGGGTGGGGGGGGGACCCCCACACTCTTTTCTTTTCTAGACTTTTGTATTGCCGGCATTATTTTGTTTACATTCATCCATCAGTGGGGAAACCCGCTGACAGCTGATGAGTCATCGGTTGCTAAGGACACGGTGGCCAGCTTCCCAACCTGCTCCTTAACAACCAGCTATGTCTTCACACAGAATTGTAATTGTTCTGAAAATTTGGAATTTGTGTAGAAAATTAATAAATGAAACAAAACTATAAAGTAATTCAGAAACGAAACAACTAAACAAACTTTGTAAAGTAACGAATCGATCTGAAAACAAGTAAAGCAAATTTTTCCGTTCTGCACTTGTCTAGTTGTCGTGTAAAAACTTCCCTTTTCTCCTTCCCTTACTGAGTACATAATTCAACCAATCTACAGATGAGATAGAATATTTCCAGGTCAGTGTAGCCCCCTTTAGGAGCTATTGTGTTCTGACGGTGAGGAGACTTCACTGCCATCACAATGCAAAGATCAGTGCTGCCATTTTCTCTCCGAATCTACTTATCAACTATTTTCTGGCAGTGTGGGCTCAAGGGGCAGCTCCTTTGGACCCCACAACAATGACTGGGCTCGGGGCAGCGCCTTTGGACCCCACAACAATGCCTGGGCCCGGGGCAGCTCCTTTGGACCCCACAACAATGACTGGGCCTGGAGCAGTTCCTTTGGACCTCGGGGCAGCTCCTTTGGACCCCACAACAATGACTGGACCTGGGGCAGCTTCTTTGGACCCAACAATGACTGGGCTTGGGGCAGCTCCTTTGAGCCCTACAACAATGACTGGGCCCTGGGCAGCTTCTTTGGACTCCACAACAATGACTGGGCTAGGGGCAGCTCCTTTGGACCCCACAACAATGCCTGGGCCGGGGCAGCGCCTTTGGACCCAACAATGACTGGGCTTGGGGCAGCTCCTTTGGACCCAACAATGACTGGGCCCGGGGCAGCTCCTTTGGACCCCACAACAATGACTGGGCTAGGGGCAGCTCCTTTGGACCCCACAACAATGCCTGGGCCCGGGGCAGCTCCTTTGGACCCCACAACAATGACTGGGCTAGGGGCAGCTCCTTTGGACCCCACAACAATGCCTGGGCCCGGGGCAGCTCCTTTGGACCCCACAACAATGACTGGGCTAGGGGCAGCTCCTTTGGACCCCACAACAATGACTGGGCCCGGGGCAGCTCCTTTGGACCCCAGTGTCCATGCAGGGCCGTCTTTAACACAGGGCTAAAGGGGATGCCGCCCCAGGCCCAGTTATTGTCAGGGATATGCTCCTACAGGCAGGAACTACCCCCCCACCCACCCACCATTTCCCACCCCCCCCCCAAGCCCATGTAGTCCTTTCAGGGACGTCTGTGACCCATCAGAAGCCTCTCTTACCTGTATGGGCGGCAGAAGTTTCCAGGACTTTAGAAATTGCTGGAATGTGCGCAGAAGTCGCGTCCGTATGTCCGTGTGTGAGAGCTTCTGAAAGTAAGAAGAGAAGAATGAGGAGGCCCAATTGGTGGAAGTTGTTTTCAGCGTTTTTCGGCTATAAGCTGTTTTTTTGCTTTTTTATTTTATTTTTACAAAACGACTCCAACAAAAGCTTATGCTTTAAAAACGCAGATAAATGGCGAATAGCTGCGTTTTTTAATTGGTGTTTTTCTGTGTTTTTAAGCTTTTCTGGGTCAGTGCGTTTTTACAGCTAAAAAACTCCTCTTTTTAGTTCTGAGTAGTTTTTTTTTTAAAACGCTCCTTCCAAAAAAACGCTGATAACAACCTATGTGTGCAAGGACACCAAAGATAACAGGCTGGGGAGTTTACTGGCTGCAGAAAAAAAAAAAGGAAACTAAAGCCAAAAACAGCAGTTTTTGTAAAAATACCAACAATGTAACATAAAATAGTAAACAACGAGGATCTAAAGCTTTAAACAATGTAACATATAAGAGGACACAAAGAGGATCTAAAATAATGTAACAGAAAATAGTACAAAAAAAAAAGAAAAAAAAATGATAAACAATGTAATATAAAATAGTACACAAAGAGGATCTAAAATAATAAACAATGGGCCATATCAACATACAATCTCTTTGGCGCAGCGTATCAGAGATACACTACGCCGCCGTACCTTACCTGGCTTAACTTCGAATCCTGGAAGAATTTGCGCCGTAAGTTACGGCGGCGTAGTGTATTTCTGGCGGCGGAATTCAAATTGGCGAGTAGGGGGCGTGATTCATTTAAATGAAGCATCCCCGCGGCGATCGAACTGCGCATGCTCCGTTCAGAAATTTCCCGCCGTGCATTGCGCTAAATTACGTAGCAACGACGTTATTTTTTTGACTAGCGTAAATTCCGTACATTCCTATTCACGGACGACTTACGCAATTTTTTTTAAAAAAAATCAAATTTCGACGCGGGAACGACGGCCATACTTAACATGGCAAGTCTAAGGCGGCGTACACACGAGGGGATATGTCCGCTGAAAACGGTCCGATGGACCGTTTCAGCAGACATCTCCGCTCGTGTGTATGGGCTAGCAGACAGATTTCTCCACCCGACAGATTTCAAAGCATGCTTTGAAATCTATCCGGTGGGAATCTGTCCGCCCGACATGTCTGCTGGTTAGTACACTTACCAGCAGACATGTCGGCCCCCACCGCCGCCGCGCCGCTGCCGAATGGATTCGGCGCATGCGCGGAAGTGTTTTACTTCCTGGTGCGGTGACGTGGCGGTGACGCGGCGGCGTCAACGTCACCGCCACGTCACCGCGCCGTCCGGCGGCGGGGAATTTGATCCGATGGTGTGTACACGCCATCGGATCAAACTCCCGATCGGACATATCCGATGGAAATGGTCCGCGGACCGTTTTCATCGGATATGTCCGATCGTGTGTACGCCGCCTAACTATAGGCCGGATAAAAGCAGCTTTAACTATACGCCGGAAAAAGCCGACTAGAGACGCCGTAAGAGATTGCGACGGCCGCGCGTACGTTCGTGGATCGGTGGAAAAAGCTCATTTGCATACCGGACGCGGAAAACGACGTGAATGCCACCCAGCGGACGCCAAAGTATTGCATCTTAGATCCGAAGGCCGACGTACACCTGTCGGATCGAACCCAGAAGCCGTCGTATCTTGGTTTGAGGATTCAAACTAAAGATACGACGCGGGAACTTTGAAAGTACGCCGGTGTATCAGTAGATACGCCGGCGTACTCTCTCTGTGGATCTGGCCCAATGTAACATAAAATAGTACACAAAGAAGATCTAAAATAATAAACCATGTAACATAAAATAGTAAAAAAAAAAATAAGAATTTAAAATAATAAACAATGTAACATACAATAGTATCACCATAGATTGAATAGAGGATCTATAGCTGGCAGTAGATGGGTCCGTTTTCAGCCGGTGGGTTAAATGAAAAAAAGCTGCCCTGAATCCCCCAGATTGGGGCAAAAAAAATTCGGGCGAAGTTCGAATTCGAATCGTTTTCTAAATCAAATCATTTTCAAATTCGAAATTCAAATAGTTTTCAAAATTTCCAAAGAGAATAAGATAGAATAGAAAGTAAAGGAATAGAATAGATAAAATATATATATATATATATTTCTATTCTATTTCATTCTCTTTGGAAATCGGAAAACCATTCGAAATTGTTTTGAAAACGTTTTCGAATCAATCCGAATTCGAAAAAATTTGAATCGATTCGAAAACGAATAAACAAAACTAGTTCCAAAAACTGGGCCCGGGACAGCTCCTTTGGACCCCACAACAATGACGGGGCTCGGGGCAGCTCCTTTGGACCCCACAACAATGACTGAGCTTGCGGCAGCTCCTTTGGGCCCTACAACAATGACTGGGCCCGGGGCAGCTCCTTTGGACTCCACAACAATGACTGGACCTGGAGCAGCTCCTTTGGACCCCACAACAATGACTGGGCTCGGGGCAGCTTCTTTGGACCCCACAACAATGACTGAGCCCGGGGCAGCTCCTTTGGACCCCACAACAATGACTGGGCTCGCGGCAGCTCCTTTGGACCCCACAACAATGACTGGGCTTGCGGCAGTTCCTTTGGGCCCCACAACAATGACTGGGCCCGGGGCAGCTCCTTTGGACCCCACACAAATGCCTGGGCCTGGGGCAGCTCCTTTGGACCCCACAACAATGACTGGGCTTGGGGCAGCTCCTTTGGACCCCACAACAATGACTGGGCCCGGGGCAGCTCCTTTGGACCCCACAACAATGACTGAACCTGGAGCAGCTCCTTTGGACCCCACAACAATGACTGGGCCCGGGGCAGCTCCTTTGGACCCCACAACAATGACTGGACCTGGAGCAGCTCCTTTGGACCCAACAATGACTGGGCTCCGGGGCAGCTCTTTTGGACCCCACTGTCCATGCAGGGCCGTCTTTCAAAAGGGGCTGCTACCCCGGGCCCAGTTATTGTCAGGCATATGCTCCTACAGGCAGAAACCCCCCCCCCCCCCAAGCCCATCTAGTCCTTTCAGGGACGTCTGTGACCCATCAGAAGCCTCTCTTACCTGTATGGGCGGCAGAAGTTTCCAGGACTTTAGAAATAGCTGGAATGTGCGCAGAAGTCGCGTCCGTATGTCCGTGTGTGAGAGCTTCTGAAAGTAAGAAGAGAAGAATGAGGAGACCCAATTGGTGGAAGTTTTTTTAGCTATAAGCTGTTTTTTTTTGCTTTTTTTTTTTTTTTTACAAAAGCTTATGCCTCAAAAATGCAGATAAATGCCAAAAAGCCGTGTTTAATTTTTTTTAAAAAAAATAAGCGTTTTTCAGCGTTTTTACGATTTTATCATTCGGTGCGTTCTTACAGTTGAAAAAACTCCTCTTATTAGTTCTGAGTAGTTTTTTTTTTTTCAGCCTGAAAACGCCCCTTCCAAAAAAATGCCGATAACAGCCTATGGCCCAGATTCACAGAGCGATTACGCCTGCGCAACAGGAGATGCGCGTGCGTAAGTCTAAATGTGCGCGTGCGTTTCGTTGCGCGGCATCCCCAGAACGAGATACGCAATTCTTATCTGATACAAGCCCCTCACTCTTCACTTGATATATCACACACGCATAGACATCTTTGGCATGAGTGATTCTGAGGTGTCTCGCATCTTCAGATTCACCCCTCATGCCATCCTGGAATTACCACAACCCTGCAGGAGGACATCACCAGCCCAACACATGGCACCACCCATGACACCCATGACAGCTACATATACAATCAGAGCCCCATCCCCACAGATTTCGAACAGAACATGTATGGGGACAGCTGGCTGGTTGGTGAGTGACATGGGTGGCAGGAATGACTGCCCCCCCCCCCCCATGATGCACACATCACAAGGGGCACATGCACTACTAACATTCTCCTGTCTTTTCCCTTCAAGGTGACTCTGCATATGCACTGGTACCCCATCTCATGACCCCATCTCATGCCAGCTCACATTATGCATCTTTGCACGTTAAACACACACATTAATCATGGCACAATGAGAATGCATGCATGCACACCACTGTGGTCCCTAGCACACACACCCCACATCCTCATCACATTGGATTGGCACAAGCCCACCATGCAGGACTTGTGAGCAGCAACGCCACGCCAAGGCTCCAATTATGTCACTGTACATTCATACACCATTCACACAGACCTGGGGATCACTTCTCCACCACAAATGAGGGTGACACCCCTTTTCCCGCAGGAATATCACCCCCACATTCCAAAATCATACACAAACAGAACCAAAAAAATTAAATAAATGACGAGCAAAAAAAAAAAATGCCCAGCAAAAATATAATTTAAACAAAATAACAACAAAGAAAACACATAAAAGACAAAAATCACTCTGCAAAACAGTCCCCAAATATCTCAAAGACACGTCACAAACAAATAAAAGCACCTTGCTGTAGAGGGAGGGATACAAAGGGATGTACTTTTGCAAAGGAAGTGCGTTTGTGTCTGTCTATTTATGCTGTCTGCGTAGTTCACTAAGTTGCCCTAGTCCATTTCCAATTTCACTGATTGCGCCGCTCCCGAGTTGTGAGCATGTGCACAGCGGAGCTGACCATGGTCTCCTTCAAGCGCGCATGCGCGAGCCGGCCGGCCCTTCATTTGCATGGGGTCACGGCTCATTTCAATGTAACACGCCCACGTCCCTCCCAATGTGTATTACTCCTCCTTACGCCTCTGGAAAAACGTTACGTATGCGCAATTTCCTGCGCAAAAGCTACGAGAATAGGGTGATTACGCAGCAAAATTGCGCAAGTCTAACGTAAAGGCGGTGCGCTACGCCGGTCCAATAATGCGCAGATGTACGTGAATCTGGGCCTACGTGTGCATGGAAACAAAGGATAACAGGCTGGGGAGTTTACTGGCTGCAGAAAAAAAGACCAACTGAAGCCAAAAACAGCAATTTTTGTAAAAATACAAACAATGTAACATAAAATAGGAAATAACAAGGATCTAAAGCTTTAAACAATGTAACATATAAGAGGACACAAAGAGGATCTAAAATGATGTAACATAAAATAGTACACAAAGAAAATAACATGTAACATAAAATAGTACAAATAAAAAATAATTAAAAATGATAAACAATGTAACATAAAATAGTAAAAAAACAAAATAATTAAAAATGATAAACAATGTAATATAAAATAGTACACAAAGAGGATCTAAAAAATTAAAAAATGTAACATACAATAAAAAAAATAAAAAAAAAAAAATTAAAATGATAAACAATGTAATATAAAATAGTACACAACGAGGATCTAAAATGATAAAAAATGTAACATAAAATAATACAAAAAAAAAAGAATTTAAAATGATAAACAATGTAACATAAAATAGTAAAAAAATAAATGTTTTATAATGTTAAAAAATGTAACATAATATAGTACACAAATAAGATCTAACATGATAAAAAAAATTAACATAAAATAGTACAAAAAATATCTAAAATGATAAACAATGTAATAGTACACAAAGAAGATCTAAGCTCTAAAAAAAATAACATGAAATAGTACAAAAAAAAAGTATTACAAATTATAAACAATGTAACATAAAATAGCAAGGATCTAAAATGATTTAAAATGTAACATATAATACTAGTACAAAAAAAGAATTTAAAATGATAAACTTTATAAAACAAAAGATTACAAAAAAAAATAACTAAAATGATAAACAATGTAACATTAAATAGTACAAAAAAATGTAAAATGATAAACAATGTAACATAAAATAGTACAAAAAATGTAAAATGATAAACAATGTAACATAAAATTGTACACAAAGAACATCTAAGCTCTAAAAAATGTAACACGAAATAGTACAAAAAAATAAGAATTAAAAATGCTAAACAATGTAACATAAAAATAGTACGAAAAAATAATTTTAAATGCTAAACAATGTAACATAAAATAGTACAAAAAATAACTAAAATAATAAACAATGTAACATAAAATAGTACAAAAAAATAACTAAAATAATAAACAATGTAACATAAAATAGTACAAAAAATAACTAAAATAATAAATAATGTAACATAAAATAGTACAAAAAAATAACTAAAATAATAAATAATGTAACATAAAATAGTACAAAAAAATAACTAAAATAATAAACAATGTAACATAAAATAGTACAAAAAATAACTAAAATAATAAATAATGTAACATAAAATAGTACAAAAAAATAACTAAAATAATAAACAATGTAACATAAAATAGTACAAAAAATAACTAAAATAATAAATAATGTAACATAAAATAGTACAAAAAAATAACTAAAATAATAAGCAATGTAACATAAAATAGTACAAAAAATAACTAAAATTATAAACAATGTAACATAAAATAGTACACAAAGAGGACTGAAAATGTCAAACTCTAAAACACTGTATACTTCACAGTACAATATATACAGGGCCAGTTCACACAACATGCAGTCCAGTGCGATTTTATCTGCACCAAAAAGGCATGGAAAGTAGTTAACATGGATTCCAACCCCATAGTTCACACCAGTGCAGTGCCTCCCAAACTTCAGTGAAATGTGGCAAAACACATCAAAAACTTGCTGAAAATGCATTTTTGCCTGCGATTTCTGTTGGTTGCTAGGGGCCGGCACCCGCTGGCGTCCTAACAACCAGTGACTCCTCCCTGTTTCCATCATCAGTGATCTCAGGATGGAGAGAAGGCGTCCCCTCTGTGTGAGCTTTCCAGCCCGACACTTCAACTCTGACAGGGAGAGAATACAAACCAATCACCTCGGATTGATCTACAACAGATAACGCTGTACTAGGATTCTGATTGGCAGACGCCCGCTGGTGATTAATTCTCCTCAAATAATAAAAAAATACAAATTCTGTAAATGTTTCCTTCTTTCAGGAACGACCGTCACTCAGGAAAAGTCTCTTACCTGTATGGGTGACGCTCTGCGGAGTCTCAGGGGTGACTCCGGCTGTGACGGTCGCGTCGGCCGTGACAGATACTAAAAGGCGAGAGAAGTAAAGAGAACTAAATGTAAGAGAACCAATCAGTATCCTTCATTCTTTGTTATAACTTAGACATGTGCGGGTCGTTTTGTTCAAAATTATTCTGAAATTCAAATTTGAATGGAATCCGAAAACAAGAATAGAAAACAAAGGAACAAAATAGAAAAAAAAAAATAGAAGTCAATAGAATAGAATAGAATAAGAAATAAATATAATACAACCATCTTCCAAATGTTTTCTTTTCTAATAATAAATTTGAATAGAATAGAAAAGAAAACAAATAGACTAGAATAGAATAGAAGAAAATAGAAAGAATATAATCATCCTTTAAAATTCAAAACATCCCCCATTATTGGTGTCGGGGGGGGGGGTAGTGCCCTATCATTGGTGTTAGTGGGAGGAATAGTGCCCCATCATTGGTATCAGTGGGAGGAATAGTGTCACATCATTGGTATCAGTGGAAGGAATAGTGCCCCATCATTGGTGTCAGTGGGAGGAATAGTGCCCCATCATTGGTGTCAGTGGGAGGAATAGTGCCCCATCATTGGTGTCAGTGGAAGGAATAGTGTCCCATCATTGGTGTCAGTGGGAGGAATAGTGTCCCATCATTGGTGTCAGTGGGAGGAATAGTGTCCCATCATTGGTGTCAGTGGGAGGAATAGTGTTCCATCATTGGTGTTAGTGGGAGGAATAGTGTCCCATCATTGGTGTCAGTGGGAGGAATAGTGCCCCATCATTGGTGTCAGTGGGAGGAATAGTGCCCCATCATTGGTGTCAGTGGGAGGAATAGCTGGAAATTGCATGATGCAAAAGTAAGGTACAGGAAGAGACTTACAGGTGATGTGGGCGAGCAGCAGTAATGAGATCACGGCTCCAGGTGGCGGAGAGCTCTTCACCTTCATCCTGGCTCCGCTCCCTCTGATGCTGTGTCACCCCCAACACTGCTGATACCTCCGTCTTCAGATGCTGTGTCACCCCCCCCCCCCCCCCCGCTAGTGACCTCCTCCAAACACTCGCCTGTCATGTGCTGAGCTCAGATAAGTCCTATCAGCCCGTCCAGACTCGTCTCCCAACCACTCGCTGACCCCGCCTCTTCTGACACTTCTTGTTTACAAGTAGAAATCAGTATTTTTTGTTAGAAAATTAATTAGAACCCCAAACCTTGATAACATTTAAATTTTTTTAACAGAGACCCTAGAGAATAAAATAGTGGTTGTTGCAATTTTAGTATTTGTGCAGCGAAATTTTTTGGGGGAAAAAATACACTTTAACCACTTAAGGACCGAGCCCATGTCTGACACTTGGGGGGGGGGGGGGGGGGGGGGTTTAGGCAAATCCACTTTGCACTACAAAAAGTGCACTTGGAACTGCAGTCGCTGTAGATCCAAAGGGGGACGTGCAAGGAAAATAAAAAAACAGCATTTTAGCTTCCACATGATTGGATAATAAAATCAGCAGAGCTTCCCCTCATTTCAGATCTACCCCTCAGATTTACATTTACTTTAAAATGTTTTAACAGCTCCCAGATTAGAGTTACAGAGAAGGGGCCAGATTCAGTGGATCTTTCTGCTGGCGTAACGTATCCCCGATACGTTACGCCACTGTAAATATTTGCGCAAGTTCTTTATTCAGAAAGAACTTGCGCCATTCTTTAAGGCGGCGTAACGTATGTGTGGCGGCGTAAGGCCTCGCAATTCAAATAAACGAAATGGGGGCGTGATTCATGTAAATGAATCATGACCCCACGTAATTCACGTTTTTTTTTTACGGCGCATGCGGACGTTCCCATTGTGCATGCGTGAAATCACGTCGCTTTTCCTCAATGTAAAAGAAGTGAACGTAACTAACGTCGAGCCCCATTCCTGAACGATTTACGCAAACGACGTAACCGACGTACAATTCGACGCTGTCCCGACGTCCATACTTAACATTGGCTACGCCTCATATAGCAGGGGTAACCTTACGCCGCTCTAACGCTTACGCAAACAACGTAAACTACGACGCGGCGCCGCAAGTACGTTCAGGAATCGGCGTAAATACCTAATTTGCATATATTACGAGAAAACCGCCGTAAGCTCCACCTAGCGGCCAGCGTAATAATGCAACTAAGATACGACGGTGTAACAGACTTACGCCGCTCTTATCTTAGGAGAAAGGCGGCGTATCTTGTTTTCTGAGTAGAAAAAAAAGATACGCCGACTATTCTTAGTATTTACGCAGCATATCTCTTGATACGCTGCGTAAATAGTTTTCTGAATCTGGCCCAAGGTCTTTTACTAGATTTATTGCTCACGTTCAGTAATAGGAGGTGACAAGTCCTCTTTATGGAGAGATCTGGGGTCTATAATGAATGTAAACATCCCATGTGACAGTAATGGGAGGTGACAGGTCCTCTTTATGGAGAGATCTGGGGTCTATAATGAATGTAAACATCCCATGTGACAGTAATAGGAGGTGACAGGTCCTCTTTATGGAGAGATCTGGGGTCTATAATGAATGTAAACATCCCTTGTGACAGTAATAGGAGGTGACAGGTCCTCTTTATGGAGGGATCTGGGGTCTATAATGAATGTAAACATCCCCTGTGACAGTAAAAGGAGGTGACAGGTCCTCTTTATGGAGAGATCTGGGGTCTATAATGAATGTAAACATCCCATGTGACAGTAATGGGAGGTGACAGGTCCTCTTTATGGAGAGATCTGGGGTCTATAATGAATGTAAACATCCTGTGTGACAGTAATATGAGGTGACAGGTTCTCTTTATGGAGGGATCTGGGGTCTATAATGAATGTAAACATCCCATGTGACAGTAATATGAGGTGACAGGTTCTCTTTATGGAGGGATCGGGGGTCTATAATGAATGTAAACATCCCTTGTGACAGTAATAGGAAGTGACAGGACCTCTTTATGGAGAGATCGGGAGTCTATAATGAATGTAAACATCCCATGTGACAGTAATGGGAGGTGACAGGTCCTCTTTATGGAGGGATCTGGGGTCTATAATGAATGTAAACATCCCATGTGACAGTAATAGGGGGTGACAGGTCCTTTTTATGGAGAGATCTGGGGTCTATAATGAATGTAAACATCCCATGTGACAGTAATAGGAGGTGACAGGTCCTCTTTATGGAGAGATCTGGGGTCTATAATGAATGTAAACATCCCATGTGACAGTAATGGGAGGTGACAGGTCCTCTTTATGGAGAGATCTGGGGTCTATAATGAATGTAAATATCCCATGTGACAGTAATAGGAGGTGACAGGTCCTCTTTATGGAGGGATCGGGGGTCTATAATGAATGTAAACATCCCCTGTGACAGTAATAGGAGATGGCAGGTCCTCTTTATGGAGACCTGGGGTCTATAATGAATGTAAACATCCCCTGTGACAGTAATGGGAGGTGACAGGTCCTCTTTATGGAGAGATCTGGGGTCTATAATGAATGTAAACATCCCATGTGACAGTAATAGGAGGTGACAGGTCCTCTTTATGGAGAGATCTGGGGTCTATAATGAATGTAAACATCCCATGTGACAGTAATGGGAGGTGACAGGTCATCTTTATGGAGAGATCTGGGGTCTATAATGAATGTAAATATCCCATGTGACAGTAATAGGAGGTGACAGGTCCTCTTTATGGAGGGATCGGGGGTCTATAATGAATGTAAACATCCCCTGTGACAGTAATAGGAGATGGCAGGTCCTCTTTATGGAGATCTGGGGTCTATAATGAATGTAAACATCCCCTGTGACAGTAATGGGAGGTGACAGGTCCTCTTTATGGAGAGATCTGGGGTCTATAATGTAAACATCCCATGTGACAGTATTAGGAGGTGACAGGTCCTCTTTATGGAGAGATCTGGGGTCTATAATGAATGTAAACATCCCTTGTGACAGTAATAGGAGGTGACAGGTCCTCTTTATGGAGAGATCGGGGGTCTATAATGAATGTAAATATCCCATGTGACAGTAATAGGAGGTGACAGGTCCTCTTTATGGAGATCTGGGGTCTATAATGAATGTAAACATCCCATGTGACAGTAATGGGAGGTGACAGGTCCTCTTTATGGAGGGATCTGGGGTCTATAATGAATGTAAACATCCCATGTGACAGTAATGGGAGGTGACAGGTCCTCTTTATGGAGAGATCTGGGGTCTATAATGAATGTAAACATCCCTTGTGACAGTAATAGGTGGTGACAGGTCCTCTTTATAGAGGGATCTGGGGTCTATAATGAATGTAAACATCCCTTGTGACAGTAATAGGTGGTGACAGGTTCTCTTTATAGAGGGATCGGGCCCCAAATCCCTCCTTTGCACTTTAAAAGTGTTCAGATCTCCAAAATCGGCATTGCATTCTGATAGCTGTATGCAGATTATAAATGCAATATAGTTTATATAGTACATCAGTTTTGTTTTTTCTTTTACAAATTAATTGCGTTTGGGGGGGCGTGGCTTCTATCCCAGAGATCCATTGTGTCCCTATGCAATCCCCAGGATTATTTTTTTTATAGTGGTAGTTAAAAATAATTAAACAAATAAAATGTTTAAATTTAAAATATATATTTTTTTTATTCAAAAAAATAAAAATCCATGACAAAGGACTCCCAGAGCACTATGGGTCAGCTAAAAGGAAAGCAAACAGCACCGGTACTTCTCTTTAAGGCAGGCTGTCCCTTAATAAAACCGGCATCTTCCAATTATCGAAGGTAGTAAACGTAACGAATACAAATGTATCTGAAGTTTACAAATTATCTGAAATGATGAATGCTGCATCTAAACGAACGGAACAGAACAAATTAATAATAATAATAATAATAATAATAATAATAATAATAATACATTTTTATTATTATTGTTATTTATTATTATTATTAATTTGGTAGTTAAAAATAATTAAATAAATAAACATATTTAATTTAAAATATATTTGTTTTATTAAAAAAAAATGTTTTAATTTAAAATATATTTTTTTTATTCAAAAAGTGAAAATCCATGACAAAGGACTCCCAGGGCATTATGGGTCAGCTAAAAGGAAAGCAAACAGCACCGGTACTTCTCTTTAAGGCAGGCTGTCCCTTAATAAAACTGGCATCTTCCAATTACCGAAGGTAGTAAACGTAACGAATACAAATTTATCTGAAGTTTACAAATTATCTGAAATGATGAATGCTGCATCTAAACGAACGGAACAGAACAAATTAATAATAATAATAATAATAATATTTTTTTTTTATTATTATTGTTAATTATTATTATTATTATTAATTTGGTAGTTAAAAAAAATTAAATAAATAAAAATATTTAATTTAAAATATATTTGTTTTATTAAAAAAAAAAAATATTTAAAATATATATTTTTTTATTCAAAAAATAAAAATCCATGACAAAGGACTCCCAGGGCACTATGGGTCAGCTAAAAGGAAAGCAAACAGCACCGGTACTTCTCTTTAAGGCAGGCTGTCCCTTAATAAAACCGGCATCTTCCAATTATCGAAGGTAGTAAACGTAACGAATACAAATTTATCTGAAGTTTACAAATTATCTGAAATGATGAATGCTGCATCTAAACGAACGGAACAGAACAAATTAAGAATAATAATAATAATAATAATAATAATAATAATAATAATAATAAAAAACATTTTTATTATTATTGTTATTTATTATTATTATTAATTTGGTAGTTAAAAATAATTAACCACTTAAGACCCGGACACTTACGCTGCTAAATGACCCAAGGTGTTTTTACAATTCGGCGCTGCGTCGCTTTAACAGACAATTGCGCGGTCGTGCGACGTGGCTCCCAAACAAAATTTGCGTCCTTTTCTTCCCACAAATAGAGCTTTCTTTCGGTGGTATTTGATCGCCTCTGCGATTTTTATTTTTTGCGCTATAAACTAAAATAGAGCGACAATTTTGAAAAAAATCACTATTTTTTTACTATTTGTTATAAAAAAAATCAAATAAACTAAATTTTAGTAAAACATTTAGGCCAAAATTTATTTAGCCACATGTCTTTAGTAAAAAAAAAAATCGTAATAAAAAAAATAGCTACCTAGCGGGAACAGCGACACTAATACAGCGATCAGAAAAATGATCGCTTAGTGACGCTGGCAATAGGGAGTGAAAGTGTTAACTAGGGCGGTGATCAGGGGGTTAAAACTTTATTAGGGGGGGTGGGGGGGCTATCCTGAACCTAACACTAACTGTTTTTTACAGTGCCTGTCACACTGACACTAAATGCAGTGATTAAATCACTGCATTCAGTGACACTGTGACAGGGGGGTGGGGGGGGGCGATCACAAGGGGTTAATATGCCTATGTGAGTGTGTGTCAGTATTGTGTTGGTGCACACTTACTTGTGATGTCTTCTCTCATCAGCAGCGCTGGGAAACAGCGCTGCGATGAGAGAAATGATCATTTCCTCCTTCCTGTGTAAACACAGGAGGAGGAAGTGACAGGCTGGGAGCGCGCTCCCATTGGCTGGGAGCGATCGCGGGGGGGGCGGAAAACACGGACATCCGCCCGCTCGTCGGCGATCGCTCCCAGAGCCAGGGGGACCGCCGCACGCCGCGGAGGGGGTCCCGATGGGACCCCCGAACCGCACTAAGGCGAGGACGTAAATTTACGCCCTTGTGCCTGTACGAGCCATGTTGTGGATGTACATAGGCGTGCGGGGGTCCTTAACTGGTTAAACAAATAAAAATATTTAATTTAAAATATATTTGTTTTATTAAAAAAAAAATTAATTTAAAATATATATTTTTTTATTCAAAAAATAAAAATCCATGACAAAGGACTCCCAGAGCACTATGGGTCAGCTAAAAGGAAAGCAAACAGCACTGGTACTTCTCTTTAAGGCAGGCTGTCCCTTAATAAAACCGGCATCTTCCAATTACCGAAGGTAGTAAACGTAACGAATACAAATTTATCTGAAGTTTACAAATTATCTGAAATGATGAATGCTGCATCTAAACGAACGGAACAGAACAAATTAATAATAATAATAATAAAACATTTTTATTATTATTGTTATTTATTATTATTATTAACCACTTGTCATCTGCCCGCCGTCAATTGACGGCGGGCAGACGACTCCATTGTTCTGACATCACGTCATATGACGTGATGTCCCTTTAAAGCCGCGGGCGCGGGGATCCCGTGCGAGTGCCCGGCGGCAACGATCGCCGCCGGGCACACGCGATTGCTCTGTAAGTGAGCTGGGACGTGCAGCTCTGTATGTAAACACAGAGCTGCACGTCCCTGTCAGGGAGAGAGGTGACAGATTGTGTTCCTTGTACATAGGGACACAATCGGTCACCTCCCCCAGTCACCCCCCCCTCCCCCTACAGTTAGAACACTCATAGGACACACATTTAACCCCTTCCCCGCCCCCTAGTGGTTAACCCCTTCACTGCCAGTCACATTTATACAGTAATCAATGCATATTTATAGCATTTTTCACTGTATAAATGTAAATGGTCCCAAAAATGTCAGAAAAGTGTCCGAAATGTCCGCCATAACGTCGCAGTCCCAATAAAAAAATCGCAGATCGCCGCCATTAATAGTAAAAAAAAAATAAATAAAAAAATGCCATAAACTATCCCCTATTTTGTAAACGCTATAAATTTTGCGCAAACCAACCGATAAACGCTTATTGCATTTTTTTTTTACCAAAAATATGTAGAAGAATACGTATCGGCCTAAACTGAGGGAAAAAATATTTTTTTTATATATTTTTTGGGGTTATTTATTATAGCAAAAAGGAAAAAATATAGCATTTTTTTAAAAATTGACGCTCTATTTTTGTTTATAGCGCAAAAAATAAAAACCGCAGAGGTGATCAAATACCACCAAAAGAAAGCTCTATTTGTGGGGAAAAAAGGACGCCAATTTTGTTTGGGAGCCGCGTCGCACGACCGCGCAATTGTCAGTTAAAGCGACGCAGTGCGGGAAGCTTATATTTTGTCTGGGCAGGAAGGGGGTGTAGGTGCACAGTAGGTAAGTGGTTAATTTGGTAGTTAAAAATTATTAAATAAATAAAAATATTTAATTTAAAATATATTTTTTTTATTTAAAAAAAAAAAAATCCATGACAAAGGATTCCCAGAGCGCTATGGGTCAGCTAAAAGGAGAGCAAACAGCACCGGTACTTCTCTTTAACGCAGGCTGGCCCTTTATAAAATCTGCATCTTCCAATTACTAAAGGGAGTTTAATTCACAGTTAAAACCCATTGAATGTCTCTCACAATAGTCTCTCTGGGGGTGACAGGAACAAATGTGGATTCCCAGAGCACTATGGGTCAGCTAAAAGGAGAGCAAACAGCACCGGTACTTCTCTTTAAGGCAGGCTGTCCTTTAATAAGACTGGCATCTTCCAATTACCGAAGGGACTTTAATTCACAGTTAAAACCCATTGAGTGTCTCTTACAATAGTCTCTCTCTGGGGGTGACGGGAACAAATGTGTGTTTTTCGAGAGAAAAGTTGCCAGTCCAGCTGAATTTCTATTCGCTCCTCAAACTCGGCAATAATCCATCGGCCGGCCACATCACAAAGAATGAAAGTCGTCTTCTGTGCCATGGCTTTTCCGGTCTTCTGTCTCTTTCAGTCTTTGTACCAGAAATTCTTTATCTTCGATTTGCTGAATAGACAAAAAAAAAAAAAATATTGAAAATCACTAAACTGATAAAATGAAGACCACCGATAACGATGATAAATTGCTCCAACCTTAGAGTTAAGGTTCAAGATGATAGAAAGGCAGCAGTAACTGAAATAAGTTCTAGACGCGTGCAATTCGTTTAGTTCAACATTTTTATCTTAACAAATTTCGACAAATTCCCTAATTCGGAAATATTTGAATTAATGAAAACTCGTTTAACACATTTTTTAGAATATTTAAATTTAAATATTTTTATTTACATATTAAAAAAAAAATGAAAATCATAATTTCTTCAGTTTTTCGGGTCATTCGTTATGATCACAATTTGTAAAAAGTCGAAAATTCATAAATTTGTAACTTCGGAAATTCGAAAAGAAAGAAAATCCGAAAATTCTAAAGAATAACTAACTAATAATTACTAACTATTCAATTATAGGTATTGGAATTTCCTTCCAAATTTTTCCTTTTGAATTTACGAAATTCCGAAATTTCGGAACGAACTAATTTGTCAAATTTTGTTGAAAAAAATAATTCGGAAATAAACAAATTGCACATGTCTATTGGAATTTCCTTTCAAATTTGGCTGTTAGTGAACATAACGAATTAAAATGTATTCTAAGTTTCGAATTATCCGAAATAATGAATGCTGCATCTAAACGAATGGAACGCGACAAATTAATAATAAACATTATTAATAATAATAATAATAATACGTTTTTATTATTATTATTATTGTTATTTATTATTATTAATTTGTTACGTTCCATTCGTTTAGATACGGCATTCGTTATTTCGGATAATTCAAAACTTCGATTAGATTCGTATTCGTTACATTCACTAACAGCCAAACTTGAAAAAAAATTACAATACCTATATTCAAATAGTTATTATTAGTTCGTTTTTATTAGTTCTAAAATCCGAAAATTCAAAAGAATAACTAACTTTAAATTATAGGTATTGGAATTTCCTTTCAAGTTTGGTTGTTAGTGAACGTTACGAATACAAATTTATATGAAGTTTACAAATGATCTGAAATAATGAATGCTGCATCTAAACGAGTGGAACGGAACAAATTAATAATATAATAATAACAATAAAAATAATAATACGTTTTTATTATAATTATTGTCATTTATTATTATTAATTTGTTACGTTCAATTCGTTCATTATTTCGGATAATTCGAAAAGTTGATTAAATTCGTGTTCGTAACGAACTAACAACAAAACTTGAAAAGAAATTTCAAGACCTATAATTTCATAGTTAGTTATTATTAGTTATAAAATCCGAAAATTCAAATAATTATTTCAAATTATCCGAAATAATGAATGCCGCCTCTAAACGAATGGAAAGTAACAAATTAATAATAACAAATAACAATAATAATAATAAAAAGTTTTTATTATTATTATTATTTATTATTCATTTGCTCCATTCATTTAGATGCAGCATTCGTTATTTCAGATAATTCGTAACTTCGGATAAATTCGTATTCGTTACGTTCACTAACAGCCAAATTTGAAAAGGAAATTCCAATACCTATAATTTAATAGTTAGTTATTATTAGTTATAAAATCCGAAAAATTCAAAAGAATAGCTAACTAATAATAACTATTAAACTATAGGTATTGGAATTTCCTTTCAAATTTGGCTGTTAGGGAACGTAGCGAATACAAATTTATTCAAAGTTTTGAATTATCCGAAATAATGAATTCCGTATCTAAACAAATGGAATGTAACAAATTAATAATAATAAATAACAATAATAATAATAATTAAAACGTATTATTATTGTTATTATTTATTATTAATTTGTTCCGTTCCATTCGTTTAGATGCAGCATTCATTATTTGCATTTACAAATTTTCTAATTTACGAATGTATGAATTTAGAAATTGCGTTCATAACGAGTGACCCGAAAAACTGAAAAAAAAACAAAAAACGATAAACAAAACTGAACGATTTTTCCGGCAGTGCACACGTCTACAAATAACCACTCATTACAACCAGTGGTGGCCCGTCTATTAGGGGCGCACGGGATGCGGCCCCCCCCATCCTTGCATTCGCCCCCCTAATCTACATGCAGGGCACCGGACGCATGGATTCCAATGGCGTGGGGTGTTTTTTTGTTTATTTTTAGAATCACATGAGGCTCTAATAGGCTTCAAAAAAAGGATGGGCTTGGGGCGCAGGGCACTGTGTCCCGAGCCCACCCAGTTGGGTGATATTAGCGAATGAATATTCACTATTCTCACACTGATCCTCCTTCCGGCTAAAATCAGGAAGTGGGGTCATGAGACCCCTCACCCGATTGGCTGAAAGGATAGGCGATCCTATTGGACGCCTAGGGAGGAGGAGGAGGGAGGAGACACACGGCGGAAGACGCCGTGATGCAGAGGATGGGGAGATGCCCAATAAAGTGCCTGGTGAGGGTATCTGGGCGCCATTAGACTGGCAGTAATAAAATCAATAGGAGCCAAGAGAACCTTTCCTGTCTACAGACTTACATTGGCCAAAAGATCCTTCAGCTGCTCCACATCCTTCTCGTTCTGACGCACCCGGGACGCAAGGGCAGTGAGCGCGAGGCTGCAAGACAGGAAGATTATTAGGGGTGGAAAACATCAGAAATATTCACAGAACAGGAATGTAGAAGCACAGAAACAAAACTGGGCGTGATCGGTATTAAATGACATCAATTTCACATATTACTGTTGTGTAGATGTGGTGACTGCATTTGTTTTCTTTTTTTTTCGGTTTTATTTCCTTTATTAGACATGTGCACTGCCGAAATGTTTTTTTTTTTCGGGTCATTCTTTATGATCAAAATTCAAAAATCCGAAGATAAGACCAAATACTAAAGAACCTTTTTAAAGTGGTTGTAAAGGTTTAAAAGACGTGTAAAGTCTCAAGGTTTTTCACCCCTAATGCATTCAATGCATTAAGGTGAAAAACCTTCTGTGGAAATTCAGAAATGAGAAAATCGGGAATTCTGAAATTCAAAAATTCGGAAATTAGAAAAGCGGAACGAAAATACGAAAATTTGAAAATTCAGAATTCGAAAATTTCTGAATTTCCGAATTCCAAATTTTCGAATTTCCGAATTCACAAATTTTCAAATTTCCGAATTCCAAATTCCGAATTTCCGAATTCCAAAAAATTCTAAAAAACAAATGAAACTACGACAGCAGCTTGGGAGCGAGCCTGTTCAGATGCTTGCTTTGGGGGCACTCGGTGGGAGGGAGATGCCTGAAGCACCTGCAGGGGCCCCGCAGGAGGAGGAGGATCGGGGCTAATCTGTATTAAGTATTACATGTTTGTTATTTATAAATTGCTCTGGTCCATAGGGGGGTTAAGAGAGAGAAATTGGTTAAATCTTGTAACTTACCAAAGTACAAAGAGCAGGGTGTAGGCGCTGGTCTCTGATGTGGCATATCCCAACACTGTGAGGACTGTAGGGGGCAGCGCTGAGCGAGTGCTGTTCTTAACGGCCTCCCAGGGAGTGGTGTAATCAGCAAATGGGCCACAGGAGTGAGATGGACGGACACTGTGAGTGTTTTATAAAAGTTAAAAAAAGTTCAGCAATTCAAATACCATTGATAACAACCGGTTTCCACTCTTCTCATGGCTCTTAGGTCTGGCTCTACCATTAGGCACAGTAGGCTTCCCCCTACAGACTACACTGGAAAAGGGGCAATTTATCCTGGCATAGTTATTGGTTACATACTATTTTTTGTGAAATAAATGTGTTCCTCCAGATCCATCTAGTGAAACAGAAGCACACACTACTCACTATCTAGTTTTAGGAGGTCTAAGTAGGTGCTGGCTGGGGTATTTCTGTGCTGGTTATGTTTAGTACCTTTGGGGTTAAGTGTATTTTCTGCTGTGTAAGTAGCACTGCTTAGCTAATATTGCCCTGATTTGGTTAAGCGCAGGGATCTCCAAACTACGGCCCTCCAGCTGCTGTAGAACTACACTTCCCATGAGGCATTGTAAAACTCAGACATTCGTAGACATGACTAGGCATGATGGGAATTGTAGTTCCTGAACACCTGGAGGGCCGTAGTTTGGAGACTCCTGGGTTAAGGTAAGGGTTAACTCTGCTGACTGGGTTTTCCCGGGCTTTTCTAAGGAGTACCGCCCTCTGCTGGACAAGTTTTCCTGGGCCCCTCTGCTGGACAAGTTTTCCTGGGCCCCTCTGCTGGACAAGTTTTCCTGGGCTTTTCTAAAGGGTACCACCCTCTGCTGGACAAGTTTTTCCGGGCTTTTCTAAGGAGTATCACCCTCAGATGGACAAGTTTTCCTGAGCTTTTCTAAAGAGTACCGCCCTCTGCTTGACAAGTTTTTCCGGGCTTTTCTAAGGAGTATCACCCTCAGATGGACAAGTTTTCCTGGGCTTTTCTAAGGAGTACCGCCCTCTGATGGACAAGTTTCCTGGGCTTTTCTAAGGAGTACAGCCCTCTGATCGACACGTTTTGCTGGGCTTTTCTTAGGAGTACCGCCCTCTGCTGGACACGTTTTCCGGGTTATTCTAAAGAGTACCACCCTCTGCTGGACAAGTTTTTCCGGGCTTTTCTAAAGAGTACCGCCCTCTGCTGGGCAAGTTTTTCCCGGGCTTTTCTAAGGAGTACCGCCCTCTGATGTACAAGTTTTCCTGGGCTTTTCTAAGGAGTACCGCCCTCTGATGGACACGTTTTCCTGGGCATTTCTAAGGAGTACCGCCCTCTGGTGGACAAGTTTTTACAGGCTTTTCTAAAGAGTACCGCCCTCTGATGGACACGTTTTCCTGGGCTTTTCTTAGGAGTGCCGCCCTCTGCTGAACACGTTTTTCCGGGCTTTTCTAAAGAGTACCACCCTCTGCTGGACAAGTTTTCCCGGGCTTTTCTAAGGAGTACCGCACCTCTGATGGACAAGTTTTACCGGGCATCTTTAAGAAATACCGCCCTCTGATGGACACATTTTCCTGGGCATTTCTAAGGAGTACCGCCCTCTGATGGACAAGTTTTGCCGGGCTTTTCTAAAGAGTACCGCCCTCTGCTGGACAAGTTTTCCTGGGCTTTTCTAAGGAGTACCACCCTCTGCTGAGCAAGTTTTCCTGGGCTTTTCTAAGGAGTTCCACCCTCTGATGGACAAAACATATAAAACATTAAAAAAGGGAACTGAGTCTAGGTCAGGGGTGTTTTGGGTACTGATCTGCTAAGATGTAAGCTGCTACTCTGCTGGGTCACCAACTCTTGTGGGAGCCCAGTTGGGGTTCCTGGGGTATGGACTTATATGGACTTGTGGAATATTGCTACCAAATTTTGGATTTACTACCAGTAACGACTCTTGTTTTGTCAACAGGGTAGAAGTTTGGGCATGAATTACAAAGAGTCATCATGTGCGCTTTTGGAGGAGTCTCACTTTTAATCTAGAGTGCTGCCATTTCATGTGGCTACTGGGGGCGCTAGTGAGAGCTCATTTCAGAGTCCCATAGTTCGTGGGCCCGAGCCCTGCCCACATGCACATCCAGCTCCATAAAAGGCAGGCCCAATGATAGGAAAGGCAGCTTGACCGCTTAAGAATTGCAGCCACCACTATGGGGATCGCTCAGACATGTCCATCAGCTCCCTATACACTTAGGTGTAGAGGGAAAGAGCATTACAGAGCACCAAATCCCAATTTTAGTCAAATAGAAAAATGTAATTAGCATGATGACGTCACTAGGGTTCTGCCCTTTACGCGTGTCGTCCAATTGGGACTTTCTCAGAAGCTCTGAGGAAGTCCTCTCACATGGACTCTTATATATCCCCCCCCCCCCCGGCACAATACACAATCTCGTTCCCTCCAAAAATATTTTTTACCCCCTTCACCCACCTGGTCACAAGATAAATCAAAGGCAGGAAGACGGTGATGAGCCCCAAGAGAAGGACAAAGCAAAAAATGATCCTCATGGTGGAGGCTCGGTACAGCCTCTTGGACACGTCACACAGCCGGTACAGAGAATACTGTGGGGGGGGGGGGGACACCAAAGAAAGACGTTACAAGGAAAGTACAATGTGTGTTTGTGTAAACTTTGATTGCTCCGTGTACTTTAAAGTAATTTCTGGAAGTTTTTCACATTTATGGAGAGATCTGGAGTCTGAAGACCCCAAATCTCTAGTCTACCCTTAAAAGTTTTATACATCAGGCTGATCTCTTTAATGTGTAAAACTAAAGATCTTTGCAAAGACCGGACCTTCCCTTTAAGGGATCTGCCCTCTCACCTTTTTAATATAGAAGGTGATGAAGATGAAGATGAGGTTGAGAAGTGGAAGTAAAGGGGCGTAGAACATTCCCCCCATCACCAGCGTCTGGCTGTACACCGTGTCCAGGACATTCTGGGAGAGGCGGAATTTTTCCTTGCCGAACCAACGCACCACAAGGCACTGCGACCTGGAGACCAGGAACCTGGATGGAGGAGAAAAGGGAGGACAATAGGTTACCCACTCCAACTTCGGAAAGGTTTTACCGCCTTCGTGACTAGGCCATTTATTGCTATTCAGCACTGTTCCCCCGATGACGAAAGATGACGAAACGCATAGGGCGGAGGGAGCGAGTGACGTCATCCCGTACAAGCACTCCCTGTTGGCAGCCTGAGCTTGCGAATCCCACACTGGTCTATGTGATTGTGAATGCAGATAGGGAGCAAATCCATCAGATTCTGATTGGACTGTGTATGCTACTAAAGATTTATACCTTTTTTTATTTTTATTTTTTTAGGTGAGTGAAGGTGGCGGACACTGGTTGCATAACCTTCCTTTTCTGCTTTGCACAAATTTATTGTTGAAGCACCTTTTTTTCTATATGTTTATCATAAGCTAGAAAAAAAAGAAGGTCTTCTATTGCACAATTTATTTGCACTTTTATGAACTTTCGACATTAATGATTTTTTTTCTTTATTGATGATTTTTTTTCTATGGATACATTTGGACTAACATACATATTTACTGTTTGAACACTTGCACTTTATGACATATTAACATATTTAAAATCATTTTTATTTTATTTTTTGTTTTGAATGTTTATTTTTACATTTATTTATACATTTGTTTATATAAATATATTATATATTATAATTAAATATATTATATATTATAATATATACATTTATTTATAGATTTATATATATATGTAAAAGTATATATTATAATATATAACATATATAATTATATATTTATGTAAATTTTTATATATATATACACACACACACATTTATTTATAAATTATATATTTACATTTAAATATAATATATTAGATATTATAATTATATATGTTATATATTATAATATATAAATGTATATATTCATAAATTTATTTATACATTTTGATGTGATCTGGGGAGGAGAATATTTTTTTTTTATTTACACAATATTTTTTTTTACTTTTTATTTAGTTGAATAACATAGAACAAGGCCTAAATTAGTTAAGCACGGTTGCCTAGTAGTTTTTTCACACAAATAGAGCATTTGTTTGGTAATATTTGATCACCTCTGTGTTTTTTTATTATTATTATTATTATTATTATTATATAAATGACAAAAGACCAAAGCTTTTGAAAAAAATATATATATATTTTATAAAAAAAATGTAAAAAAAAATCTAATCAAATTTCTTTAAAAATTTAGACCAAATTGTATTCTGCTACATATCTTTGGTAAAAAAATAAATAAAAAATACCAATAAGTGTATATTAATTGGTTTGTGCACAAGTTATAGAGTATACAAACTATGGAATACATTGCCTTAAAAAAGTATTCATACCCCTTGAAATTTCCCGCATTTTCTCATGTTACAGCCAAAAATATAAATGTATTTTATTGGAATTTTATGTCAGAGACCAACAAAAAGTGGCACATAATTGTGAAGTGGAAGGAAAATTATATAAATAAATATGTGAAAAGTGTGGGGGGAGGGGCATTTGTATGGCGCCCTCCCGGAGTCAATACTTTGTAGAACCCCCTTTCTCTACAAGTCTTTTTGAGGGTGTGTCTACCAGCTTTGCACATCTACAGAGGGACATTTCTGCCCATTCTTCTTCTTTGTAAAATATCTCTGTCTCTGTCAGATTGGATGGAGAGCGTCTGTGATCAGCAATTTTCAAGTCTTGCCACAGATTCTCAATGGGATTTAGGTCTGGACTGTGACTGGGCCATTCTAACACATGAATAGGCTTTGATCTATACCATTCCATTGTAGCTCTGGCTGTACATTAGGGTCGCTGTCCTGCTGGGAGGTGAACCCCCCCCCCCCCCTCGTTCTCAAGCCTTTTGCAGACCCTTATGCCCTGTACACACGATCAGAATTTCTGATGGAAAAAGTCAGGCGGATTTTTTTCATCGGATATTTCGACCATGTGTGTGCCCTATCTGACTTTTTTTCAGTCAGAATTTAGAAAGAGAACATTCCTTTTGGAGAAATAAACATGCATGCTCAGAATCAAATCGACGCATGCTCGGAAGCATTGAACTTAATTTTTCTCGGCTCGTCGTAGTGTTGTACGTCACCGCGTTCTTGCTGGTCGGAATTTGGTGTGACAGTGTGTATGGAAGACGGCTTGAACGGAATCTGAAAAATCAGTCAGAGTTTATCCCGACGGAAAATCTGATTGTGTGTACAAGGCTTAACAGGTTTTCTTCTAAGATTGTCCTGTATTTGACTCCATCCATCGTCCCATCAATTCTGACCAGCTTCCCTGTCCCTGCTGAAGAAAAGCATCCCCACCACATGATGCTGCCACCACCATGTTTCACGGTGGGGATGGTGTGTTTCACACTTTCACTGACATCTCCAGTGACACTATTACAGTGATCAGTGCCAATACTATGCACTGTCACTGTCACTGTACTAATGACATTTTACTAAGTGACGGGGCTGTTTTATCTCCCTGCTTTGTGTTATAGTTTTAACTTTTAAGTGGTGAACTTTTAAGCTTGATACCAATGATCTCTGATTGGTCACCTGGAGATAACTGAATATCTTACATTACCCAACCCTGCCCACTGATTGGGGGATTTCTACCTGCGGGGAAGCTGGACAAGCAGGAACTCCATCACCAGTTCTAGGAAGTTGAACACGGAGAGCTTGTAGAATTCCTGTCCCAACGACGTCTCCCAGCACTGTACAGAGAAGAGACCAAACATATCCAATGAGAGCAAAATGTATTTAAATCCTCCCTCTGGCCTTTAATCAGTCATGCACATGTGTACCGCCTCCTCTCCAGGACTGAAATGTCCTCCTCTGGTATCACTGCACACCGCGAGCTTCTCACAATGTGCATTCGAAATTGCAGCCAATCAGATAGAGTCTGCCTGGCTCGAGGACGCCCTCTTTCCTCCCCAGCCTGTCTTTGGTCCACCCCTTTTCTTCATTGGATTTCAATTCATCAATCATGGAGGCCCAGCATCACATGTGGGCAGGGGCGGACTGACAACTCATGGGGCCTCCAGGCAATAGGAGATTATGGGCCCCCCAGGCAATAAGAGATTATGGAGCCCCCCAGGCAACAGATTATGGGGCCACAACAATATACATACACATACAGTATACATACACAGTATACACACACAGACACACAGTATACACACACATACAGTATACATACACACAGATACACACACTGAAAAGGTACTGGAGAGGCGGGGCAGCTATAATCCTGTTTTTTTTTTTTTAAAACACAGATTTTTAGATACTGTCTCTGGTTTTACTGAGGCTGGCAACCCTGATGGGGCCCCCTAGTGGCATGGGGCCCCCGGGCAGTGCCCAAGTGCCCCAATGGTCAGTCCACCCCTGCATGTGGGCATAACCTAGGTTGGTCTGTATTCAAATACAGCCTGCTTGGGAACACCCACTCCTCCAGACTGACACCCACTCATCGGGGCATTCTGATATTTGCATGACTCCTCCCAAGAGCCAGCCCACTGCTTCCTTCGGGCCTGAGGGCTCTTGTTTCTCTTGGCTGAGCCGTTTCCTCCTATTAGCTGAGCCAGCCCGGTGCCAATTGTTACAATGTTTGTATGATTTCCTGTGTCCTTAAAGTGTATGTTCACCTTTACAAAAAATCTGTATGGGCAACTTACACTGGAGGCCCGTGATCACCTGCTGTAACACATCAGATTGCCACTTTACCGGTCCAGGGATTTTAAATCTCTGTGGCTTTCTCTCCTCTTCTCCAGGGCTCAGAGGAAGGGCTAGGTGGGTCCTGATTGGCCGACACTGTCCAATGTGGTCGCCGACCAATGAGAATGCCTCCTATATGTACCTTTACGAGGTACATTTAGAAGAATAAGCTGCAGAGACTTTAAATCCCCGGACCGGTGAAAAGGCGACCTGATGTCTCACAGTGGGTGATCGTTGGACTCAGGTATAGCGGGAGTGGGGGGGGTCCAGTGTAAGTTCACCTCACAGACTTTCTGTAAAGGTGAGCTTACACTTTAGGCTGATTAGTGTGCTGAGGTAACGAGGCTGCAAGCGTTAACGTTTTTCCTGCCATTGTCAGCTCAGTTCCTGCCCCCTACAGGTCAACCAACATAAAAGGGGCCGTCTCCAAGCCCCTAGGTCAATCCCTGGGGAAATACTGCCAACATGTAGCTGGATACTCTACTGGAGGGATCATCCCCTTTGGGGGGGAGGGGATAGGAACCTTATCGGGGTTCCTAGAGAGGGTCTCCAAAATCCACACACAACATACCATGTTTTACCTTGAATTGTGAGTTGTATCCGCAGGTCTTACAGGGCTCCTGACTGCCACCCAGGCACAGAAACTTCTGACCCAGGGAAAAGAAGAAAATTCCCAGGGCACCGAGCCTGAGAAAGACACACCTGGGCAAGGAGTATAAAGGTGAAACATGTCTGTTAGTAGCCCTACCATTAGTAATTATGGGGCCCTGTACAGCCTACCTTACAGGGCCCCCAACCCCAGGTACCCCCTCCTCCCCCAATGCCTTGGAGGTGCCTTACCAAAAAGTATTCTATGTATGATGGTGGTGGAGTTGGTGGGAAGAGTAATAAAGTGATGAGGTTGGTGGAAGGGTAAGGCGGTGATAAGGTTGGTGGAATGGGTAAGGCGGTGATGAGGTTTATGGAAAAAGTGAGAAGGGTAAGGCAGTGATGGAGTTGGTGGGAAGAGTAATGAAGTGATAAAGTTTTTAGAAGGGTAAGGCAATAGTGGGATAAATGGAACTGTGATGCAAGTGATGAGGTTGATGGGAAGGGTGTGACGATGATGAAGTTGGTGGGAAGAGTAATGAAGTGATGAAAGGGTGATGCGGTGATGGAGTTGGTGGGAAGGATAACAAGGTGATGGAGTTGGTGGGAAGAGTAATGAAGTGATGAGGTTGGTGAAAGGGTAAAGCGGTGATGCGGTTGATGGGAAGGGTGTGACGATGAAGAAGTTGGTGGGAAGAGTAATGAAGTGATGAAAGGGTGATGCGGTGATGGAGTTGGTGGGAAGGATAACAAGGTGATGGAGTTGGTGGGAAGAGTAATGAAGTGATGAGGTTGGTGAAAGGGTAAAGCGGTGATGCGGTTGATGGGAAGGGTGTGAAGACAATGGGGTTGGTGGGAAGGATAACGAGGTAATGGAGTTGGTGGGAAGAGTAATCAAGTGATAGAAGGGTGATGCGGTGATGGGGTTGATGGGACGGATAACGAAGTGATGGAGTTGGTGGGAAGAGTAATGAAGTGATGAGGTTGGTGGAAGAGTAAGGCGGTGATGAGGTTGATGGGAAGGGTGAGACAATGATGTGGTTGGTGGGAAGGATAACAAGGTGATGGAGTTGGTGGGAAGAGTAATGAAGTGATGAGGTTGGTGAAAGGGTAAAGCGGTGATGCGGTTGATGGGAAGGGTGTGACGATGAAGAAGTTGGTGGGAAGAGTAATGAAGTGATGAAAGGGTGATGCGGTGATGGAGTTGGTGGGAAGGATAACAAGGTGATGGAGTTGGTGGGAAGAGTAATGAAGTGATGAGGTTGGTGAAAGGGTAAAGCGGTGATGCGGTTGATGGGAAGGGTGTGACGACAATGGGGTTGGTGGGAAGGATAACGAGGTAATGGAGTTGGTGGGAAGAGTAATGAAGTGATAGAAGGGTGATGCGGTGATGGGGTTGATGGGACGGATAACGAAGTGATGGAGTTGGTGGGAAGAGTAATGAAGTGATGAGGTTGGTGGAAGAGTAGGGCGGTGATGAGGTTGATGGGAAGGGTGAGACAATGATGTGGTTGGTGGGAAGGGTAATGAAGTGATGAAAGGGTGATGCGGTGATGGGGTTGGTGGGAAGGGTGAGACAATGATGGGGTTGGTGGGAAGAGTAATGAAGTGATGAAAGGGTGATGCAGTGATGGGGTTGGTGGAAAGGATAACGAGTGGATGGAGCTGGTGGGAAGAGTAATGAAGTGATGAAAGGGTTATGCGGTGATGGGGTTGATGGGAAGGATAACGAGGTGATGGAGTTGGTGGGAAGAGTAATAAAGTGATGAGGTTGGTGGAAGGGTAAGGCGGTGGTGGGATAAATGGAAGTGTGATGCGGTGATGAGGTTGATGGGAAGGGTGAGACAATGATGGGGTTGGTGGGAAGGATAACGAGGTGATGGAGTTGGTGGGAAGAGTAATGAAGTGATGAGGTTGATGGGAAGGGTAAGGTGGTGATGAGGTCGATGGGAAGGGTGAGAAGATGATGGGGTTAGTGGGAAATATAACGAGGTGAAAGAGTTGGTGGGTAGAGTAATTAAGTGATGAGGTTAGTGCAGTGTTTCTCAATTCCAGTCCTCACGCCCCCCCAACAGGTCATGTTTTCAGGATTTCCCTCAGATGAAAAGGCTGTGGGAATTACTAAGGCAGTGAAACTGATCAAATCACCTGTGCAAAATAATGGAAATCCTGAAAACCCGACCTGTTGGGGGGGCGTGAGGACTGGAATTGAGAAACACTGGGTTAGTGGAAGGGTAAGGCGGTAATGAGGTTGATGGGAAGGGTAAAACGATGATGGGGTTGGTGGGAAGAGTAATGAAGTGATGAGGTTGGTGGAAGGGTAAGGCGGTGAAGAGGTTGATGGGAAGGGTGATGCAGTGATGGGGTTGGTGGTAAGAGTAATGACGTGATGAGGCTGGTGGGAAGGGTAAAGCAGTGATGAGGTAGATGGGAAGGGTGTGACGATGATGGGGTTGGTGGGAAGGATAACAAGGTGATGAAGTTGGTGGGAAGAGTAAAGTGATGAGGTTGGTGGAAGGGTAAAGCAGTGATGCGGTTGATGGGAAGGGTGTAACTATGATGGGTTTGGTGGGAAGGATAACAAGGTGATGGAGTTGGTGGGAAAAGTAATGGTGGTGGGATAAATGGAAGTGTGATGAGGTTGGTGGAAGGGTAAGGCGGTGATGAGGTTGATGGGAAGGGTGAGACGATGATGGGGTTGGTAGGAAAGGTAAGGCGGTGATTCAACATCACAGATAACATCACTGACAGTATGAGATCAGTGTAACTCTCTGCGCTATTGTCCTATGAGCCCAGGCTGGAGATGACACACTTCTGAGGGGTGTGTCTATGACAACCTGGCCTTACAGGAAGTGGGTTGAATGGTGATGGCTGTCATTCAATGAATACATTTGCACTGTTTGTTTGGCGAGGGCAGAGGTATTAATGTGGTTGGAATATGCGGTATAATGAGTCTACAATCATTTGTATGACTGACCTGATGAGGATGAGGGTGATCTCCACACGGGGGGACTGACCCTCAAATTTCACCAGGAGGATGAAGAACTGGGGCAAGATAAAGAGAACCAGTGAGATGACAATCGGGGTGAGATACTGGATCACCAGTCCGGCAACTGGACTACCTGACTTCTGAAGGACAAAGAAAATATAGTTACATAGACAGGATGAAAAAAAAAGACCAACAAAAATAATTCAATAAAATAAAACCCCTGAACCCACAGATGACCCAGAGGAAGGTGAAAAAAAAAAATCCTATAAAATCCAATCCAATTTCCTCTAACAAAGGAAAAATCCTATTGGATATTCCCTGGATCAACAGTCCAAGGTTGCCTCTTCTTAAAGCCTTGTACACACTACCCGTTTTTTTTCTCAACCCAACCCATTCAATGAATGTTAACCACTTCAGACACGGAAGGTTTTACACTCATCCTGACCAAGCTCTTTTTTTGCGATTCGGCACTGCGTCGCTTTAACTGACAATTGCGCGGTTGTGCGACGTGGCTCCCAAACAAAATTTACGTCTTTTTTTCCCCATAAATAGAGCTTTCTTTTGGTGGTATTTGATCACCTCTGCTTTTTTTTTTTTTTTTTTGCGCTAAAAACAAAACAAGAGCAACAATTTAAAAAAAAATATATTCAAATTTTTACTTTCTTATATAAAACACGTAAATAAAAAAAAAAAAATCTTCATCATTTTAGGCTAATACTGTATCTTGTGCTGTTCAAATGGAAATTGTGGATTTGAAACGGGACATACCACATTTGGAAAATAGATGGAGCTAAGTATAATAAGAAAATCCTATGATACTTAGCTCACTCTAGTGGCCAAATGCGGTATTTGCTGTTTTAAATCAATGCCTTATATGTGAACATGTTTGTATTTTCGATTATACATGCACTGTCACTGGGTAAATGGCTATGCAATTTAATTTTTTTACAAATCAACAGTCTTCTGGAGCAGGGAGCTTCTTTAATTATTATTTTTTTTTTTGTAAGGGGCAGAGTTTCTCTCAATGATTCTGCAGTACTTACCTGCTCATAATCCTGAGAGATACCAGTGGCAGCATATATACAATAGAATCCGCCCGCCATCATTGCCAGGATGGCACAGTTCAGTAGGACGCGGAGGACAAGGACATGCACCCTTTCATTAACAGACATTCGTGAGTTTTCCCAATACCAACGCTCCTCTGCCAGGTGAGACTGAAAAGAAGGGAAAGCATTACACCAAAGACTTTCCAAAAGACACAAAAATCTAAAAATAATTATAAATACTGAATATAAAGCATGTACTCGTGTGAGGTTTGTGTAGGGATCTGTTGCCCTCTACTGTCTGTTTTTGTAATTACCTGGCTGCTTAAAATCACAGAGTTAATTATGTATAGCACTTCTTGTCTCTGGGTTGCTGGGTAGGAAACCCCAGAGGAAGGAATTAGGGAGAGGGGGTCTGGCACTGCATGTCCTTCCATGGAAGAGCTGCAACTGAATCCAGACCAGAAGCAGGGATTATTTGGCAAGTGTTCCTGCATTTAATAGTTTACTATTGTTGCCCATATCTTCTAGGTGTATATAGGGCCAAATTCAGGTAGAGTTAGGCTGGAGTATCAGTGATACTCCAGCCTAACTGTCACTTTAAGCCGGCGTTTCTGTTTTCTGTAACCAGAAAACAAGAAACGGCGGGTTGGAGTTCCGATGCGAGCGGCGTAATTGAATTTCGCCATCGCATCGCAACTGCAATTTTAAAAATGGCGCTGGGGGCGTTCCCGCTGATTAACGCCGAAAATATGTTAATCAGCGGGAATCGGCAATTCACGATCGTATTCGGGCGCGACGCAGTGACTTTCCGACGTTTCCGTAAGTGATACGTGGCGTAAAGATAAAGCAGCCCCCTAGTGGAGTATCCTATGTTAAGTATAGCCGTCGTCATCGCGTCGAAAAATAAAAAATTTGCGTCGCTTGCGTAAAACGTCCATGAATGGGGATTTGACGTCATTGACGTTCACTGACAGAATTTGGAGCATGCGCACTGGGATGCATTGACAGTCGACGCATGCGCAGTACGTTCGCCACGGGATCGCGCCTAGTTTAAATAATACACGCCCCGTACCCGCCCAATTTGAATAACGCCGGCTCATTTTCGATACGCTGCCGCAATTTTAGGAGCAAGTGCTTCATGAATAACAGCACTTGCTCCTAAAATTTCGCCAGAGTAACGTAAATGAGAAACGTTGCTCCAGATTAAAGATGCGCGCATCTACCTGAATTTGGCCCATAGTGTATATATATATTAAAAGACTAGTGACAGAAGTATATCTGACCCATTGTTGCTATCTCACATGCACTATACCAGATAGTGAGGTCTGTGCCACAGTGTTTGTGTGTAGTGGACACCTTGCTCTAATCACAGAGGCCCTGTCCTGGGTGGGGGCACTGCCAACTTTATTATCAATCTCACTTTTTCACTCAGCGAAGATTTTGGTTCTCTTATGTAGCGCAAAATCCTGTGGGTGGGGGGCATTTCTCACCCCACCCACCCCAGAAGAGGGCTACAAGGGTGCACAAGAAACAATATGAATATCAATAAATGTAATTGCAAGTAACACAAAAACCAACGAGAATCTTCATGTCAAGAAAACCATCCCCGATTTGTGTCTATAGACGCCGACACGTTACATCCTCCTGTGTTTGGCAAAATAATTCCACCCAAAGCTCACCTTCAAGTCATTGCTGAGGCTCCGTTGTTTAAGCGATGACGTCCCAGCTCCTCGTTCACAGAAATCCCAACCTGCAAACACTCGGATGCTGATGGGGGTCCGGTAGTCTCGGGTCCGAATTCGTCTTTGTGTTATCCCTTTCACTGTGCTGAGACAACAAAAAGGACAGAATGTTAAATGTAACGACCAACAGGCTTTAATGTGCAAAATTCCATATTTCACTAAGATTGCATTATATAGACGCTGAAAGATGAATTCTTATTGGTTGCTTTTAGCACAAAGAGCCCTATAAGGCTTTACATGGACAGATATCTCTTTAAAGTGGAGTTCCACCCAAAAGTGGAAATTCCGCTTATTTGATTTCTCCCCCCCTTAGGGCCGAACTTACGATTGGGCTTGACTGGGCTCAAGCCCATGGGCCCGCCCAATAGTGGGCCCCGGGAGGAGGAAGCAGAAAGAGCCATGCAGCATGGGAGGAGGAAGCAGGAAGAGCCATGCAGTACGGGAAGAGGAAGCAGAAAAAGCCATGCAGCACGGGAAGAAGAAGCAGGAAGAGCCATGCAGCACGGGAAGAGGAAGCAGGTAGAGCCATGCAGCACGGGAAGAGGAAGCGGGAAGAGCCATGCAGCACGGGAAGAGGAAGCAGGAAGAGCCATGCAGCACGGGAAGAGGAAGCAGAAAGAGCCATGCAGCTCGGGAAGAGGAAGCAGAAAAAGCAATGCTGCACAGGAAGAGGAAGCAGAAAGAGCCATGCAGCATGAGAAGGGGAAGCAGGAAGAGCCATGCAGCACAGGAAGAGGAAGCAGGAAGAGCCATGCAGCAGGGGAGGAGGAAGCAGGAAGAGTCATGCAGCACAGGAAGAGGAAGCAGGAAGAGCCATGCAGCACAGGAAGAGGAAGCAGAAAGAGCCATGCAGCACGGGAAGAGGAAGCAGGAAGAGCCATGCAGCACGGGAAGAGGAAGAGCCATGCAGCACAGGAAGAGGAAGCAGGAAGAGCCATGCAGCACGACAAGAGGAAGCAGGAAGAGCCATGCAGCACAGGAAGAGGAAGCAGGAAGAGCCATGCAGCAGGGGAGGAGGAAGCAGGAAGAGCCATGCAGCACAGGAAGAGGAAGCAGGAAGTGCCATGCAGTTGTGGATGAAGAGTAAGAAGTCTTCCCAGCTTTAGCACCCCCCCTGCTCAAAAACAACGATTGAACCCCCCGCTTAGCTACTTTGATCGTGCCGCGGCCCCCCACAGAACTCTGATCGTCTCCCCCCGCTCAACAACTATGATCGGTAGTTGGTCGGTGGCACCCCCTCGCTCAACAACTTTGAACGGCCATCGATCCCCCCCCCCGCTTCTTGGCTCCAAAGGGCCACTTCAATGAACACTCAAGCCCAGGGGCCCCCACCACCCTAAGTCCTGCCCTGCCCCCATCCAGTGCCACATTTGGCCCCTTTCGGGGGGAGCGGATACCTGGTTTTGACAGGTACCCTGGTCCCGCTTCCCGTTGCAGGTTGCGGCGAGGTACATCACAAGTTCGGCCTCCTCCCCCTTCCCCTGCTGCCAGATCAGTAAGAAAGATAACTCATCTGGGCATTCTAAGCTAAAACATATTCCCTTTCATGCTTGTAAGGCCTCGTACACACGAGGGGATATGTCCGCTGAAAACGGTCCGATGGACCGTTTCAGCAGACATCTCCGCTCGTGTGTATGGGCTAGCGGACAGATTTCTCCACCCGACAGATTTCAAAGCATGCTTTGAAATCTATCCGGTGGGAATCTGTCCGCCCGACATGTCTGCTGGTTAGTACACTTACCAGCAGACATGTCGGCCCCCACCGCCGCCGCGCCGCTGCCGAATGGATTCGGCGCATGCGCGGAAGTGTTTTACTTCCTGGTGCGGTGACGTGGCGATGACGCGGCGGCGTCAACGTCACCGCCGCGTCACCACTACTTCACCGCGCCGTCCGGCGGCGGGGAATTTGATCCGATGGTGTGTACACGCCATCGGATCAAACTCCCGATCGGACATATCCGATGGAAATGGTCCGCGGACCGTTTTCATCGGATATATCCGATCGTGTGTACGCCGCCTAAGAATTGGGCACTGGCTAATTAATATGCGCATGCGTGAACTCACGTCGTGAGTGGCGTTGCTTGCATGCACCAATGACAGATGCTGGTGCCAAACAGACTATTTAAACACAGCCAGTGCTCAGGATCAGTGCTGCTTTTTCTTCAGCCTCCTGTAGCCTCCTGTGTATCTGTGATCCTGTGAACCTGCTTCCAGTTGCATCGACCTCGGCTAGTCCCCTGACCCCACTGCTGTCTGCTCCTTGGCTTCTGTTCCACTGAACGGTTCCAGACCCGGCTTGCCTCCTGACCACGTTCCCATCTGTGCCCTGTACCCGATCCATTCCGTCTGTCAATGACCCGGCCTGCCTGACCTTGCTACCCTACATGCTGTCAGCAGCACCAGCTGCCTGCCTACTTGCTGAAGCCATCTGATGGCTTCTCCTGCCCAGCGAGGACACCTGCCCTGCTGCTAGCAAGACTTCCAGGCACTCGTGCCACTCTGCACTCCTGAGCCTCTTGTCTACAGTATCAGAGGCCCAGAGTCAGAGGTGTCAGCGAGGCCTTCCCCATCATATTAGGCTCTGCTACCAGGTACGTGACACTTGAACTATTCATTTAAATTTATTGCTATCACAAACCATTTTGGGCAGTGACAGGCAGTGGCGGAGTGTGGGTTGTCAGTGCCTGGGGCGAAGCAAGTCATTTGCACCTCCCTGACCTGGCCTTACCTATTTTCAGCTACCTCCAATCTGGTCATATGATCCACCGTGTGAGACAGCGGTGGCTGTAGAGAAGAGGAGTGCGTGCTTGATAATGAATGGTAAAGCCTGGAGTGGTGACATTATGCATATGTTCCTATGTTCCATCTGTTGTTGGTGCTCCCTCCTCTCCACACTTGTGACAGCACCCCTCTAAATTTTTCACACGGGGCGGTGGCCCCCCTGGCACCCCCCACGCTACGCCACTGGTGTGGACCCCTGATCCCTTCTCTGCCCTTCAAATCATCTGATCAAGCACAGATGTGTTTTATGGGCTGTTTCCTTGGCTGTATCTGAAAGGGAAAGATCTAAAAATTGATAATGACAACTTCAAAATCCTTATCCCTTTTGGCTTCATTAGTCACAGAGGAGACTGGGGGAAAGCATGTTCCTCCATCTCCTCTGTGTGCAGCTGACACAACCGGTGGAACAGGAGAGCCTAGCATTGGCAGTGCTGTAAAAATGATCGGGTTGCTGGAAGACGGAGAAGGGGGTAAACATCTGCCATGCCTACAAAGGGCTTGTTGGCAACTTTGATTATAAATCAGATGCTACCTCTGCAGGAGGCCAAGCCCACACAGAGACAGGAAGAGGAGAGGGGTAAGCAGGTAAGCCACCCGGGTATTGAATAAAGATTCTGATCCCGTCATCTCACTGTAATGTCCATAGAAAAGGTAAGTGTCTTCCATGAAGCCCTAAAAGATAAGAGATCAGACAATGTTATAATTTATAGACATACGTGTGCACAGCCTATTGCATTAGGGTGTGAACCCCACAACTCAAACCCTTGTGTGTGTGTGGGAGGGGGCGGTAAGAGAAAGGGGGGTGAGGGGGCTAAGAGAGAGAGAGAGGGGGTAAGAGAGTGGGAAGGATGACAGGGGGTAAGAGAGAGGGGAGGGTGAGAGGGGTAAGAGAGAGGGAGTAAGAGAGAGGGGAGAGCGAGAGGGGGGTAAAAGAGAGGGAGGGTGAGAGAGGAGAGGGTAAAAGAGAGGGAGTAAGAGAGAGGGGAGAGCGAGAGGGGATAAAATAGAGGGAGGGTGAGAGAGGGGAGGGTGAGAGAGGGTAAGAGAGAGGGAGTAAGAGAGAGGGGAGAGCGAGAGGGGGGTAAAAGAGAGGAAGGGGGAGAGAGGGGAGGGTGAGAGAGGGTAAGAGAGTAGGGAGGGCGAGAGGAAAGCATGAGAGAGGGGAGGGTGAGAGGGTGTAAGAGAAAGAGGAGGGCAAAAGGGGGTAAGAGGGAGGGAAGTGCCAGAGTGGGTAAGAGAGAAAGAGGAGGGGTAAGAGAGAGGAGAGAGCGAGGAGGCTAAGAGAGAGAGGTGGGTAAGAGAGTGGGGAGGGAGAGAGGGGGTAAAAGAGAGGGAGGGTAAGAGAGGGGAGGGTGAGAGGGGGTAAGAGATCGGGGAGGACGAGAGAGGTAAGAGAAAGGGGAGGGTGAGAGGGGGTAAGAGAGTGGGGAGGGTGAGAGGGGGTAAGAGAGATGGGAGGGTATGGGGGTAAGAGAGAGGGAAGGGTGAGGGGGCTAAGAGAGAGAGAGAGGGGGGTAAGAGAGTAAGAGATAAAGAGGAAAGAAAGAGAAAGATAGAGGGGGTAAGAGAGTGGTGAGGGCAAGAGTGGGGTAAAAGAGAGGGAGGGTGAGAGAGGGGAGGGTGAGGGGGCTAAGAGAGAGAGAGAGAGAGAGAGGTAAGAGAGAGAAAGGGGGCAAGAAAGAGAGAGAGAGGGGGGTAAGAGAGTGGTGAGGGCGGGAGGGGTGAATGAGAGGGAGGGTGAGAGAGGGGTGGGTGAGATGGGGTAAGAGAAATAGGAGGGTGAGAGAGGGTAAGAGAAAGAGGAAGGCGAGATGGGGGGAAGAGGGGGCTAAGATAGAGGGGAGGGTGAGGAGGCTAAGAGAGAGCTAGGGGGGTAGGACAGTGGGGAGGGCGAGAGGGAGTCATCCACATTCGCGGAACGCCACCATCTATTGCCTTAGTACTGTACGGGGATTTATTGATTGATGTCACCCACTTCTCCGGTGAAGACGTCCAGTAGAGCATCATGAAAGGATCTAATGGGTGAGGAAGTCAAGTTTCCACAAGGTGCTGCTGGGAAGAGAATGAAAAATATAAAGACAATATCAAAATAATATAATAAAAGGTCTCAAAAATATCCTTAGGAGGATCCCTTTGTGTGTCGGCCACATCAGCACATTCTGTCTGAGATTTCATGACATTTAGACTATTCAAGGAGGATTCGGATTGGCTGTTAAGGACAGGTAATCTTAGCTACAGCTATGGCCATGGATTAGGGGGTACCACCAGTCCTCCTGTATGGTGCCCAGGCCAGTAGGGGGGCCCAGCAGCTAGGTAATTTAAATGTTCTTGCCCCCCTGTGTGAACCCCCCACCCCCATAGTGCTGCCGTCTTCTCTCCTCCCCTTTCCTGCAAAGAAACAATAGGATCCTTCAGGAAGAAGAGTGGTAGAAGAATCCAGTAAATACGCCACATTTACCAGACCCTTCTTTTCCTGAATGAACGCATTGAGTGATTGGTACTGATCACTCATATTGTACATTCATAATGGAGGAAGCTGAATAAACAGTGTTTATTTAGGGTTGGCCGTATAGGGCCCCGTGGTTTCTAACAGCAGCCCCCGGCTACAACAATCCTCTACAACAAAAGAAAGACCTCTTACCAAGACGGTGAGTGGAGCCTTTGAGGGACGCGGTGGGAATGATGACCAGGCCGGTGGTAAGGAGAAATGATATGAAATTCAGCAGCATCAGGAAACGCAGGAAGGAGAAATAGGAGCTGATACTGGAACCGAACTTCCCTGGTGAATGATGGGAAAAGATAATATTTTTGGTTGGGTTAAGTTGATCTAAATTGTAACTGAATGACAATCCATTTTTTTTAACACCTTTCTGCTGCCATTCCCCCGGGTCATCGCCACTCCATCAACCACTCCTCTACCAGTTGTGTCCCCACCAGTCACACCAGCTCCCCAGGGACCTCTTCTTCCATCAACCGCTCACTTATTGGCCATGTCTCCACCAGTCACACAGCAGCCTTCCCTCCTACCTTCCCTTCCCCCGCCATCTCTTCCCATTAACCACTCCTCTACCAGTTGTGTCCCCACCAGTCACACCAGCTCCCCAGGGACCTCTTCTTCCATCAACCGCTCCCTTATTGGCCATGTCCCCACCAGTCACACAGCCTTCCCTCTTTCTTTTGCCTCCTCCGCTAACTCTCCCCATCAACCACTCCTCTACCAGTTGTGGCCCCACCAGTCACACCGGCTCCCCAGGGACCTCTTCTTCCAACCGCTTCTTCCAACCGGCTCCCGCTCCCCACCAGTCACACAGCCCCCCTACTACCTTTGCCCCCAGACACCTCTCCCCCATCAACCACTCCTCTACCAGTTATGTCTCTACCAGTCATATCCCTTAGGGACCTCTTCTTCCATCAACCGCTCCCTTATTGGCCATGTCCCCACCAGTCACACAGCCTTCCCTCCTTCCTTTCCTTCCCCCGCCACCTCTCCCCATTAACCACTCCTCTACCAGTTGTGTCCCTACCAGTCACACCATCTCCCCATGGATTTCTTCTTCCATCAACTACTCCCTTATTGGCCATTTCTCCACCAGTCACACAGCCCCCCTGCTACCTTTCCCCCCAGACACCTCTCCCCCATCAACCACTCCTCTACCAGTTGCGTCACACCCCTCAGGGACTTATTTTACCATCAACTGCTCCTTTATTGGCCATGTCCCCACTAGTAACACAGCTGCTCTCCTTCATTTGTCCCCCATAAACCACTCATCTACCAGTTGTGCCCCCACCAGTCTTTATCAGTCACACAGCCTTCCCTCCTTCCTTCCCTTCCCCCGCCACCTCTCCCCATTAACCACTCCTCTACCAGTTGTGCCCCCACCAGTCACACCATCTCCTCAGGGATCTCTTCTTTCATCAACTGCTCCCTTATTGGCCATGTCCCCACCAGTCACAAAGCCCCACTACTACCTTTCCCCCCAGACACCTCTCTCCCCCATCAACCACTCCTCTAGCAGTTGCGTCACACCCCTCAGGGACCTCTTCTTCCATCAACCGCTCCTATATTGGCCATGTCCCCACTAGTCACACAGCTGCTCTCCTTCCTTTGTCCCCCATCAACCACTCCTCTACCAGTTGTGCCCCAAACAGTGACACAGCCCCCTACTTTATTTCCGCCGGGCACCTCTCCCTCATCAGACTCCTCTAGCAGTTGTGCCCTCACCAGTCGCACCGCCTCCGCAGGGACCTTTAAAGGCTATGTCTCCACCAGTCACACAGCTCCCCACTACTTCCTTTCTACTGGCACCTCTGCCCCATCAAAGACTCCTCTACCAGTTGTGCCCCCACCAGTCACACCGGCTCTCTTGTGACCTCTTCTCCCATCTACTGCTGACTGTGTCCCCACCAGTTGCACAGCTACCCCCTCCCCTCCCAGGCACCTCTACCCACCCCCCACCCCCCAATCAACTCTCCAAAAAACACTCCTCTACCACCCATATCTTCACTACCCACAAAGTCCCACCCCCTTCCCCCGGACAACTCTCCCCCATCAAACTTTTCCTCTGCCAGCCATGTCCCCACTTTTCATACCCTCCTTTGCCCCAGGTACCTCCCCCCTATCAACCATTCCTCTACCAGTTGTGTTTCCACCAGTCACATTGGTTATTGGTTGAACTAGATGGACTTGTGTGTATTTTCAAACTTGCTAACTATATAATTATATGTCTCCCACCAGTCACCTTTGGAGTTAGTGCTTTGTAAAGCAAAATATTATTTCTGGATTGTGATTTTACTGGCTGCATGCTTCTCCTGGGCCGGGTAATTATCATTTTCCGAAAATGACTTTCTCCCAGTTCAGTTTTCTTTTAATTTGTACTGTGCTTGGTCTCTCACCTCTGATGGCGATAAGTGTCTTCTGCCACAGCTTCATTGTTGCCAGGATCTGCAGGCTTTTGGCCCAGGCGGGACGCAGACATGAGCAATATTTTTGGGTATAGGGAATCCAGAATCGAGTACTTCCAGTCTGATAAGCCTCCCTGTGCACAGAAAAAAAAAACATCTCCATTTGTTTAAGACAATTCTCAAATGTTGGCGAGTCCACAGTGTAACGGTCACCACCGTTTACAACCTTCCATCCAACCACGACAAGCTTATCCGACACACTCTGACAATCTTGCATACACGATCCATATCAATTCCCCAGAAAATGAGACTGACTGCTCTATCTTCTGGTTTCCAAATATATATGTACACTTTAATGGTTTCTTCTCAGCTTTTTATACAGTACAAGATGTTACAGTTAATCACAGGACAATGCAATCTCCACCCCCCTATTCATACACTGGGGCTAATTATCTAATCAGTAGCTAGACATTTGGGCACCGCATCATCAATAGACTTCAATTCCTTTTGAATAATACACAATCACAGATAATCTTCACACACATACAAGGAACCTCAATCCACAAATCTAGACAGACGTACTGTCTCTAAAGGGGCTTGACACCTTTGTACCATAGACAATGTATTGTCTAGGAGTAGATACAATTAACACCTTTCAACAGAATGAAATGTCTTTCACAAGCCGGGCCACTTAGCATTTTAAAAGCAGATGTCTAGTAGGAACACCTTAATATCTCAGTATCCTGCAAACATGAATTATTATTAATGTCCCATCTCATGTAATATATGAATTATGATCCTATTAGCCACCCTACACCCAAAGGGCACAGGGTGGACCTAAACCCTAAGCACAGGAGTATCTCTCATCCTTCCAAAGTCTCTGATTGTCACGGTTCAATCTGTTACACACAGTTTTCCAAGACTTCAGTTATTGGTCTAAAGGAGCCTCGAATCTGGACTTATTCCCACCATTCCCATCCTCAACATCTCCCCTAACCATTTCTAGTGCCCAGGGGCCCATGCACACTGGCTTTAAAAAAAAATACCAGTGCTCTTGGCAGAAAAAAAACACTAATGTTGAGTGTTTTTGTACTAGCGTTTAGGAGCGTTTAGCAGTTTTTTTCTGACAGGAAACCACTCTCAAAAACGCAAAACCGAAGAGTCTTTTTTCTGACTCTTAACGCTGAGCTTAAAATATTGACCTAATAATGTTCATGGACACATAGGAAAACATTAGTGTTAAAACATTAGTTGCTTCTACAGGCAAAACGTAGAAGAGCAGCTTTTTTTTTTTTTTAAGCCAGTGTGCATTGACCTTTAAAACATTTTAATATCTGAGCTCCATGTAGCACATACTGCATACAAGAATTTGTGTTTGTATTAGTAACTCCTGCCCTCTACTTCCTTCCCTTTTTCAGCAGCCAGGCTGGGCACTTCTACTGACCTTTTTTTTATGAGCGGTGGTTTACCACGGGAAGCGCCTCGCTGGCTGAAGTGTGTAGTCTTTAGATCTAAAGACTACAAAGTGGGTGTAAAGTGTGAAGGTTCTCATGTACCCAGGTCATGGTGGATCTAGTAGTAGTTGGTCAGGTCACATTCAGTTGGACTTGATCTGTAACATTGAAGATATTTCATAGCTTCCCCAATCTCCTTCTTCCCATCTAATAAGTGTCAGGAAGATACCCCAACATTTATCTAAACACTGTTTAGATTGTCCGAGAACAGGATGGGAGATTTAATAATTACATCTTCCAATCCTTGGTGTCAGGGAGTCTTTATAGGTGTTAACTGCTCAATTTACATTGGCCGAAGATGAATGAATGAATGAAAAACTTATATAGCGCAGCACAGGCGAACTTAATCGCCTCTGGGCGCTTGTTGTTCCTGTCTCCTTTGAGATCAAAAGAGATGAGTCTTAATCTTTCTCCTGAAGACTAAGTGGTTCTCCTCCAGCCGAATGCTGGCTGGTAAGGCGTTCCATAGTCTGGGACCTTGGACAGCGAATCTCCTGTCTCCTTTGGACTTGTATCTGGCTTTCGGTATCTGAAGCCGATTTTGATTGGTGGATCGTAGAAAACGATTGGGATTGTGAACTTTAATTTTTCGCATAGATAATGGGGAGCATTCCCATGGATACATCTATGCGTTAGACAGAGAGCTTTAAAGGTGATTCTGTCTTTAACTGGTAGCCAGTGAAGGGTTCTCAGTGAAGGTGAGATTGATTCCCAGGGTTTTTTCCCAGTCACAAGTCTGGCGGCCGTATTTTGAACGACTTGAAGACGAGCGATTTGGTACTTGGGGAGTCCGAGGTAAAGGGCATTTGCATAGTCCAGTCTGGAGTTTACAATCGCTCCCACCACCACCGCTATGTCTTTCTTGGGAATAAAAGGCGTGAGTCTGCGTAGTAGGCGCAGCAGATAGTGAGATCCGCTGACTACTGACCCTATTTGTGCGTCCATTGTCATGTCGGAGTCAAAGATGACCCCAAGACTTTTGACTTTGGCGCTAGGGGTGATAATTTTGCCCAGAATGGGCGGGGGGATCCAGGTTGTTGCCGATTGATTCCTACGCTTGGCGTGAAACAGAAGAAGTTCTGTTTTCGCTCCGTTGAGTTTGAGATAAATTGCAAATAAGATGCAAATTGTTGTCAGATGGCTAGGGTGGGTATCAGTGGTGGTGCCTCCATAAAGGGCCCAGGAGCACCACTCCTTCTCTCCTGCCACCCCTCTATCACTATAGATAGATACCTGGCTCTACGTTGAATCCAGGAAGATTTCGGCCCGTAAGGTACGGCGGCGTAGTGTATTTCTCGCGGCGGAATCGAATTACGCGATTAGGGGGCATGAATCATTTAAATGAGGCACGTCCCCGTTGCGCCCGCCGATTGGCTCCCGCTGTGTGCTGGGAGCCGAGAGTTCCCAGCACACAACGGGAAAAACCCGTCTTTTGCCCGAGACTGCGGGCCGGAAATGGGTACAAATACTTGTCTTTAGACAAGGTATCTGCACCCCCCTCCCCCCTGAAAGGTGTCAAATGTGACACCGGAGGGGGGGGAGGGTTCCGATCAGCGGATCTTCACTTTAGGGTGGAGATCCGCTTTAAAGGGACACTAAAGTCAGACTTTTTTGTTTTTAAAATAACAAACATGTTATACTTACCTCCACTGTGCAGTTCATTTTGCACAGAGTGGCCCCGAAAGCTATCTTCTGGGGTCCCTCGGCGGCTTTCTGGGCTCCTCCTCGCAAAAGCTCTCTACCTTCATGCGAGGGCGCTCGCACGGTGGAAAGCTTTTGCGAGCGCGCTCCCGTGATACAGTGGCGGCCATAGCCCCCCGGCGCGCCGCGTCATCAGCTGTGATTGACAGCAGCGCCAGCCAATGGCTGCGCTGCTATCAATCCGCCCAGCCTAGCCAATCAACGGCCAGGCTGGGAACCGAAGAGGATGACGTGGATGCGCCCGGGAGTTTCGAACGGTAAGGTAAGTAAAACTGGGACTCGGGGGGGGGGGGGGGGGATTGGTGCTGTGAGATGTTTTTTTACCTTAATGCATAGGATGGTTAAGGTTAAAAAACTTTTACCTTTACAACTCCTTTAATGAAGAACATTTTGGCATAAAGAGAAACCTAAGCAAGAGGACATCACCACCTAAAACACTTTGCTGTGGACTGTTGGCTCCCCAATAGGTTCCCTTCCAGGGTTCAAGCAGTAAAATGTTGGTGACGCCCATCAGACCTGAATCAGAAACAATGAACGTGGCCATATAAACCCCATACCTCAGACTCTGCTTCTCCCTCATAGGGACCGGCTTGTCCCGGAGGTCACTTTTCTTGGCCTTTGTCTTCCTTGTTTTTCCTCCAGTGTTCCATTCCTCCGGTGGCTTGTCATTCATTTCACAAACTTGTGTCTCTATCCTGTGTGAAAAGTTACATATATATATTAATAGCTCAGTCTACTACAAGTCCCTAAGCAGGATGGTAAAGGCGTCAACTTTGTAAGTAGTAGCCATTACCTTCCTATATGGGCAAAAGTTTGTGAACCCCTGACCATCTTATATGAGCTTGTTGGACATCCCATTCCGAAAACCATGGCTATTAATTTGGAGGTGCCCCCCACCCCCCATGGCTATTCATTTGAAGGTGCCCACTCCCCATGGCTATTCATTTGAAGGTGCCCACCCCCCATGGCTATTCATTTGGAGGTGCCCCCCACCCCCCATGGCTATTCATTTGAAGGTTCCCACCCCCATGGCTAATCATTTGGAGGTTCCCATTGCCCATGGCTATTCATTTGGAGGTGCTCACCCCCCCATTGGCTAATCATTTGGAGGTGCCCACCCCCCATGTCTATTCATTTGGAGGTGCCCACCCCCATGGCTATTCATTTGGAGGTGCCCACCCCCCATGGCTATTCATTTGGAGGTGCCCACCCCCCATGGCTATTCATTTGGAGGTGCCCACCCCCCATGTCTATTCATTTGGAGGTGCCCACCCCCATGGCTATTCATTTGGAGGTTCCCACCCCCCATGGCTATTCATTTGGAGGTTCCCACCCCCCATGGCTATTCATTTGGAGGTGCCCACCCCCCATGGCTATTCATTTGGAGGTGCCCACCCCCCATGGCTATTCATTTGGAGGTTCCCACCCCCCATGGCTATACATTTAGAGGTTCCCACCCCCCATGGCTATTAATTTGGAGGTTCCCTCCCCCACATGGCTATTCATTTGGAGGTTCCCTCCCCCCATGGCTATTCATTTGGAGGTTCCCTCTCCCCATGGCTATTCATTTGGAGGTTCCCACCCCCCATGGCTATTCATTTGGAGATGTCCACCCCCCATGGCTATTCATTTGGCAGTTGCCCCTTGGCCCATTAACCACTTGCCGACCGCTGCACACCGATATAAGTCAGCACAATGGCAGTGGTGGGCAAATGGGCGTAACTGTACGTCCCTTTTAATTTGCTGTGTGGCGGGCGCTTGAGTGCCCACCGCGTACTTAGTGAGCGTGCCCGCGAACTTGATGTGCCCACGATCATGACACGGAGAGGCAGAACAGGGAGATGCCTATGTAAACAAGGCATTTCCCTGTTCCGCCTAGTGACAAAACATGGATCTTCTGCTCCTTGTCACAGTTAGCAGTGATAACTGTCGTGTCAGTGGTAGCCCATCCCTCCCCCCCACAGTTAGAATCACTCCCTAGGACACATTTAACCCCTTGATCGCCCCCTAGTGTTTTACAGAGTAATCAGTGCATTTTTATAGCACTGATCGCTGTATAAATGACAATGGTCCCAATGGTGTGGAGTAAACACAGGGGGGCAGATTCATGAAAGAAATAAGCCGGCTTATCTCCAGATAAGCCGTCTTATTTCAGCGTCTGGCCCTCCTATCTATGCTTCTGATTCATAGAATCAGTTAAGCATAGATTTCCATAAGATCCAACAGGCATAAGTCTATTACGCCGTTGAATCTTATTTTCATATTTTAGGCTGGCCGCTAGGTGGCGTTCCCGTCTAAAATATGTAAATGAGGCTATACGCCGATTCCCGAACGTACGCCCGGCCGGCGCTATTCTATTACGTTGTTTGCGTTAGCGTAGTACCGTCGTAATGTTAGTCCCAATGGCCAGTCCATCCCTGTTGTGAGATGGGAATGAGGAACAACTACTAGCAAACATAAGTAGGCAAAGGACACACCTCCTGCCACACCCCTTAAGGGAGAAGTAACCAAAAAAAGTTAATTAAATTCCACAAGGCCTTTTTTTTACCACTACTATTCCTTTATTTTGGCTTTTAAAATGTACAAATGTAGCAATTTAGAAATGGGATGAAAGGTTTAGCACTGAGGAAACACTTTTTTTTAAAGATAAAAAGTGAATTTTATATACAACTATACACATACCTCCCAACATTTTGAGATGGGAATGAGGGACACCTACCAGCCAACGTATGTAGGCATGGGACACGCCCCCTGCCACACCCCCTTAAAGGAGAATTAACCCCAAAAAAAGGTTAATTAAATCCACAAGGCCTTTTTTTTACCACTAGTATTCCTTTATTTTGGCTTTTAAAATGTACAAATGCAGCAATTTAGAAATGGGATGAAAGGTTTAGCACTGTGAAACACTTTTTGAAAGATAAAAAGTGCGTTTTACATACAACTATAGAGATCAGATCAACATGTGGGACAAAAAAGGAGGAATGTGGTCCAAATCAGGGACAGTCCCTCCAAATCCAGGACAGTTGGGAGGTATGGGATAAGGCTCGTTATGTTCAGCCCTGTGACTGTCATTTTGAGATCTCATTGGACTGAAAATAACTGTCACTTTTGTAAACAATAAAGATCCTTTTCCTGGCCTTGTCAGCAGCAATGTGAATCCTTTCATTCCAGAGGACCGTCTCCCCCCCTGACCTCGTCCCCTGACATCGAATTAGGAGGGTTGTCACCTCTGACACTCACTTACCTCGCTTGGTGTTTATTTCGGGACCTCTCCCCTCCTGTGCTCTGGTGGTGTTACTGATAAGTTCAGACGGGAAGTTGTGATGCGCCTACATCTAGAACAGAGGAAACCACACGAAAGGGAGTGTCAGCTCCTCTACCCGGGTGTACGGGGGGGGCGGCAGACCTCAGTCATGGTGATCCGCTGACGTGTCAGTAACGGAGCCGCTACAATGTAACAGAACGTTGGAAACTAGGAGATTATGGGAAGACATCGAGACGGCCAACAGCAAGAAGGTAAAGGAGTAGATCCCAAGGTGACGGCGGGGCTGCAATGAGCAGGCATTGTGTGTAATGGCAACTTACAACCCGTACCGAGACAAACAGGGCCGAACTCCTGAAAATGCTTGATATCTGGCTGTCTCTGCCTTTGGGGTCAGTAGTGTTTCAGTCGTAGGCCTGGAACAAGGCGTAAAAACCACTGCATCAGAATGACAGCCAGGCAGCCATCATTTTCAAATGAAAGGCCGGCAATGGCTTAAAACAATGGGGTGCACACAGGGCCGTCTTAATAGCATCATGGGCCCCTGGGCAAAGTAATGCTCTGGGGCCCCTACAATGATGACAGTGCAGGTAAACAGACATCAAGTAGGTAGAAGGCAGACTGCCCCCCCTGTGTATCTATCACTCTCACTGCCATCATTGGGCCCCCAATTAGGGGCAGCGTAGGCTCAAGGACCAGCTGCTTTGGGGAAAGTACAGCTGGGGCCCCTGGGCAGCGCCCAGGTGTGCCCTCTCATTAAGACAGCCCTGGGTGGATACACTAAAGGCAAATAGACTGTGTGGCATTTGCTCCAGGGCTTCGTAATGGATGGGGGCAGAAGATTTGTACTAGGAGGGGGGATTTGGGGGGGTTGTGCTAGGAGGGAGGAATTGTGTTTGAAAAGGGGGGAGAAGATTTGTGCTAGGAAGGGGGATTTGTGTTTGGAGGGGGGATTTGTACTAGGAGGGGGGATTTGTGTTTGGAGGAGGGAGAAGATTTGTGCTAGGAGGGGGGATTTGTGTTTGAAGGGGGCAGAAGATTTGTGCTAGGAGGGGGGGGATTTTTGTTTGGAGGGGGAGAAGATTTAGGGGGGATTTGGGGTGTTTGTGAAATATTAATTTTTTTTCTTGTGGGGGGATTTGTGCTAGCAGGGATGATGAGGGGGGGGGGGGTTATTTGTGCTAGGAGGGGGGATTTGTGCTACAAACGTAATACGGTAGAGGGGAAATATTTTTTTTTGTGGGGGGGGGGTTTGTGCTGGCAGGGATGATGGAGGGGGGGTTTATTTGTTATAAGTGGGGAAATTGGGGAGGGGAATTTGTGCTGGAAGAGGTTACTTGGAGTGAGTGTCTGTGTGTGTGTGTGTGTGGGGGGGGGGTGGTATTGGGATATTTGTGCTTGGAGGGTAAATTTAAGGGGTAGAGGATTTGGACTAGGAGGGCATATGGGGGAAGAGAGGATTTGAGCTGGAAGGGGTGGGGGAGGGGTGGCAAAAGTTTGTGTCCGGAGGAGGAATATCAGCAGGGTTTGGATTTGTAATGGGAGGGGGTATTTAGTTTTAGGGGGGTGAGCGTGCAGAGTAGTGGTCGATTTTTTTTTTGTGGGGGGATTTTTTGCTGACGCATAGTGCTTATACATCTTGGGGGGGGGGGGCATCATTTGCCATGTTTGTCCTTGGCGCTAGATGCCAATTAAGACGGGAGCCAATCATGTACAGAACATGCAGATGGTGTCCAAGGCCTGAGGACCCCAGAGCTGCAGGGCAGACATGGTGACCCCAATCTGCAGGGTTGCCCCCACATATGGAAATGTTGTCACCCCAGAACTGAAAACTGATACAATCTTCACAGAAGAACTGCAATGCATGAGATTCTTGGTATAGAGATTGGAGACATTTTCATGCAAATATTTGGATACAAAAAGATACACAAAGAGGAAGGAGGAAGTTTTGTTTTTAATAATATTATGAAACATTTGCAGCTGAAGCATCATGTGTACTGACAGCGGGATGTCACATGTTCTATGATGTCATCATGTGTACTGCAGTTCCTGGGTCTGTACTCCCGCTGTGCCCATTATGAGGGGTTCCCACCATCCCTGTGCTGAGTTCCCGGGTCTGTACACCCGCTGTGCCCCATTATGAGGGGTTCCCACCATCCCTGTGCTGAGTTCCCGGGTCTGTACACCCGCTGTGCCCATTATGAGGGGTTCCCACCATCCCTGTGCTGAGTTCCCGGGTCTGTACACCTGCTGTGCCCATTATGAGGGGTTCCCACCATCCCTGTGCTGAGTTCCCGGGTCTGTACACCCGCTGTGCCCCATTATGAGGGGTTCCCACCATCCCTGTGCTGAGTTCCTGGGTCTGTACACCTGCTGTGCCCATTATGAGGGGTTCCCACCATCCCTGTGCTGAGTTCCCGGGTCTGTCCCCCGCTGTGCCCATTATGAGGGGTTCCCACCATCCCTGTGCTGAGTTCCCGGGTCTGTCCCCCGCTGTGCCCATTATGAGGGGTTCCCATCATCCCTGTGCTGAGTTTCCGGGTCTGTACATCCGCTGTGCCCATTACATGTGTCTCCCTCGGAGTTGTAGAAAATGTAGTAAATATTCTCTGATGGTGACTTTGTATGGGATGAGAAGGGAGGATGACGGACACTTTGCTCAGCGCTGGGTAAAAGACTCGTATTGTGTGCCTGTTGGGGGATCTTCAGGACAATACAATGATTGTGAAGGAGAGGGAGGGGGGGGGCAGAACTGACATCTCATACAATATGATTCAGATGGGGCTCTGCCAGACAATTCCTGGCAGACAAGAGATTCTTTTTCATGGAGGGGGGGGGGGGGGCAGTAAATTCTGGGTGATCCTCAGCCTCAGTGAGAATTGTATCAGATCTGCTCCAATTCTAAGAATTGATATATAAGGGGACCACAGGCTGGAGGAGACGGCAAGGAGCGCTTGTGTGTGTGTGGGGGGGCTTAATCATATTTTTTGGTTTGAAACCTGCAGAAAGATGGAGAAAGAGGGGGAGAAGAGAGTGAGGGAGGGGGATAAGAGAGTGAGGGAGGGGGAGAAGAGAGTGAGGGAGGAGGAGAAGAGAGTGAGGGAAGGGGAGAGATAGAGGGAGGGGGGAGAGAGAGGGGGAGGGGGTGAGAGAGAGGGGGAGGGGGTGAGAGAGAGGGAGGGGGGAGAGAGAGGGAGGGTGGAGAGAGAGAGGGAGGGGGTGAGAGAGAGAGGGAGGGGGAGAGAGAGAGGGAGGGGGAGAGAGAGAGGGAGGGGGGAGAGAGAGAGGGAGGGGGGAGAGAGAGAGGGAGGGGGTGAGAGAGAGAGGGAGGGGGTGAGAAGAGAGGGAGGGGGTGAGACGAGAGAGAGAGGGAGGGGGGGAGACGAGAGAGAGAGGGAGGGGGGGAGACGAGAGAGGGGGAGGGGGGAGATAAGAGAGAGGGAGGGGGAGACAAGAGAGAGGGAGGGAAACGAGAGAGAGGGAAGGAGACGAGAGAGGAAGGGGGGAGACGAGAGAGAGAGGGAGGGGGGAGACGAGAGAGAGAGGGAGGGGGGAGAGACGAGAGAGAGAGGGGGGGATGAGAGAGAGAGAGAGAGAGAAAAAGAGAGAGATGAGAGAGAGGGAGGAAGGGAGGGGGGAGACGAGAGAGAGGGGGGGAGACGAGAAAGAGAGAGGGAGGGGGGAGACGAGGGAGAGAGTGGGAGGGAGGGGGAGAGAGAGAGAGAGGGGGGGGGGACAAGGAGAGGGGAGGGAGAGAGAGAGAGGGAGAGAGGGAGAGAGAGAGAGAGAGAGAGGGGGAGGGAGAGAGAGAGAGGGGGGGAGAGAGAAAGAGAGAGGGAGGGGGGAGAGAAAGAGAGAGGGAGGGGGGAGACGAGAAAGAGAGAGGGAGGGGGGAGACGGGAAAGGGAGGGAGGGAGAGGAAAGAGAGAGGGAGGGGGGAGACGAGGGAGAGGGAGAGGGAGAGGGAGGGGGAGAGAGAGAGAGAGAGAGAGGGGAGACGAGGGAGAGGGGGAGGGAGAAAGAGAGAGGGAAAGATGACTGTCAGGAGGAGTTGATCCTGCTGTCTATACATTCAGGGCTGCTGTTAGAAATCACGGGGCCCCATACAGGGCCCCCCTCAAATATATCAAAACAACATTTTTCACTTAAATATACTAAAATCATTCTTAGCGGATACAAAGATAACAGAGAAGCTGTGTGAATTGGCCCTTTTTATAATTCATTTTTTACATTTTTGAACAAAAACATTTTATAAATAAAAAAAAAAAAGAAATTAAATAATAAAATAATTTTACAGTTTTACAAATAATTTTTTTACAATTTTTTTTTTAAGAATTGTATCATATTTAACAAGGTTACAACAATACAGGGTTATAATTTGCTATTTTTTTTTTTTTTTATGGGACAGGGAAGCCATCATCTGTGTCTGTGCCTCTCTGTGCAGGAGCTGAAAGTCGGCAGGAGGGAGAGAAACCGCTTTCCAGCTGCTGCAGGGAGAGACACACAGGGCGTCCTGTAATTGCCCCTCCATCTGAGCGCACTGATTCCTTCTGCTGTTTGGGCCCCCCTGTGAGCCCGGGCCCCCCTACAAGAGGACTGGTGGTCCCCCCCATCAGCAGCCCTGTATACATTATATATATATATACACAAGACACCTCCCAACTTTTTGTGATGGGACTGAGGGACTCCTATCAAAATAAAAGTATGCAGGCATAAGACACACCCCTCGCCACGCCCCCTTAAAAAGGTGAATTGTACAAAAAAACAAATATTAGCCAAACCCACAAGGGCTTTTTTTGCCACTATTATTCCTTTATGTTTTGGAATTTGGAGATCAGATGAAAAGTTCAGCTCTTTGGGGGGGGGGGGGGGGACGACACTTTCTGATATAAAGTGCATTTTCTATACAAAGAGGGACATTGCTGTGAATGAGGGACAGTTGGGATGTCTGGTTGGTTTTTGGGATATAAATGGTGCCCCCCCCCCTCTGTCTGTGTGCACTCCCCTCCCCTCCCCCATTATCTGTGTATTCTGGGTCTCACAATACAAAGTCTGGAGCAGCCCCCCCCCCCCGGCCGGTCACGTGCTCCCTCCAGCTGTTACAATGTATCACTCGGGCACTTCTCACGTCCGCTCCGTGTCCCCATAGAGATCCCTGGAGTCCCGCCCCCTCCCCTCCAAGCACAGGTGACCCGCCCCCTTCTCCACCTGCACCCCCCCCCCCCCTCCGCAGACTCTGTCCGGACAGGTAGAAGGGGCGGGGCCTCCGTAGTGAAAAGTCTAACGCTCCTCCTCCTCCCTCCCCCCTCCTGATCCGGGATGGTACGGCCGTGTGTGTGAATGTTCCGGGGGTATGGATCAGACCAAGTTCCGCTGAGGGGGGTGTTTGTGATAGTCTTGGGACAGTTCGCTGGGAAGCCGGAGGGTGTGCGGGGTGGAGGGATCCCTGGTATGGGGAGAGTCATCGTTGTCCTCCTCAGTGATGTGTCATCCTTGTCCCTCATTCCTCCTCCCAGGTGTGTGAAGAAGATCTCATCCCGGCACCATGTCTGTGGCTTTCCTGGTGGACATTCCGGAGGAGTTCAGGTGAGTCCTTCTCCCCAGGTCCCCATTACCTGTCCATACACAGAGCTGTGGGCGGAGTCACCTGCCCTGACCCCGCCCACATTGGGGTGTTCAACAAGTCCTTCTGTATTTTCTAGAATATATATATATACTCCATGTTGTAAAGTGCTGCCCAAACGCTTGGCACCATATAAATATTATTATTATTATACACGTCGATCAACCGTAACATTCAAATCAATACAACTGATTATCTCATTAGATCGGAATGTGAAAGTCGGGGGGGGGGGAGGGGATATATTAGGCAAAACGTCCTGGCAAGTTAATTGAACATTCGCGCGTTTGCCAATTAACAAATTCTATCAGCCATTAGAATCTATTCACCACTTACCCTCCAGAAAATGTAAATCCCCCCCCCCCCCCAACTAACCCCCTTCATGACCAGGCCATTTTTCGCATCATTTTAACCACTTAAGCCCCCGGACCATTATGCAGCTTGCCACTTTTTTGCGATTCGGCGCTGCGTCGCTTTAACTGACAATTGCGCGGTTGTGTGACGTGGCTCCCAAACAAAATCGGCGCCCCCCTCCCACAAGTAGAGCTTTCTTTTGGTGGTATTTGATCACCCCTGCGGTTTTTATTTTTTGCGCTATAAACAAAAATAGAGCGACAATTTTGAAAAAAAAAAAATGCAATATTTTTTACTTTTTTCTATAATAAATATCCCCCAAAAATATATATATAAAAAAAACATTTTTTTTCCCTCAGTTTAGGCCGATACGTATTCTTCTACCTATTTTTGGTAAAAAAAAGGATTCACAATAAGCGTTTATCGGTTGGTTTGCGCAAAAGTTATAACGTTTACCAAATAGGGGGTAGTTTTATTGCATTTTTATTATTATTTTTTTTTTCTAGGCGGCGATCAGCGATTTATTATTATTATTTTTTTTTTATTATTATTTTTATTTTATCGTGACTGTGACATTATGGCGGACACATCAGACACTTTTGACACTATTTTGGGACTATTGTCATTTTCACAGCGATCAATGCTACAAAAATGCACTGGTTACTGTAAAAATAACACTGGCAGTGAAGGGGTTAACCACGAGGGGGCGATGTAGGGGTTAAAGCGGAGTTCCACCCTTAAAATCACTTTATTTCATTACATCCAGCATACTGGCGTCAGCGCCAGTATGCTGTTTTTTTTTTTTTTTAATGCAGGGACTTACTTTATATAAAATCATTGAATTCCAGGCGCACCGCGGAATGTCGCCGCTATAAGGCGTCACGCCTTCTGGAAAAAGCCGATTGGCATTCGGCTTTTCTCGTCGCCTGCGCACAGACCCAGGAGCTGACTGCGCAGGCGCTGAAAATAGCCGGTCCTAGTTCGGGTTTTTTCGGAGGGCGTGACGCGGCTATATACGGCGCCTGCGCAGTCAGCTCCTGGGTCTGTGCGCAGGCGCCGAGAAAAGCTGACGCCAGTATGCTGGATGTAATGAAACAAAGTGATTTTAAGGGTGGAACTCCGCTTTAAGTGTGCCCTAAGGGAGTGATTTTAACTGTAGGGGGGCGTGGCTGGGCATGTGACATGCCACTGATCATCGTTCCCTATGACAAGGAACAGACGATCAGTGACAGGCTCACTGCGAAGCACGGGGAGGCGTTTGTTTACGCTTGCCTCTCCCTGTTCTTTCACTCTGTGACCCGATCTCCTTCGCTGATGTGCGCTGATGAGGCTGCACCAACTGGCACTGATAAGGCGACACTGATGGGCACTGATGAGGCGGTACTGATGGGCACTGATGAGGCGGTACTGATGGGCACTGATGAGGCGGTACTGATGGGCACTGATGAGGTGGTACTGATGGGCACTGATGAGGTGGTACTGATGGGCACTGATGAGGCGGTACTGATGGGCACTGATGAGGTTGAATGTAAGGGCACTGAGTAGGTGACACTGATATGCTTCACTGATAGTTGGCACTGATGGGCATCACTGATGGGTGGCACTGGGCGCTGACAGGCAGCACTGACTGGGCACTGATTAGTAGCACTGATTGGCACAGACTGGCATAAGTGCTGGGGCTGCACTGATGATCAGTGCTCTGATTACCTGTACATGTTCTCCCTGAAAGGAGATGCCACACTGTCAGTGTGAGGCGAGGAAAGCCAATAAATGTGTTTACATGTGATTGGACACCGCCGATCACGTGAGTAAAGAACCGCGTCATTTTTCACGAGAGTGGTGACACCGGGGCAACGTCCTATGACGTCATACCAGAACAAGAGGGGACCCCGCCCGTCGTCATTTTATTATTTGGCGAGAGGAGGTTAAAGGGGTTGTAAAGGTACATGTTTTTTCACCTTAATGCATCCTGTCAATCGTATCCAATGATGCGGCGCGCCGGGGGGCGGGGCTGAGTGATACAGTGAGTGGCTATAGACGCCGGCTGTATCACAGGAGCGTACCCGCAAGAACTTGCAGCCATGTGAGAGAACTCGCATGAAGGTGGAAAGTTCTTGTGGTGGGGGGGAGCTGAGACATTCTTATCCTCTGTGCGCCGACCACTTCCCGGGCCCTTTGAGAGTAAAAGCCAGGAGGCGGGCATTTGGGTCGTGTAACTGCTGTGATTGGCTGTCACGGTGGTCGCGTGATTGGAAAGCTCCCCATCGCAAGTATGCATCGGGAGCTTACCGATACCCGCCAGCTACTGTGCAGGGAGCGCGCTTTCAGCACGGTAAGTTGTTTTAACAGGGCCACATATATGCGCCCACCTGACGTTGGGGCCCACCCGCTGAGCGACTGCATACATGCGTATGGCCGGCGTCAAGGGGTTAATGGCCCCTCAAATTTGGGTAGCAGTCATGCGATGCGATACTGCAAAAAAAGGCGCAGGAGTTCTTTGGCACATCTATGGCAACTCATTTAAGTGAATGGTGTAATATACAGTTGTGCGAAAAGAAAAAGCGCAAAAAACCTGCAGTGCGTCAGGCGTGAAGGGGGCCTTAGAGGGGCGTTCCTGGAAGCCTATGCTGTGTATGTGTCTCATCCTCACATTGTCTTCTCCTCTCTCCAGCCCCGACGATGAGTGCGACATCCACAATTCCTTCCAAGGCGTCATTCAAGATGCAGAACAGGAAGCCTTGCTGGAGCTGCAGGAGCGGAATACAGGTATGTCACCCTGACGTGTTTCGTCCCTCTGAAGATCAGGATATGGTGTGCTGCGAGGAAGTGATGAGAACACTCATCTGTTGCAACATCCTTCCCTACAATGGAGAAAACATAATACAACTCCGACTATGAACTTTTCCTCCTTGCTCCTTACTTGTCCAATAAATAACCAATGAAAAAATGTTTTTTTTACATCTGTTACATCTGTCCAATAAGAAGGTTCCCCAGGGCCCCCGGGTGACTACCCCCCTTTTTTTTATTTTTTATAATATATTATATATATATAAAATTATTTTTTTGTAAGGGACCCAGAGGTCCCCAGGGCAACCCCCCAATTACATTGGTGATCAGTGGGAAGAATGTCCCTTACATTGGTGATCAGTGGGAAGAATGTCCCTTACATTGGTGATCAGTGGGAAGAATGTCCCTTACATTGGTGATCAGTGAGAAGAATGTTCCTTACATTGGTGATCAGTGGGAAGAATGTCCCTTACATTGGTGATCAGTGAGAAGAATGTCCCTTACATTGGTGATCAGTGAGAAGAATGTCCCTTACATTGGTGATCAGTGAGAAGAATGTCCCTTACATTGGTGATCAGTGGGAAGAATGTCCCTTACATTGGTGATCAGTGGGAAGAATGTCCCTTACATTGGTGATCAGTGGGAAGAATGTTCCTTACATTGGTGATCAGTGAGAAGAATGTCCCTTACATTGGTGATCAGTGGGAAGAATGTTCCTTACATTGGTGATCAGTGAGAAGAATGTTCCTTACATTGGTGATCAGTGAGAAGAATGCCCCTTACATTGGTGATCAGTGGGAAGAATGTCCCTTACATTGGTGATCAGTGGGAAGAATGTCCCTTACATTGGTGATCAGTGAGAAGAATGTTCCTTACATTGGTGATCAGTGAGAAGAATGTCCCTTACATTGGTGATCAGTGGGAAGAATGTCCCTTACATTGGTGATCAGTGGGAAGAATGTCCCTTACATTGGTGATCAGTGGGAAGAATGTCCCTTACATTGGTGATCAGTGAGAAGAATGTTCCTTACATTGGTGATCAGTGAGAAGAATGTCCCTTACATTGGTGATCAGTGGGAAGAATGTCCCTTACATTGGTGATCAGTGAGAAGAATGTTCCCTTACATTGGTGATCAGTGAGGAAGAATGTCCCTTACATTGGTGATCAGTGGGAAGAATGTCCCTTACATTGGTGATCAGTGAGAAGAATGTTCCTTACATTGGTGATCAGTGAGAAGAATGTCCCTTACATTGGTGATCAGTGGGAAGAATGTCCCTTACATTGGTGATCAGTGAGAAGAATGTCCCTTACATTGGTGATCAGTGAGAAGAATGTCCCTTACATTGGTGATCAGTGAGAAGAATGTCCCTTACATTGGTGATCAGTGAGAAGAATGTTCCCTTACATTGGTGATCAGTGAGAAGAATGTCCCTTACATTGGTGATCAGTGAGAAGAATGTCCCTTACATTGGTGATCAGTCAGTGAGAAGAATGTCCCTTACATTGGTGATCAGTGAGAAGAATGTCCCTTACATTGGTGATCAGTGAGAAGAATGTCCCTTACATTGGTGATCAGTGAGAAGAATGTCCCTTACATTGGTGATCAGTGAGAAGAATGTCCCTTACATTGGTGATCAGTGAGAAGAATGTCCCTTACATTGGTGATCAGTGAGAAGAATGTCCCTTACATTGGTGATCAGTGAGAAGAATGTCCCTTACATTGGTGATCAGTGAGAAGAATGTCCCTTACATTGGTGATCAGTGAGAAGAATGTCCCTTACATTGGTGATCAGTGAGAAGAATGTCCCTTACATTGGTGATCAGTGAGAAGAATGTCCCTTACATTGGTGATCAGTGAGAAGAATGTCCCTTACATTGGTGATCAGTGAGAAGAATGTCCCTTACATTGGTGATCAGTGAGAAGAATGTCCCTTACATTGGTGATCAGTGAGAAGAATGTCCCTTACATTGGTGATCAGTGAGAAGAATGTCCCTTACATTGGTGATCAGTGGGAAGAATGTCCCTTACATTGGTGATCAGTGGAAGAATGTCCCTTACATTGGTGATCAGTGAGAAGAATGTCCCTTACATTGGTGATCAGTGGGAAGAATGTCCCTTACATTGGTGATCAGTGAGAAGAATGTCCCTTACATTGGTGATCAGTGAGAAGAATGTTCCTTACATTGGTGATCAGTAAGAAGAATGTTCCTTACATTGGTGATCAGTGAGAAGAATGTCCCCTTACAGTGGTGATCAGTGAGAAGAATGTTCCTTACATTGGTGATCAGTGAGAAGAATGTCCCTTACATTTGGGAATATTCCGCACGTCTCCTTTAAGCTGTTCAGGGTGTGTAGATCTGGGATTGTCTCCGGTGTATTTCTTGTGTTGTGTAAGACATGCAGGGATCGGGTTTCACTTGATCCATCCTGAAAATGATTCACAGCAGAAATATCTGAAGTATTTTGAGTCACGATGAGTCGGGTATCTAATGCTGACGAATGTAAGGCTGCACTTTTTAGAGACTGTTGATGGCCAATCACATTTAAGCTTTCTGATTCGCTAATGTGCATTACATGGGAACAGGCCATTTGTTCTGAATTGGCGGCCAATGTATCACAGTGGCTGAACAAACGTTCTTTTCACCCAAGAAAGACGAGGACGCCTCGGTTGCTTCTCTTGGCCTTTTCCCATACTGAATCAATATGGAAAGCTCCTGGCTAAGCTGATGGTCAATAGACCAGCCATTCTCCTGCCGAGACTTATGTGTCCTTAGTGACCAGGTGGGCTGAATTTTAGGTACAGTAATGGGTACTTCTACACATCCAGACCATGTACTTGGATTCTAGTACCTTGTCTGCCCCCATTGCGTTACAACAAGGTTCCCCAATTCAATTTAACAAATCTTTGAGCCTTTGCTGAGACCTTTTACCTTTATCTTTCTTCTGGCTTATGGCACACATCTGCTGGCTCAGCATGTAGGCAGGTGCAGTCTATTTTCTCCACTGCAGGTGGCGCTCATTTATAGGTGGAAGAGGAAATTTACAAGTAACCTAGTTCTTCTATGGTTTCCTTAGCCACAAAGAGACAGATATCTGATTGGATGCTGGTATCCTGTGTAACTTTGGCATCCATCTTGGGTCAGGCAGAGTCTATTTAAAACCTGGCTTTGAGGTTTGGGGAGCATATTTGCAAGTGGCAGTGTAGGGACATGATACGTGTCTGTCAGGGACAGTACTTGGCATCAGGGAATGGTTCTGGAGGAGTAGGAAAAGTGCAGGGACAATGTTCTCGGAAGCCTCCCCACTTCGGTTAGGGGAGTCCAGGCCACATTCCGGCCCCCGAGACAGAACCTGTCTGCACCTCTGGATCCTCTATCTACCGTTGCACGTGAATGTTCCCGATTGAGTTGCCAGTCCATTGTGTGTTACTGGACTTCCGTTACAATATATTCCTTGGCTACAAGGAGAGGGCTATCCCATGTGACTGTGGTGGCCATCTTGGGTCAGTCAGAGTTCATTTAAGACCCTGGCTCCCAGGCTTAGCATGCATTTTTTGCAACTGGCAGTGTAAGGACAGGGTACCCGTCTGTCAGGCACAGTGCTTGGCATCAGAGACCGGTTCCGAAGGAGTAGGGAAGGTGCAGGGACACGCCAGTCTTCCTGGAAATCTCTCCACTTGGGTATGGAACAGCCAAGCCTCATTCCGCCATTCGAGACAGATGCTGTCTGTACCTCTGGGTCTTCTATGTACTGTTGCATCGCTGCTGTAACCTGTGAGTGTTCCCGGTCTAGTTTTCTTTCCGCTGGGTCCATTGTGTGTTACTGGACTTCCATTACAAGATACTCCTCAGCCAAAAGGAGACAGCTATCCAATTGGATTTTGGCACGCCATATTACTTTGGCGGCCATCTTGGGTCAGGCAGAGTCTATTTAGGGCCTTGTGCCCCCGGGTTTAGTGCGCATTTTTTGCCAGTGACTGTTTTAGGGACAGGATAACCATCTTCGGGGATATTGCTTAGCATCAGGGAACAATTCCAGAAGAGTAGGGAAAGTACAGACACACACCAATTTTCCTGGAAGCCTCCCTACTTGGCTTCAGACTGACTAGGCCGCATTCCGCCCCTCGAGACAGATGCTGTCGGCACCTCTGGGTCTTCTTTTTGAAGTTGCATCGCTGCAGTAACCTGTGAGTGTTCCCGGTCGGGTTGCCTTCCCGCCGGGCCCATTGTGTGTAACTGGACTTCCATTACAATATATTGCTGTTGCCATTCTTGGCCTCTGTGTGTTTTTTGCCCACCACATCGCGCTGCACCTACCCACAATCACCTTTTCAGGCATAAAGATAAAGTAAGCTCATGTTTCTGGCCAGGAATCCTCTGCATGCAGATCTTGCCCATGTGGCTTGTAAGATAAATCTACTTGCACCGGATACATGGAGGTGATATTCTCCAAAAAACCTACAAGATCCATATGGTCTGAACTACATTCATTTATTTGTAAGGTGATTTTGGGACTTCAACCAGGCCCAGACTGGCCATAGGGCATATGCCTGGTGGGCCGCAGTGGCCTGTGGCGGCCCTCGTGTAATGTAGGGGGGTTGTATTGTAGAGGGGGGTTGTATTGTAGAGGGGGGTTGTATTGTAGAAGGGGACTGTAATGTAGGGGGGGGGGGTCTGTACTGTAGGGAGGTCTATGTAACATGCAGGGGGTCCAGAACTGTTAGGGGGGTGTCTGTGTAACATACTGTGGGGGGCATGTATAATGTAGCAGGGTCCAGAGGTGCAGGGTTCTGTGTAATGTAAAGGGGGTCCAGAGTGCTCTGTAATGTAAAGGGGTCCAGAGGTGCAGGGTGCTGTGTAATGTAAAGGGGGTCCAGAGGTGCAGGGTGCTGTGTAATGTAAAGGGGGTCCAGAGGTGCAGGGTGCTGTGTAATGTAAAGGGGGTCCAGAGGTGCAGGGTGCTGTGTAATGTAAAGGGGGTCCAGAGGTGCAGGGTGCTGTGTAATGTAAAGGGGGTCCAGAGGTGCAGGGTGCTGTGTAATGTAAAGGGGGTCCAGAGGTGCAGGGTGCTGTGTAATGTAAAGGGGTCCAGAGGTGCAGGGTGCTGTGTAATGTAAAGGGGTCCAGAGGTGCAGGGTGCTGTGTAATGTAAAGGGGTCCAGAGGTGCAGGGTGCTGTGTAATGTAAAGGGGTCCAGAGGTGCAGGGTGCTGTATAATGTAAAGGGGTCCAGAGGTACAAGGTCCTGGAACCCCACATCCCATCATTAACCGCCGCTGCTGCAGCCTCCCCCCGGGCCTATTTTTTTTTGTCCCAGTCCGGGCCTGACTCCAACCCTACCTAGAGCTGCCAGTTAACTGTTGTTTTCTGAACAAGCGTCCCCATTGAAGGATTTCCTCTCCCTTCCTGTTCTGTTGACAACTTCAAATGTTGGGTTTCCCCCTCAGACTCAGTTCTGTTGACTATGGTCCCCAGGACACAGAGAGAGTCGGTCAATCTACCTACCCGGCTCACAGATCGCAGTATAACCTCATGAGATTGTATATAGGAAAGTTTACATCTTGTACACATATCTCTGTTCATTCAGAGCTGAGCGCCATCCATCCAATCCATCCATCAGCAAGAGCTAAGAGTAGCCAAGTAAGAGAAGTCGATATAAAATGTAATAGTATTCATGTATAGATTTACTGTGTAGGAATAAAACATATTACTTTTTAATGGAAGTAACTGGAATCTATACAGGGAGCACTTAATGGAAGTGCTGGGCAGACCATGTGACCAAATATTGGGAACGGTCGCCAGGGCTGCTCCTGATAAGAGAAATCTACAACAACCATATGCAATGCCAGGACCAGAACTCCACCTTCCCTTAACCCTTCTCTGACCCACTCCACATTGCTTCCATGAGAAGAATGTCCCTTACATTGGTGATCAGTGGGAAGAATGTTCCTTACATTGGTGATCAGTGAGAAGAATGTCCCTTACATTGGTGATCAGTGAGAAGAATGTCCCTTACATTGGTGATCAGTGGGAAGAATGTCCCTTACATTGGTGATCAGTGGGAAGAATGTCCCTTACATTGGTGATCAGTGGGAAGAATGTCCCTTACATTGGTGATCAGTGAGAAGAATGTCCCTTACATTGGTGATCAGTGGGAAGAATGTCCCTTACATTGGTGATCAGTGAGAAGAATGTCCCTTACATTGGTGATCAGTGGGAAGAATGTCCCTTACATTGGTGATCAGTGAGAAGAATGTCCCTTACATTGGTGTTCAGTGAGAAGAATGTCCCTTACATTGGTGATCAGTGAGAAGAATGTCCCTTACATTGGTGATCAGTGAGAAGAATGTCCCTTACATTGGTGATCAGTGGGAAGAATGTCCCTTACATTGGTGATCAGTGAGAAGAATGTCCCTTACATTGGTGATCAGTGAGAAGAATGTCCCTTACATTGGTGATCAGTGAGAAGAATGTCCCTTACATTGGTGATCAGTGAGAAGAATGTCCCTTACATTGGTGATCAGTGAGAAGAATGTCCCTTACATTGGTGATCAGTGAGAAGAATGTCCCTTACATTGGTGATCAGTGAGAAGAATGTCCCTTACATTGGTGATCAGTGAGAAGAATGTCCCTTACATTGGTGATCAGTGAGAAGAATGTCCCTTACATTGGTGATCAGTGAGAAGAATGTCCCTTACATTGGTGATCAGTGAGAAGAATGTCCCTTACATTGGTGATCAGTGGGAAGAATGTTCCTTACATTGGTGATCAGTGGGAAGAATGTCCCTTACATTGGTGATCAGTGGGAAGAATGTTCCTTACATTGGTGATCAGTGAGAAGAATGTCCCTTACATTGGTGATCAGTGGGAAGAATGTTCCTTACATTGGTGATCAGTGAGAAGAATGTCCCTTACATTGGTGATCAGTGGGAAGAATGTTCCTTACATTGGTGATCAGTGGGAAGAATGTCCCTTACATTGACCTGCGACTGGACTCTGATGTTCCGCCACTGTGGGGGTGACCTCAAGACTGCAGGAAAGGTAGCATGCTGTGGTCCATAATAAAGGGTCCCACGATGGTAGTAATGGCCCCAGGATCAGTGGAAAGGGCCTGGTCGGGGGTCATGGGGGCCCATCATGGTTTCTTGTATCGGGTCCTGAAGGTTCTAGTTACGCCCCAGGGTGTGTCCCTTCCTTCCAATCGGCTCTCACTTAGCCCTGCAGAGTGTAATTTTCAGCTCTCAGCCCCCTGTTTTCTGAAATCTCATACAAGCTGTATAAATTCTGAACTTTGGATGTAGAGGAAAGAAGAGAAGACTGAAAATAAACAGGTACAACTTATGTAGGAGGATTATTTGTGTCACCTCTGTGTCTCACCCGAGGATAGTCACTTCACTGGGTATATGGAAGGGTTTACAGCCACCCTTTAATAGTCCGATGGTGGAAATGTCATGTGATCTAATTTTGTGGTTAGCGGCTTGTATGATGCGTGTTGTTTAGGAGGTTGTGTTTCACTCTTCTTTCCTCCTGACAGGCCACGGATCTCAGAGACACGATAAGCATTACTTGGCCACCATGAGAATCCTCGCCGACATGCCAAGTCGTACCATTGGTAGGTACAATGAATCCTAAATAAAAATCAATTGTTCGGTTCCCTGATGTGACAATCGGGCACTCCTGTGCTTGGTTCTGTCCAAAGTTTGGAGCACGGGGAGCTACATTGGCTAAAATGTGCGTTGCATACAGTGTGGAGAGTTTAGGGGGTGCGCTGGGTGCATAGTGGCGAGTTTAGGGGTGCTCTGGGTGCAGAGTGGCGAGTTTAGGGGTGCGCTGGGTGCAGAGTGGCGTGTTTAGGGGTGCGCTGGGTGCAGAGTGGCGAGTTTAGGGGTGCGCTGGGTGCAGAGTGGCGAGTTTAGGGGTGCGCTGGGTGCAGAGTCGCGATTTCAGGGGTGCGCTGGGTGCAGAGTCGCGATTTCAGGGGTGAATTACATGGTGCAGCGTTTAGGGGTGCACTATGTACAGAGCTCAGGGTTTAGGGGTGTGCAGGGTTTAGGACGTACAGAGTGCCGACTTCAGGAGTATGCTATGTGCAGAGTTCAGGGGTGCACTATGCACGGTATACAGTATGCAAAAGCCAAATCCAACCACCCCAAAGCTTCCTTGCATCTTGACCTTTTCTTACTCTGCCCCCGGCTATGATACCTCACTGTGTGTGCGGCTCTGCCTCATCTTGTAGAGAGATCGTTCTCTCGCTGGAGCTCTGTCCCCCGCCCTGAGTGCATCCAGGGATTTGTGAGCCAATGAGACCAAAGCTGTCCCTTGTAAACACAGAAGGCTTCTGTATTTACTGAAAACTGAGCATGTGCAGAGCTGCCACCACAGCTGCAAAATCCTCTAGCTGCATTGGGGACATGGACAGTAGGGGGAGATAGAGAGCAGCAGGATCAACCAGTTTTTGTGCAAAATACAGAAAAGGAATCTCATCAGTGGCGGCCAGTCCATACGGGTGGCAGGGTTGCCGCCCCACTAATCCATGTGCCTGGATTTTTTATTTTTTATTTTATTTTTTAGAAGCATGTGTTTAGTGCCTATGGCTCTAATTGGCTTAAAAAGGGGTGGGCTCGGGGCTCAGAGCACTGTCCCCCCGAGCCCACCTAGTTGTGTGACTATAGTGAATTAATATTTGCTATTGTCTTCCTGCTTCTATTCCTGAAGACCTGAGACTCGTCACCCGATTGGTCTAGAGGAGAAGCGATTCTATTGGCCGCAGCGGAGGAGGGGGGAAGAGACGCAGGGGGAAGCCGAGGAGGAGCAGATGCAGGTTAAGGACTGGGCCCCTTTTTGTGATTCGGCACTACGTCCCTTTAACTGACAATTGCGCGGCCGTGCCACGTGGCTCTCTAACTAACAAAATTGGCGTATTTTTTTCCCACAAATAGAGCTTTCTTTTGGTGGGATTTCATCACCTCTGCGTTTTTTTTTTTTTTTTTGCGCTATAAACAAAAATAGAGCGACAATTTTGAAAAAAATGCAATATTTTTTACTTTTTGTTATAATAAATATCCCCCAAAAATATATATATATATAAAAAAAATGTTCCCTCAGTTTAGGCCGATACGTATTCTTTTACATATTTTTGGTAAAAAAAATCGCAATAAGCGTTTTTCGATTGATTTGCGCAAAATTTATAGCGTATACAAAATAAGGGATCGTTTTATGGCATTTTTATTAATAATTTTTTTTTTACTACTAATGGCGACGATCGGAATTTTTTTCGTGACTGCGACATTATGGCGGACACATCGGACACTTTTGACACATTTTTGGGACCGTTGTCATTTTCACAGCGAAAAGTGCTATAAAAATGCACTGATTACTGTAAATGACAATTGGCAGTGAATGGGTTAACCACTAGGTGGCACTAAGGGGTTATGTGTGCCCTAAGGGAGTGATTCGTACTGTAGGGGGGTGTGGCTGTAGGCGTGATGTCACTGATCGTCATTCCCTATATCAGGGAACAGACGATCAGTGTCCCTGCCACAGTGAAGAACAGGGAAGGTTTGTTTACACTCACCTCGCCCCGTTCTTCAGCTCCTGTGACCGATCGCGGGACACCGGCGGCGATCAGGTCCCGCGGTCATGGAGCTTCGGACTGGGTTGCGTATATGTGCGTGCCCGTGCCCAGCCGTGCCATTCTGCCGACGTAAATGTGCAGGAGGCGGTCCTTAAGTGGTTAAGCCGCGGTTCCGGAGAAAGCTCTGCCCGCGACTTAGGTGGGGTAAGTGCAGGGCTGGTGACCAACCGACCGGGTGCCTGTGACCCGACCGCCCCCCAAAAAATGTATTGATCTTTTTTTTTTTATGATGTGGGTTTAGTGACACTTTAAGCTTCAGGATACTTCAGTTTAAATTTTTGGCGGGAATTTCCCTCGTAAGGTGAGCAAAATCTCGACTTGAGGTGAAGTGAAGCTATTTTGGACAGCCAACCCCAAAACTTTGATTGCCTAGTTTTATTTTCAACACTAGAATGCCAGAGGTGTGCAGATGGCAACAGCGATCCATCAGTTTTCATCACTCATTATTTAGAGCGGTAATATCTGAATTCTGATTGGTTGCTGCAATTTGAATCTACGAACTGCATACTAAGATTGTTTTGAAGGCCATCCAGGGTTCCCTGCTCACCATTTCTTTTTCTTTCTTCATCCCTACGTAACACCAAAGGACGTTGTAAGGGAACCATGTTGTCTGAGTATTATAATCGCACAGTGAGGAGGAGGCAATCGAAGAAGCGGCCGTCTTTGTACGCCATGGATCGCAGTGCCAGACCCAGTGTGCGCCAAAGAGACGAGGTGTTGGGTGGAGAAGAAGGTAAGAATTCAACTAAAGAAACGTTACCGCTTAAAGGTGAACTTTGGGAGAAGCAGATATTGCCTTAAACCTTTCATCACGTGCGTTCTTCTTGGATCTCATGTGCTTTGTGTGTTTCCTCCAGATCTGTACAGTAATCCAGCGTGAGACTTTCTGTAATAAAGACTGCTGATCTCTGTCAGGACCTGGATCACCTGCTGGTGGTGCTATGATTCCCTGAGCAGAGGGTCGTGGTTCCAGTGTCCACCAGGAGGTGTCTCTCATGAGATTCCAGTATTCAGTCTCCACCTGGTGCTGGCTGCTGGGAGAGTATTTAGTGCCTCTCACTTCAGTATTTTACCTGCCAGCCAGATTCATGCTTGCTGTTAAATCCCGAGTCTGATTCCTGCTCCTGTCTTGCATCGATGTCCTGATCTTGTTAATAAAGACCGCTCACTGTTGATCTCTGCAGGACCTGGATCACCTGCTGGTGGCGGTGTGATTCCCTGAGCAGAAGGTCGTTGATCCAGTGTCCACCAGCAGGTGTTTTTTAGGAGATTCCAGTAATCAGTCTCCACTTGGTGCTGGCTGCTGGGAGAGTATTTAGTTCCTCCTCTAGTGCCTCTCACTTCAGTATTTTGTATGCCAGCCAGATGCGTGCTTGCTATTAAATCCTGAGTCTGATTCCTGCTCTTGTCTTGCACCTATATACTGATCTTGTTATTTTTACCTGCATCATGTGTATCCTGTTACCTGGTTCCTGATCCCAGTCCTGGTTCTCCCTTCCCTTGCATCTCCATTTTCACCCTGTCACTGGTCATAATATTATGGCTGTTCAGTATGTAATTCCTTTTCATAATTAAAGGGTAAGAAAAATCTATAAGGTGAACTTACACAGAACCCCATCCTCATTCCCTCCCAGTCCCACTGACCTGGATCGCGGCAAACTCCCGTTCTGAGCCCCGGTATATATCCATGTCAGGAGTCCAGGGCTTAGAAATCCCCCACAGCTGAAACTCCAAAACGTACCCCGTCAGGAGTGACATTTCAGAGCATTCGAATTAGTGTGATGGCGTTGACCAATCAAAAGCCATGTAGCCCGTCCCGTCAGCTGGAAAGAAGACGCGTGGATACCGAGGTGATTTCTAAGCCCCCAGACCCCTGACGTGGATATACCGGGGCTCAGAACGGGAGATTGCTGCGGTCCAGGTCAGTGGGACTGGGAGCAGAGGCGTATCTAGTGAAAATAGCGCCTATGGCAAAGCACTGAAACTACGCCCCTGTCGAAACGTTTGAAACCCATCTTTCAGGTAACCTTAACAAAAAAAAAACAGCTAACAAAACTAGTGATATTTATCATCCCTTGTGATACCTTGGGTAGTGACATATCCTCTTTATGGAGAAATCTGGGGTTTATTAGACCCATGATCCCTCATCTGCCCTCCAAGGCCAGGTAAATGCAGAACCAATACTGGAAGTGATGAAACCTTCATCACTTAAGGCCTCAGTTTTCACAGAGAAGAGGGAGAAACTGATGTTCCTCCTTCTTCTTTGTGCGTGACCAGATGGAATGGGAGAGCCTGGGAGAACAGGGGAGGGCTGTGGCTGAACGCAGCAGGGATAGCGCTGCCATAGTCCATTTGTAAAGGTGCTGAAAAGGAGATCCTGTCTATGCTCTAGAGGAGGGAAGAAAGGACCCTCAAACCCTGGTAAGTGCCTTGCTGCCCAGCCACTCAACAGCGCCCCCTTCATATGGCGCCCATGGCACTTGCCATAGCTGCCATACCCTAGATACGCCACTGACTGGGAGGGAATGAGGGTGGGGTTCTGTGTAAGTTCACCTTACATATTTTTCTTACCCTTTAATTATGAAAAGGAATTACACACAGATCAGCCATAACAATATGACCAGTGACAGGATAAAAATGGAGGTTCAGGGATAGGGAGAACCAGGACTGGGATCAGGAACAAGAAACAAGGTAACCGGATAGGGGATGTAGGTAAAACAAAACAAGATCAGGACACGGGTGCAAGACAGGAGCAGGAATCAGACTCAGGATTTAACAGCAAGCACGCATCTGGCTGGCATACAAAATACTGAAGTGAGAGGCACTAGTAGAGGAGGAACTAAAAACTCTCCCAGCAGCCAGCACCAGGTGGAGACTGATTACTGCAATCTGCTGAGAGACACCTGCTGGTGGACACTGGACCCACGACCGTCTGCTCAGGGAATTTGTGTCCCAGCAGGTGATCCAGGTCCTGACAGGGATCAACAGTGAGCGGTCTTTATTACAGGAAGTCTCGCACTGAATTACTGCACAGATATGGAAGAAATACACAAAGATCACCGAGACCCAAGAAGAATGCACACAATGAAAGGATTTAGGCAATATCTGAGACTCCAAAGAGAAGAGAAGTAAGCAAAATTGCAGTTCATTTTATGATTGTATTGTGTGTTGCTCTGTAGAACATCAAAGGCTGCTGGTGCTGGAGCTGCAGAAGACATCGGGAACCCAGAGAACTCGCCTGTTGAAGAGTTTCCCATTGAGTCTTCAGGTGAAAAGGGAGTTGAGGTACGGAGTACTCTATCCTAATCTCCTTACCTGAGATATCCACGTCTAAGGTGTTTAGTGACTCCCCCCACTGTTCACAATGACGGTGCTCAATCTAGCATGTGCCCCCCGCTGCCTAGGGGCACCCGGCCACTGGTGTTCCTACTCTCTTCTCTTTGTAACAGACAACCAAGTCTCAGAATTCGCAGGCAGCCGCCGCTCTGTTCACACATAATGTCAGAGGCGCAGTGGTTGGCAGAGGACTGTGTCTGTGTCCCGACTCCCGAATGAATGGAAGCAAGCAAACATTCATTGATGGGCACTGCTGAGGCTGCATTGATGCCTCCAGCCATCTAGAAGGGTAGGTCTCCCATCTTAGGAATGAATGGATGGGCCATAGGTGGACTCAGACAGGACTTCATATGTAGTGATGTTGCCCGTTAAATGTTCCTCCCAACCTCCCTTGAGTTGTAGCCGCCTACCAATCTACTTGCCTTAAGCCCCTCTGTCAAGTTCACGGTTGAGGTCCTGCTTGGCACTGCCTTTGCTGCGATAGGGCATGCCTATTCATTCCCATGGCTGGTCTGTACTCATGGCGGCCTCCAGCTATCTAGAGGGGTAGATCTCCCACCTTAGGAATGAATGGGCACGCCATAGGTGGACTCAGGCAGCAGTTCATGTGTAGTGATGTTGTCCTTAAATATTCCTCCCAACCGCCTCTGAGTTAAAGCCGCCTACCAAGCTACTTGCCTTCAGCCCCTCTTTCAAGTTCATTATGAGCTCCTCCCTGGCACTGCCTTTACTGCAATAGGCACTTAGTGTGTGCCCAATCATTCCTATGGCTGGTCTGTACCCCTGGTGGCCTCCAGCCATGTAGAAGGGTATATCTCCTACCCTAGGAATGAATGGCCAGGTCGTAGGTGGTTCATGTGTAGTGATGCTGTCCTTAAATATTCCTCCCAACCGCCTTTGAGTTGCAGCCGCCTACCAAGCTACTTACCTTCAGCCCCTTTTTCAAATTCATTGTGGGGTCCTCACTGGCACTGCCCTTGCTGCAATAGGCACCTAGTTTGTACCCAATCATTCCTATGGCTGGTCTGTACTCTTGGTGGCCTCCAGCCATGTAGAAGGGTACATCTCCTGCCTTAGGAATGAATGGCTGGGCCGTAGGTAGACTTCTTTCAGGCAGGCCCACACAGAACTTTGGAGAGGGGCTGAATGTAATTTTTTTGGGGAGGCGACTGTTCCCTGGAGTGTTGGGGAGAACAAAGGATTACGTTGCTAAATGGGGTTGTCTTTAAACACCTTTCTGCTTTGCCCGTAGACCCAATCTCCCACAAATGTTCCGGTTCTGGAGTCTCCCAGTCATCAAGGCCTCTTCTATGAAGTCATAGCATTGTCTGTGACTGCTTGTTCCTAATTTGTGCAACACATAATAATCCAGAATCTGTTTCCTGTGGTTTTGGTTCTATTTCAGGTACTTGACTTTGGATACCAGTTCAGCTTGGAAGGGAAGCAATGACAACCCTTGCTGCAGCAGGATCGCAGACAGTACTAACATGGTGAGATTGCAGTATGACCTCAGGTGTCGTGTGAATAAATCTCACAGTAAATAACAATTGGATGCCGAGCTCCTGACTGGCTGCTGTTGGGGTAGGAGCATGGTGATGGTGGTAACCAGCTGTGGTGGGATTGGTTGACAAGTTGATGAAGTCTTTAGTCACTCACTAATAGGGATGACATTTGGGTTTGCGGTGACACCCTGGGGTTCACAAATTGCAAACTATTGGTTGAAAAGTTTTTAGGTTCCCCACCAGAAATAAGGAACAACCTACAATGCAGCGCAGAGAGAAATCTTCCAATGGGAACCCTTGTCTGTGAGGAGACTTCTCTCCAGTGGCGGCTGGGGGGCAAAAAAACTGAAAAAAAAATCAATTGCCGCCACTGTGCCCATTAAACACAGCCACTGTACCCATTAAACGCAGCCACTGTGCCCATCAAATGCAGCCACTTTGCCCCCCAAATGCAGCCATTTTTCCCCCCAGCCCGACACTTGCTTTCCTTGGGTCAGTGCTGTCCTCCCCCACGCTCGCTCTGCTCCCTCGATGTCTTCTCCCATCCTCGATGTTGCTTCAGCAGGTGATTGGTAACCAGACCCGGTGCACCTGATTGGCTGAGAGGCGGGTCAGTGTTGGGGAAGCGATTCCCTAACACAGCATGGTTTAAACGGGAAGCCTCTGACTCTAATCGGGCATTTCCAAAACACACCCACCGCTGTTATTCAGATGGCCGGCGCTCAACAGGGGGCCAGATACCTGAATGGTGGGCTACAGCGGCGACAATAGATAGATTCATGCATTGCATAAATCTATCTATTGTTGAGTGTCAGGTGCAGGAGAGAGGGGGCGACGCTCCTGCGCCCACTTTGGATGCACCGCCACTGCTTCTCTTGAGTGCAGATCAGTAGATCGACTTCGATACAACCAACCTGTCCATACAGAGATCAAAAATTGTCCGGTCTCTGCTGAACCGGCTGAATTTTGATCTATTCATGGCCGGCTTTAGTGGCATACATAATAATACTAATAGGCCAATCCCCTCAGACCAATGGTCTGGTCTGCTCTATATGTACTTATCTGACCAAGTTAAGAGTAGAGTCAACTTTTGATGATGGCAAGGACATATCGTGGTTGTTTTTGTACATACCATCCGCTTGTCTTGGATAGGCTCAGTATAAAATTCTGGAATATTTGAAGATTCGTGCTCCTCCTGTGTCTCACTAGAACCACCCTACTGGCTCATGTGTTTTTAGTCTGCATCACTGTCCAGAAAATCTTTTTGCTTTGGTTTCAACCATCTGATTATTACTGTCATTGAGGTGTGTTCCCTAATTTCTCCTGAAGAAGACATCACAAGCGAAACATGTTGAGACTGACTACACCGTAAACAAAAGAAAATTCTAACTATTGGAGACTGTAACCAAGAAAAAAAAATGAATGATGCAAGCTTTATTGGTTTTAATACATATTACGTCTGCTTTTAAGAAGATGTCGTAATAATTTTTTTTTAATAATTTTATACATAATTGTTTCTTGACTAGCACCCACAAAATCTCCTTGAGCAAACGCTTTTCTCCAGTTGGGATATTATTTTGGGATGTGGTGCTTTGATCCATCTCTTGACCCAATACATACTTGCTCATAATAACAGTAGTAGTTACCCCTTTTTCCTGCGTTTCTTGATTCTAACATGTCTCTCCTCCCCAGGCAATGCACAGTTGTTGGCTTTCCTTCCTGTCTATGCTCTGTGCCCTGCGGCCCTGGCACGTGGCTCTCAAGCAGATTGGAGGGCGGTTTGGCTCCAGCGTCCTCTCCTATTTCCTGTTTCTGAAGACTCTTCTGGGGTTTAATACCTTCATGAGCCTCCTGTGCCTCCTGTTTATTGTCACCCCTCAGGCTGTACATCCTCATGATTCTTCGAACCCTCGTTCTTTCACCAGCCTGGAGCTTCTCACAGGGGCGGTAAGTGAACAGACCTAGATATAGTCAGGAACTAGCCAAGGTCAATTCAGAAATCAACAGAGGCAAGCAGTAGTTGGGAACTAGCCAAGGTCAAATTAAGAACCAACAGAGACAAGCTGTAGTCAGGAACTAGCTGAGGAGAGCCATTGTCAGGAACTAGCCATGGTCAAACGAGGAGTCAACTAAGGCCAGCCGTAGTTATGAACTAACTGAGGTCAAACTGGGAATCAATAGAGGCAAGCTGTAGTCAGGAACTAGCCAAGGCCAGCCATTGTTTGGAACTAGCCAGGGTCAAATGAGCAATCAAGCTAGCTGTAATCATGAACTAGCTGAGGTCAAAAGCAGACCTGGATGGGCCAGGTCAGTAACAGGAAAGCAGAAATGTAGGAACCGGTTCAGGTCACAGGGTAACGGCTATAGACCATCCAGAAACTTCTGGACTCGGCTCTGTTCCTTAAATAGGCCGTCTGGTGGCAAGATTTGAATTAAGCATGTGCTATGAGCCTGTGTATTATTGGAGAGGCCAGAGGCCAGCTATAGTCAGAAACTAGCCAAGGTCAAACCAGGAGTCAACAGATACCAGCCATAGTTGGTAACTAGTCAAGGTCAAGTTGGGAATCAACAGAGACCAGCCGTAGTCAGGAACTACCTGAGGCCAGCCATTGGCGGGGACTAGCCAAGGTCAAACGAGGAGTCAAATGAGGCCAGTCGTAGTCAGGAACTAGCTGAGGTCAAACCAGGAGTCAACAGATATCAGCCATAGTTGGTAACTAGTCAAGGTCAGATTGGGATTCAAAAGGGACCATCCGTAGTCAGGAATTAGCCAAGGTTAATCTGGGAATCATCAGAGGCCAGCCATAGCCCATAGTCAGTTACTATCCAAGTTCAAACCAGGAGTCAACAGATACCAGCCATAGGGCCAGATTCACGTATTCCAGAGCATCTTTGCTCTGGAGTAACGCATCTCATTTGCGTTGCGCTGCCGTAATTTTAGGAACAAGTGCTGTCATTCACGAAGCACTTGCTCCTAAAGTTGCGGCAGCGCATCGCAAATGAGCCGGCGGAATTCAAATTTGGCGGGTACGGGGCGTGTAGTATGCTAACTACGCGCGATCCCGCCGCCAACGTACTGCGCATGCGTCGAGTGTCAAAACATCCCCGTGCGCATGCTCCAAAATCTGTGAATGAACGTCAATGACGTCACATTCCCATTCATGACCGTTTTACGCAAGCGACGTTTTTTTTTTTTTTTTCGACGCGATGACGACGCCTATACCTAACATAGGATACTCCAACCCCATGTAGGTATATCTATGCGCCGCGTATCCCGTCCGGAAACGTCGTACCGTCATTGCGTCGCGCCGGATTTCGATCGTGAATTGCCGATTTCCGCTCATTAACATATTTTTTGAGCGTAAATCGGCGGGAACGCCCCCGGCGCCATTTTTAAGTTGAAGTAACGATGCGATGGCGAAACTCAGTTACGCTGCTCGCATCGGAACTTCAACCCGGCGTTTCTTGTTTTCTGGTTACAGAAAACAGAAACGCCGGCTCAAAGCCACAGTTAGGCTGGCGGATCACTCGATCCGCCAGCGTAACCTTTCCTGAATCTGGCCCATAGTTAGTAACTAGTCAAGGTCAATTTGGGAATCAACAGAGACCATCCGTAGTCGGGAACTAGCTTGGGTGAAAAGAAAGGAAGGAACTTTTTTTTATTTCAAGCAATAAAAGTGAGTCTTTTATGTTTAGGGTTACTTCTCCGACACGGTGATGTATTATGGTTATTATAGCAACGTTACCCTGAACGAAGGCTGTCCTACTGGGTACAATGCATCCACGTGTCAAAGCGTCAAGCCTGCCTGGCTTCCATATCACATGCCTTTGGCGTTTCTCTTCACTATCGGACTCGTCTTCCTCAGCACCTGCATCATTTTGGTGTACAGGTAAGAAACTTGCTCGTTTTGCTGATAGTTCAAGTTTCCCTTGTGTTGATGTCACATAGAGCGAGAGCGCCAACAGATCTGCGCCCCTTCGCTTCCCCCACCCTGCGGGAGCCTCCCTTCCTTCCGTATGCTCTGGTATCGGAGGGTAACTTCCCCAGGTGGATGAGGTCATTGCCCCACCCCATGTGGTAGCTTTGAGGCAACAGGCTTGAGTCACATGAGGGATTATCAAAATCCAAAACCAATTGTGATTGGGACATTAAAAGGACCAAACAATCAAAACATATATATATATATATTTTTAAATATATAAGCCTTTAAGTTTATTACAAAAAACATACAATTTAAGGGAAAAATGGCTTACAAGACATCAATATCGTCTAACCACTTCCATTTTCACATGATACAGATATCAATCCAATTCACATTGTACAGAGTAGATGACTTCATGTGGTGTCAGTGGGAGGAATAGTGCCCAATCATTGGTATCAGTGGGGGAATAGTGTCCCATCATTGGTGTCAGTGGGGGGAATAGTGCCCCCCATCATTGGTGTCAGTGGGGGGTGAATAGTGTCCCATGATTGGTGTCAGTGGGAGGTATAGTATCCCATCATTGACGTCAGTGGGAGCAATAGTTCCCCATGATTGGTGTCAGTGGGAGGAATAGTGCCCCATCCTTGCCATTAGTAGGAGAAATAGTGCCCCATCCTTGGCATCAGTGGGGGGAATAGTGTCCCATCATTGGTGTCAGTGGAAGAAATTGTGCCCTATGATTGGTATCAGTGCGTGGAATAGTGCCCCTTTGTTGGTTGTCAGTGGAAAGAATAGTGGCATATTGCTGGTGTCAGTGGGAAGAATAGTGCCCCATCCTTGATGTCAGTTGGAGGAAGACTTCCCCATCATTGGTGTCTGTCAATGGAATGAAAAGTGGCCTATTTCTGGTGCCAGTGAAGGGAATAGTGCTTCATCGTTGGTGACAGTGGGAGAACTAGTGCCCCATGTTTGATATCAGTGGGAGGAATAGTGCCCCATTGTTGGTGGCAAAAATAATGCCCTATGATTGATATCAATGGGACGAATAGAGCCCCATTATTGGTGTCAGTGGGAGGAATAGAGCCCCATCACTGGTGTCCGTAGCGGGAATACTGCTCCACCATTGGTGTCAGTGGGAGAAATGGTGCCCCACGGGCCCGGATAACCGCAAGCATTGGGCCTCATCCAGCCTCTGGGCCATAGTTTGGAGACTCCTGGTATGGGGCCATACACAAGGATTACAGGAGACACCCGATGCTGTCAACTATTCCAGTTTTAATGGCCGCCAATGTTGGGATATTCCAAGATGGTAACCGCTACAATCCAGGTCAGGACTGTTACCATCTAGTGGGTATTGTAAGAACCAATCAGAATTGTTCATTCATTGGACTAGCGCCACTATCTGGTTGGGATGTATTATTGCACTCATTACCAGATGCCACTGATCCCTCTTCATTCTCATTTGTCACCTTCCAGGATGTCATGTTCATTCGGGGAAAGTTTCCGAGTCGGCTTCTTCTCCGGAGCTCTGGCTCTGAAAGTCTTCGGTTCCTGGGACTTCAAAGTGAACCGGATCCGATGTGTGCAGCGGCAGAAGGACAGCATTCACATGCAGCTGAAGGTGAGGCCAGATCATCAGCAGTCCGTACATTATGGCAGCTAAAATTTTATTATTAAGCCAAAAATGTGATATACCGATCATTAGATGTGGTGGCTGCTTGCGTTTTAATTTTTTTCCTCAGCATTGTCAGTCTGACGAGAGAGGAGTGTTACATTTTCTATCGGGGCTTTCACACTGGAGCGGTGCGCTAGCAGGACGGTAAAAAAAGTCCTGCTAGCCGCATATTTTGCGCGGTGTGTATACCGCTCCTGCCCATTGAAATTAGTGGACAGTGCGGCTATACTGCTGGCAGCAGCGCTTTGTGGTGGTTTTAAACACTTTCTCGGTCGCTGGCGGGGGTAAAAGCCCCCCCGATAGCGCCACGAAATTGACGGTAAAGCGCCGTTTTTTTTTTTTTTTTTTGTCACAGTGTAGAGAATAAGATTTCCTATCATATGTGCCCAGTCTTGCCACACAGAGTTAATCCAGCGCTGAGCAATCCTCTTTTTATTCAGTGAAATAAAACAGACTTCAAGATAAAGACCAAAGTCCTTGCTTGAGTGACAGGTTATTTACATATCTCGTGCACTGGCTTGCAGACATGCACAGCTTCTTGTCTATGTATATTCTGATGGTGTGAACACACACTGAACTGTGGATCACCCCATATTTTGAAAACATTTAATCAAAACACAGGAAAGACGGCCAATCCTGGGAGAGCTGGACGGGAGAGGAGAGGAGGAGAGGGGAGGGGGATGTGATTTATGCACTTTTTATAGAAGCTGTGCATGTCTGCAAGCTAGTGCACAAGATATGTAAATAACCTGTCACTCAAGTATGGACTTTGGTCTTTATCTGGAAGTCTGTTTTATTTCACTGAACAATAAAAAGAGGATTGCTCAGCGCTGGATTAACTCTGTGTGGCAAGACTGGGCATAGATAATAGGAAATCTTATTCTATATATTGTAAATTGTTTTTGGGGGGTTTACATCCACTTTAAGGTTGTAGTTCTGAATGAGATCATTGCACATGGTGTAGACTCCATAGGTCCTGGCAGACACAGGGGACAACCAGGCCCGGATTTACTCCCTTTGCCGCCCCAAGGCTGGGTCCTTCAATGCAGCCCCCCACCCAAAAAAAACTGAAAGTCCCCCAACCTGTGCCCATCATTGCCTCCTCACCGTGCCCATCATTGCCACCTCACCATCATTGCAGCCTTACCGTGTCCTCATAGCAGCCTCACCATCACTGCTGCCTTACTGTTCACTCATTGCAGCCTCACTCACCATCATTGCTGCCTTATTGTGCCCTCATTACAGCCCCCCTCACCATCATTACAGCCCCCCACACCATCATTGCAGCCTCACCAGTCAGTGTGTGCATTAGGCACATTGGGCATCTCCTGCTCCTGCTGTGTCACGGAGCTCACTGTGAGAAGTTTGGGCGCACTGTGATAAAAGTCCCGCTCTCCTCCTAGACCAGCTTGTGTGATAGACAGAACACTGCCTCTATCCCACGAGCTGGTCTAGGAGGAGGGTGGGACTTTTCTCACAGCGTGCCCAAACTTTTCACTGTGAGCTCCGTGACACAGCAGTCTCTGCCCGGTGCCGCCCCTGCACCCACTGCCGACCCAAGGCCTGGCCTCGGTGGCCTTGTCAGGAATCCGGCCCTGGGGAAAACCAACTACCTGAAATTGGGCAGCTGGGCCGGTTTTCATTACATACCTTATTTTGGCATCACTGGATCTCTGTGCCTGGTGGCCGATCATGACCAATGGGAGAGACCATTCTTAGACTGTTTTCGCTCTCAATGTGAAGAATGTTCTCCTTGCTGTCCTTCCAGGAGCTGCTGAGTGAGCTGCAGTGCAGGCGCCGCCCCGATCTCCGGAAGAAGATGCAAACCGTGTGTATCCATGTCTTCTCCTGGATGCTGTGTATAGTCAGCTGGCTGGGCTCCGCTGTGGCCGTTTACGTCCTTTCAGAATATCTGCACAAGGTACGTTCCTGGGGGTCGCCTTCAAGCTTTTAAAAACATTTTTTTTCCTCTTATGTTGATTGAAGGACACAGCTCTTCCTTATCCTTGACCATAGGGTTATAGTTCCACCTTCAGGAGTAGGAAACTCGGTGGGGGAATCAGCACTGCCTATTGGCAGTCTTGGCTGGTAGTCAACCCCCCTCTTCTCTACAGGCAGCTCAGTTTTACAAAATTGATGTTTGGGCATCTTTGGATGCGTTTTTCGGCCCAAAGGCTTTGCAGGGGGCTGTTTGGGTTTTCTTATCCCTTTTCTGGGGGGATTATCACGTGTCGTTCTGCACACAGTGCCCACCCCTCCAAATATGTTTTTTTCTTGTACTGCTTTGTGTCGAATTGAGTTGCCAATAGCAGCTGGGGGAGTGCCTACCAGTTGGGACTGGTCATAGGCCAGTGATGGCGAACCTTGACACCCCAGATGTTTTGGAACTACATTTCCCATGATGCTCATGCACTCTGCAGTGTATTTGAGCATCATGGGAAATGTAGTTCCAAAACATCTGGGGTGCCAAGGTTCGCCATCACTGTCATAGGCCATACTGTGTCCTCTTGAAGGTGGCGCTATATCACGTTAACATTCTCCTGCTGTGATTTGTACAGGTTCATCGGATGCGGATGAAAAGATTGACAGACCTGGAGTTGGAATCTATGCTTCTCTTATTGCCATTGGCTGTATCTTTGTGTAACCTTATTCTGCCGTACATGTATCACGCTCTGCGGCTCTGGGAGCGTCTGGACTCTCCTATACTGGAAGTTTACATTGCCATCTGCAGGTAAGATCATTTGGAGACATAGGGAAAGAATACTGGGTCAGTGTGCAATGTGATAGGTGTTCTCAGCAACCATTGGTAAAGCTCAAGAGGAGGTGGTGCCATGATCGACTCTCAAAAAAAAAAGTCAATATTTGCATAACACTCAGGCTGCCTAGAACTCAGGATCTGATGATTATTTAGACATGCAGTTTTTACCAACAAACCATCTTCGCTTATGCGTTGTCTCATCATTGGCTCAGTCTGAATTGTCTATAAAGCATATGTAAACCCAAGAGAAACCTACAACGATCAGCTATTAGACCACCCATGATAACCCATTGAGCCATGGATTCTGATGGTATAGTGTGGTATTTGGCACCAAGCTTTCTGCAGTAGATCCCTTAAGTCCTGTAAGTTGTGAGGTGGAGCCTTCCCTCCTCACCTCCATCATTGCACCTTCCCTCCTCTCCTCCACCAATGAGCCTTCCCTCTCCACCTCCATCATTGCGCCTTCCCTCTCCCCACCTCCACCAATAAGCATGTCTAAACCCAAGAGAAACGTACAACAATCAGCCATTAGACCACCCGCGATAACCCATTGAGCCATGGACTCTGATGGTATGGTGTGGTATGTGGCACCAAGCTGTCAGCAGTAGATCCTTTAAGTCCTGTAAGTTGTGAGGTGGCGCCTTCACGGATCGGACTTGTCTTACCAGAACATCCCACAGATGCTCAATTGGATTGAGATCTGGAGAATTTGGAGCCCAAATCAACATCCCAAACCCCGTTGTGTTCCTCAAACCATTCTTAAATTCATAAGACCAGGCCACCTTCTTCCATTGCTCCGTAGTCCAGTTCTGATGCTCATTTGATATGCCCATTGTAGGCACTTTTGGCTGTAGACCCGGATCAACATATGAAGCCCTATACACAACAAACTGCAATGCTTGGTGTGTTGCTATCCGAACCAGCATTACCCTATTCCAAACTTTGAGCTCCATTAGCCCTTATTTTGGATCGGACTACACAGGCCAGCCTTCCCTCCCTACCTCCATTAATGAGCTCTCCCTCCCCACCTCCATCAATGAGCCTTCCCTCCCCACCTCCATCAACGAGCCTTCTCTCCCCCACCTCCATCAACGAGCCTTCTCTCCCCACCTCCATCAACGAGCCTTCTCTCCCCCACCTCCATCAACGAGCCTTCCTTCCATCAACGAGCCTTCTCTCCCCCACCTCCATCAACGAGCCTTCTCTCCCCCACCTCACCGAGCCTTCTCTCCCCCACCTCCATCAACGAGCCTTCTCTCCCCCACCTCCATCAACGAGCCTTCTCTCCCCCACCTCCATCAACGAGCCTTCTCTCCCCCACCTCCATCAACGAGCCTTCTCTCCCCCACCTCCATCAACGAGCCTTCTCTCCCCCACCTCCATCAACGAGCCTTCTCTCCCCCACCTCCATCAACGAGCCTTCTCTCCCCCACCTCCATCAACGAGCCTTCTCTCCCCCACCTCCATCAACGAGCCTTCTCTCCCCCACCTCCATCAACGAGCCTTCTCTCCCCCACCTCCATCAACGAGCCTTCTCTCCCCCACCTCCATCAACGAGCCTTCTCTCCCCCCACCTCCATCAACGAGCCTTCTCTCCCCCACCTCCATCAACGAGCCTTCTCTCCCCCACCTCCATCAACGAGCCTTCTCTCCCCCACCTCCATCAACGAGCCTTCTCTCCCCCACCTCCATCAACGAGCCTTCTCTCCCCCACCTCCATCAACGAGCCTTCTCTCCCCCACCTCCATCAACGAGCCTTCTCTCCCCCACCTCCATCAACGAGCCTTCTCTCCCCCACCTCCATCAACGAGCCTTCTCTCCCCCCACCTCCATCAACGAGCCTTCTCTCCCCCACCTCCATCAACGAGCCTTCTCTCCCCCACCTCCATCAACGAGCCTTCTCTCCCCCACCTCCATCAACGAGCCTTCTCTCCCCCACCTCCATCAACGAGCCTTCTCTCCCCCACCTCCATCAACGAGCCTTCTCTCCCCCACCTCCATCAACGAGCCTTCTCTCCCCCACCTCCATCAACGAGCCTTCCTCCCCCACCTCCATCACGAGCCTTCTCTCCCCCACCTCCATCAACGAGCCTTCTCTCCCCCACCTCCATCAACGAGCCTTCTCTCCCCCACCTCCATCAACGAGCCTTCTCTCCCCCACCTCCATCAACGAGCCTTCTCTCCCCCACCTCCATCAACGAGCCTTCTCTCCCCCACCTCCATCAACGAGCCTTCTCTCCCCCACCTCCATCAACGAGCCTTCTCTCCCCCACCTCCATCAACGAGCCTTCTCTCCCCCACCTCCATCAACGAGCCTTCTCTCCCCCACCTCCATCAACGAGCCTTTTCTCCCCCACCTCCATCAACGAGCCTTTTCTCCCCCACCTCCATCAACGAGCCTTTTCTCCCCCACCTCCATCAACGAGCCTTTTCTCCCCCACCTCCATCAACGAGCCTTTTCTCCCCCACCTCCATCAACGAGCCTTTTCTCCCCCACCTCCATCAACGAGCCTTTTCTCCCCCACCTCCATCAATGAGCCTTTTCTCCCCCACCTCCATCAATGAGCCTTTTCTCCCCCACCTCCATCAATGAGCCTTTTCTCCCCCACCTCCATCAATGAGCCTTTTCTCCCCCACCTCCATCAATGAGCCTTTTCTCCCCCACCTCCATCAATGAGCCTTTTCTCCCCCACCTCCATCAATGAGCCTTTTCTCCCCCACCTCCATCAATGAGCCTTTTCTCCCCCACCTCCATCAATGAGCCTTTTCTCCCCCACCTCCATCAATGAGCCTTTTCTCCCCCACCTCCATCAATGAGCCTTTTCTCCCCCACCTCCATCAATGAGCCTTTTCTCCCCCACCTCCATCAATGAGCCTTTTCTCCCCCACCTCCATCAATGAGCCTTTTCTCCCCCACCTCCATCAATGAGCCTTTTCTCCCCCACCTCCATCAATGAGCCTTTTCTCCCCCACCTCCATCAATGAGCCTTTTCTCCCCCACCTCCATCAATGAGCCTTTTCTCCCCCACCTCCATCAATGAGCCTTTTCTCCCCCACCTCCATCAATGAGCCTTTTCTCCCCCACCTCCATCAATGAGCCTTTTCTCCCCCACCTCCATCAATGAGCCTTTTCTCCCCCACCTCCATCAATGAGCCTTTTCTCCCCCACCTCCATCACTGAGCCTTTTCTCCCCCACCTCCATCAATGAGCCTTTTCTCCCCCACCTCCATCAATGAGCCTTTTCTCCCCCACCTCCATCAATGAGCCTTTCTGACCCAGTTCTCTAAATATTACAAGTCGGTCCTTGTCAAAGCCCTTCAGATTCTTACACTTTCCCATTTTTTTTTTCTGCTTTCAACACATCAACTTCAGGGACAACATGTTTACTTCCTGCCTAATCTATCCCACCCACTTTCAGGTGCCATTGTAAGGAGATAATCAATGTTATTCCCTTTTTCGTGTCAGTAATTATAATGTCATGGCCGATTGTTTGTTGTATATCTACCCCTTGATGACTTTCTAGGTATCTATAGGTAAAAATATTACTTTCAGATGGAGTTACCTCTGTAACATTAGGCGTCGGTTATTTTTTGTTAATCTTTTTTACTTTTTTTTTATTTTTTATTAGAAACCTTCTGCTGAAGATTGTTATCCTTGGTGTTCTGTGTTACCATTGGTTAAAAAGGAAGGCCAACTACGAGGATTATAAGGTATGCCAATGAATACATTCACTTTCCACATGGTGCAAATATCACCATGGCATTGGTTGCTGGAAAGTTGTTGGCGGGCACTGTGGTATTAAGAAGTGCCTGAATAAAAAGGAAGAGCTACAGGTAAATGACGATTGGTTGTAGGGAACAAAAAGAAGGTGACCAAAATGGCAACTGCATCGATTACTCCCAGATTTATTACATTAGATCAGCCTTTACCCTAGAGGAACCCCTAAAATAATTTTAAGGTCTTGGGGGAACCCTTACATTGGTGATCAGTGAGAAGAATGTTCCTTACATTGGTGATCAGTGGGAAGAATGTCCCTTACATTGGTAATCAGTAAGAAGAATGTCCCTTACATTGGTGATCAGTGAGAAGAATGTCCCTTACATTGGTAATCAGTGAGAAGAATGTCCCTTATATTGGTAATCAGTGGGAAGAATGTTCCTTACATTGGTGATCAGTGAGAAGAATGTCCCTTACATTGGTGATCAGTGGGAAGAATGTCCCTTACATTGGTGATCAGTGAGAAGAATGTCCCTTACATTGGTGATCAGTGAGAAGAATGTCCCTTACATTGGTGATCAGTGGGAAGAATGTCCCTTACATTGGTGATCAGTGAGAAGAATGTCCCTTACATTGGTGATCAGTGAGAAGAATGTCCCTTACATTGGTGATCAGTGAGAAGAATGTCCCTTACATTGGTGATCAGTGAGAAGAATGTCCCTTACATTGGTGATCAGTGAGAAGAATGTCCCTTACATTGGTGATCAGTGGGAAGAATGTCCCTTACATTGGTGATCAGTGGGAAGAATGTCCCTTACATTGGTGATCAGTGAGAAGAATGTCCCTTACATTGGTGATCAGTGAGAAGAATGTCCCTTACATTGGTGATCAGTGGGAAGAATGTCCCTTACATTGGTGATCAGTGAGAAGAATGTCCCTTACATTGGTGATCAGTGGGAAGAATGTCCCTTACATTGGTGATCAGTGAGAAGAATGTCCCTTACATTGGTGATCAGTGAGAAGAATGTTCCTTACATTGGTGATCAGTGGGAAGAATGTCCCTTACATTGGTGATCAGTGAGAAGAATGTCCCTTACATTGGTGATCAGTGAGAAGAATGTCCCTTACATTGGTGATCAGTGAGAAGAATGTCCCTTACATTGGTGATCAGTGAGAAGAATGCTCCTTACATTGGTGATCAGTGGGAAGAATGTCCCTTACATTGGTGATCAGTGGGAAGAATGTCCCTTACATTGGTGGTTATTTGGAAGAATGCTTCTTCCATTGGTGGTCAGTGGGAAGAATACAACCCTTACAGTGGTGGTCAGAATGTTGTTGGCTCTGCCAGGTGGCATTGGTAATGGAACTGTGCAGGTGCCATCAAATGAGAAGCCAGTGAGTAGCAACCGATGGTGGAACCCTAGGGTTTCCTCGGGACCCTGGTTGAGAGTGGCTAATGAGAGATGTCCACCAGGAATTGATGAGGCCACTGGAAGTTCTACCTTCCCACTCGACAGGCCTAATGCTGGAAGACTTGGGACTTGGCCAGTGATGTTCCTGCAGTTTTTTATTGCCTGGGATACCTATAAAGGTATTAAATTAACGTGATATCCCTTACCTTCCCTTCTCTCCCTGTGTGAGTACTAATAGATGGAAAGGGTATTGCAGAGTGATGAGGAATTTCCATGCCGGTGACCCCTGAGCACTTCTCATGAGTTCACAAAGCCTTTCTATCCTATTCTATTCTATTGTACTTGCTCATGCTGAGTTCAGTATTTGTTGTTTCAGTGCTGGGAGACTCTGGTGGGGCAGGAGTTGTACCGCTTTGTCATCATGGATCTGATCTTCAATCTGTTGGACACCCTCTTAGGAGAGCAGTTATTTAGGTAAATCTGTCAATTCAAGCTGTCGCTGAACCTAACCCCCCGACCCCCCCCCCCTCCATCCTCCGCCATTCCCAACCACCCTCCCGCCTATCTCTGCCTACTCGCCCGTCTTTGTGTGATTGTTTTTGACAGGCTAATCCAGCAGAAGAGACAGAGGAATGAAAAGTATCGCACTGAGTTTGACATCGCTCGCAATGTCCTGGAGCTCATTTATGGGCAGACGCTGGCATGGTGAGATCATCTCAACGTCTACTGCTCTCTGCATGTTCCATTCATCTTTCAATATACGACTCCTACGGTGTTCTAGACCAGTGCTTCTCAACTGCAGTCCTCAAGACGCCCCAACAGGTCATGTTTTCAGGCTTCCCATTATTTTGCACAGGTAATTACCATAGCCCTTTCATCTGAGGGAAATCCTGAAAACATGACCTGTTGGGGCGCCTTGGGGACTGGAGTTGAGAAACAGTGTTCTAGACGGCAGCATTTCATTGTCCATAACAGTGCCGGGACAAGGTCAACTAACGACCCAGGGCAACGGTGCCAAACTGCACTTTCCTCCCAAGATGTTTGAGAAAACTGTGACCACCTCATTTAGAGTTCCAAAGGGCGACTCTTTTTCTGTATATGTATAGCAATGGAGGTGCATCACTGGTGACTGCAGGCTTTTTATCTTTGTTTCAAGATGTTTGAGTATTAGCACAAATCATCTTCCACCCGTCCCCCCCAAATTTCCTATCCTAGAACAGATCTCCCCTCCTGCCGTCCCCCAAATTCCTCTTCTCAGCACAGTTGAGGAGGAGCCTAAGGGAGGCAGACATGGAATACTTTTCACAGGCATAGGATTGCGGGGCGCTTGTGTGGGCTTGATCCTGAGTCGTGCTACCTGCATCAATAGACTCAGACAGCATAGCTTGGCCACACCCCCTTGCTCCACCATTACAGGATTTGATTGACAGCAGCGGGAGCCAATGGTGACTTTAAGCACTTTAAGGTAAAAAATTGACCTTAGAACCACTATGCACAACAACTTTTAATTCATTTTATCTTTTTTTGGGGGGGTTTGCAGGCTCGGCGTTCTGTTTTGTCCCCTAATTCCCGTCATCCAGATGTTGAAGTTACTTCTGCTTTTTTATGTCAAAAAGGTAAGGAGAGATCCTACAACATTTTGATTAATTTAGCATCTACTGTCAGAACAAGTGAACATGTTGAACACCTACAGGTATCTCTATGGATTCTCAAGATCTACATTCAACGTGGGAAATATTTTATCTTTTGCCCTTTTTATTACCATCTAAACCCCAACCCTTGAGTTTAACCCCAACCCTTGAGTTTAACCCCAACCCTTGAGTTTTAAGATTACTGAATGAATGAATGAATGAAAACTTATATAGCGCAGCACATGCGAAGTAAATCGCCTCTGGGCGCTTGTTGTTCCTGTCTCCTTTGGAATCAAAAGAGATGAGTCTTAATCTTTCTCCTGAAGACCAAGTAGTTCTCCTCCAGCCGAATGCTGGCTGGTAGGGCGTTCCATAGCCTGGGACCTTGGACAGCGAATCTTCTGTCCCCTTTGGACTTGTATCTGGCTTTCGGTATCTGAAGCCGATTTTGATTGGTGGATCGTAGAATACGATTGGGATTCTGAATTTTTAACTTTTCGCATAGATAATGGGGAGCATTCCCATGAATACATCTATGCGTTAGACAGAGAGCTTTAAAGGTGATTCTGTCTTTAACTGGTAGCCAGTGAAGGGATCTCAGTGAAGGTGAGATTGATTCCCAGGGTTTTTTCCCAGTCACAAGTCTGGCGGCCGTGTTTTGAACGACTTGAAGACGAGCGATTTGGTACTTAGGGAGTCCGAGGTAAAGGGCATTTGCATAGTCCAATCTGGAGTTTACAATAGCTCCCACCACGACCGCTACATCTTTCTTGGGAATGAAAGGAATAAGTCTGCGTAGTAGGCGCAGCAGATGGTGAGACTGACCCTATTTGTGCGTTCATTGTCATGTCGGAGTCAAAGATGACCCCAAGACTTTTGACTTTGGCGCTAGGGGAGATGATTTTGCCCAGAATGGGCGGGGGGAACCAGGTTGTTGCCGATTGGTTCCTACGCTTAGCGTGAAACAGAAGAAGTTCTGTTTTCGCTCCGTTGAGTTTGAGATAACTCTTTGTCATCCAGTCCTCTATCATAGAGAGGCATGTCTCTAGATTGAGGTGGTGATCCTTTTTATTGCAAATGCGGAAGTACAGTTGCGTGTCGTCTGCATAAGAGTGATATAGCAGTTTTTGGCTGCTGATGATTTCAAAAAGAGGACGCACATAGATGTTGAATAACATCGGCGACAGGGGAGATCCTTGAGGGACCCCGCATGATAATGTGCGTTGTTCAGAAGTGAAGGGTCCTAACTTCACTATTTGCGATCGGTTATCCAAAAAAGAGGAGAACCAGGATAGATCGCTTTCTGCGACTTTGGCTATTTTAGCCAGCCGAGTCAATAATAGCTTGTGATCTACGGTATCAAAGGCTGCGCTTAGGTCCAGCAGAACCAGAAGAGAAGATTCTCCTTCGTCTGCGGCCTCGAGAACGTCATCCCAAATCTTAAGCAATGCTGTTTCCGTCCCGTGTCCGGGACGGAATCCTGATTGAAATGGGTCTAGTAGGTTGTGGGTGTCTAGATGCTGTTGCAGCTGCTGTACCACTGCTTTCTCCATTACCTTGGAGAGAACATTTAGGCCTGTTATGGGGCGCCAATTGAGTGGATCCTTCGGATCCAGGGTGGCTTTCTTCAAAATGGGTTGAATAAAGCCCTCCTTCAGCTGGGGGGGCATTATGCCCTCCCTGAAGGATTGGTTGATAAGTTGCGTGACAGGAGGTGCCAGGATGTCGGCGCATTCCTTCAGCAGTTTGGTGGGGATAATATCATTTGGCGCAGTGCTGTTGCGCAGAGCGCCGATGATATTTTTTGTTGTCTGAATGGAGATGGGTTCCAGCATGAACTCACCTAACTTTGGTGAATTGCTGCCGGTGGTGTGTACATTACTGCGGGGGGGGCTGGGAGAGCAATTGTTTTGCTGAATGCTTTGCCGGATTGCCTCAATTTTGTTAATGAAGCAATCCGATAACTCATCGCAAAATTCTTGTGTGTCCAAGTTGGGGGCTTCAAGGCATCCTGGATTCATGGTCTGAGTGACCATCTTGAAGAGTTCGCGGGGGCGATTTAGGGCACCGTTGATAGCCTCAGAAAAATAGTTTTTCTTGGCTTCGAAGATTTGCTTGTAGTATTTCCTGGTTATTACCTTGTAGATCGAGAGGTTCTCATCTGAAGAGTTTCTTTTCCAGGCTGCTTCTGCTCTTCTACGCTCTTGCTTCAGTGACGCCAGCTGGTTGTTGAACCAGCTGGAGTTATTTTTCCTAAACTGGGTCTTTCGTTTCGGCGCTATCAAGTCAGCTGACTGCAATAGTGCGGTGTTTATGGCCTCTAATGTTTCTTCCGCTGTTAGGTGTGGCTGAATTGTATTTATTTTTTCCCCTAACGTGGCTTTGAAGAGTTCCGAGTGGAGCTTCTTCTGACATCTGGTCCAGTGTGTTGTCACTGGGTTTGATGTTTTTGTTAAGGGGGGGAATTCGGAAATAATGAATTTGATTGCATGGTGATCTGTCCATGGCAATGGTTCATTTTCCAAGATTTTTATTTTCAGATCTTGCCTGAAAATAAGATCGAGCGTGTGACCAGAAGCATGTGTGGGCCCACATACTAGTTGCTGAAGGCCTAATCCTTCCAGGTGGTCGATACAGGCGTCGGCAATGGGGTCTTGCGCGGAGTTGGCCCAGAGATTGAAGTCCCCGAGCAGCAGAACATGTTTGCTGTTGAGGGTGTAAGTGGAGACAAACTCCGTTAATGGAGATATCAGCTGCGATTTTGGGCCGGGTGGCCTGTAGCAGAGAAGAATGTGGATAGTCTCCTTGGAATTTGTTTGCAATTGCAGGGTAAGGGTTTCCATAAATGGAAGAGGGTTTTGAAGGGCTGGTTTAGTGACCGCAAGGTGCGTCTTGTGGATTACCGCCAGTCCTCCCCCTCTTTGCCCTATTCTGTTTTCCGTTACGATGCGGTAGTTTTCTGGCACCAGTTCTCCTAGAATGGTGTTACAGTCGGCTGTAAGCCAGCTCTCTGTAATAAAGAGGCAATCTAAGTCGCATTGTAAAATGAGGTCACGGATTTCCAGTCGGTGTTTTACTGCCGATCTTGTATTGATCAAAGCACAAGATATGTGCTTAGGTTGGGGTGAATGGCTGAAATACCTGACAGTCGATCGTTGATCGACTCTCCATATACGCTCAATTTTTATGACTTTTTTGGTGATGGCTGGTAGTGTTGCGACGGATTGCCTCAAACTCCAAATGGTTTCAGCGGAATATTGCTGATGTGCCATGGTCGCCAAGCACCGGGGAGGGGGGGGAGGGGGGGGCTTCCGGGGTGATGGGGAGAGGAATTTGCCGATTCCTCTCTCCAGGCTTGGTCCAGAGGAAGGCAAAAAAAACCCTAGCGGTGCTAGGCCAATGTGCTCCGGTGGGGTAAAAAAATTCCTTCCTGACCCCTGTGAAAAGGCGATCGGTTGAGCCCTGGATCAAGTGTTAATAGGAGCAGTGGCTGGGGGTTAGGGGTATGCTTCTTGCTAATATAGCAGGAGAGCTGCCTGATCAGGCAGCAGGATGCAGCCTGGAGCAGACAGCTGGGATGGATGGAAGTACGGGGGCCCCAAAGGTAAGCCAGGGAAAGAGTGGCTGTCTTAATGAGGAATGGGGAATTCCTAGAGGATTTGGGGGGATACAGGGAGTGGGGAGCGCCGCGCCGGTAGGCCCCGGGTGAAGTCGCGGTCTTTCCTAGATCGCGGCCCCGCGAATCAGTGCAGGCCGGCGCGGGTGTAAAAAAGAAATGCCCTAGGAAGGCGGGCTTCTGGCTGGAGGGTGGTTGGTGGGTGTCTCAGTTGGCGGTATGGGGGGATAGGGGGTGGAGGATAGGCATGGAGGTGTGGGGAGCGCCGCAGCGGTAGGCCGCGGGTGAAGCCGCGGTCTTGCCTGGATCGCGGCCCCGCGATTCAAAGCAGGCTGGCGCGGGTGTGCTAAGAATTTCGCGATTAGCGATGATGGTATGGGGGCACAGGGGAAGGAGTATAAAGGTGGCAGAAAGCCGAGGGGGCATGAAATGTTTGCCACGGCTGTCCTGACAAGGACGGCCGACAGCAATTTCTTACCTGGGGTCAGAGGGCCAGGGAGCTGATCCGCTGTAGTTCTGTGGAGGAGTGATGGAGGAGAAAGGCCAGGTTGGGGACGAGCAGTGCTGGGGCTGGGCTGAAGCTAGCAGGGGGGGGCTGGGAGACCTAGCCTACCTGTCTACCTCCTACACCTGCCTGGAGCTATAGCACACACGTTCCCACTCCTGGGAGACGTGCGCCGTGTGGAGCTCCTGCTGCTAATTACTCTGCGGTAAAAGGAAGCAAGCATAAAAACCTCTGTTGGGTTTATGAATTTGCTTTACTAAACAACATTGCTCTACTCACTTGTAGAAACAAATAATACACAGCATAGAGGGTATCACAAAATATGCATACACCATACACATGCACAAGCTATCTTTCCTTCCAGCAAATTAGCATGCACAAGGTATACACCACTAAATAGTTACTTAAAGCGGAGGTTCACCCAAATAACATCTATATAAGATCATATTCTTTATACTTCCAACATGTACAGTAGGCCCCTTTTTTTTTTTGGCTATACATACCTTATTATGGCTATTTTCAATCCGGCTTCCGTGTAGTCAGTCCCGCGGGAGTAGGCGTTTCTATGCTGCAGCGCAATGTCAACTGGGACTTCGCCCAGATGATTGACGTCCTTGAGAAAAAGTTCCCCCCGGCGGATAAGGGCCCCCCCCCCATTGCGTAGGTGCAACACGAGAGTCACGGAGTTTCCGAAAGTAGCCGAACATGCAGAGCTGCGAGTCAGCGCTACACGGCGCCTGCGCACCGACTAGGAGCCATGTAGAGCTGACTCGCAGCTCTGCATGTTCGGCTACTTTCGGAAACTCTGTGACTCTCGTGACGCGCCTACACAATAGGGGGGGGGGGGCTTATCTGCAGGGGGGAATTTTTTCTCAAGGACGTCAATCATCTGGGAGAAGTCCAGACATTGCGCTGCAGCATAGAAACGCCTACTCCCACGGGAGTGACTACCCTGAAGCCAGATTAAAAATAGCCATAATAAGGTATGTACAACCAAAAAAAAAGGGCCTACTGTACACGTTGGAAGTATAAAGAATATGATCTTGTATAGATGTTATTTGGGTGAACCTCCGCTTTAACTTGGTTCTTTCTGGTGATGGAGTCTTCTTCCTTTTATCCAGGATCTCTCCAGACTGCTCCTTGCTTCTTAGAGTCCTTCAAAACTTCTGGTGCTTCCTTTGTTCAGCACATGGCCCTGGTCCTTTTTTTCCCCTCCCCCTACTTCCTGTAGCATTACTTCCTGTCCTGAGTTAACGAACCAGTCAAACCAGTTCATTAGCTTATGAATAGGGGAAGCCTAGCTTCTAAAAACAAAACATGTAACTTAAATGAATCATTCTTTATATGTATGCTATAAAAATCACTAAAATAGCCATAACAACACACATGTGTTCACCCCCTAGCAGAACCGCAGTAGGCTTGTAGAATATGGTGCTCTGTGGTTGGTTTATCTAGATCAGTGTTTCTCAACTTTTTTTAATTTATTTGTTTAGTCAAGGCACCCTTTTAAAATTACCGATACTCTCAAGTCACCCTATAAATGATGGACAGTCTCAAGGCACCCCATTCTAAAATGTAAAAAAAACGATTTAAATAACTTTAGATAATGCAGCAGCATCCACACGTAGGACACCCAACGTTCAATGTAATTCATTTTTCCAAAGCAAATACACTTTTGCACACTGGTACTGACTAGTATTCCAATGTTTCTCTTCTCTCTCAATTTCTCTCCATCAGTCTGCTAATGTGACCCCAGTGCTGAGGGAGAGGAGCAGAGGAGGGTCAAACAAGGATGCTGTGGAGGCAACAGACATCCTCCTTATGAACTAATGACGTCATTGGTTGTTAGGATGCCAGGGTCTAGTTGTAATGGTGTATAATGGAAAGCCGTGGCTTTGTGTACCTAAAGGGCAGACTTGGTCCACCTCCTGGCTTGTATACAATTGATAACTTTTTAGGCATTTTTCCAAGGCACCCCTGAAGAAACCTCAAGGCACCCTAGGGTACCTGGGCACCCTGGTTAAAAAAAGGCTGATCTAGATGACAGCAATGGCTGTAAAGCCCACATTTTTTTTTTTTTTTAGTAGCAGGCAGGGGGTGAGGATCTTGGGTTACACACTGCACAGGCTAGAGAGGAGAGCTGAGTGTAATCTGAGACCTGAATGGAGGGAAAGGATGCACCCCCCCTCTACACAGCCTCCTAGGGGAGCATGCACATCTGAGTCAACCACCTTCTGTGTGCTGGAGGGCGGGGGGCAGGGATGTCTCCCAGGATTCTGTGGGGCCAACATAACCTGTCAGAAGTGATTGATGCAGATAGTAGAGGAAGGAGAGGTCCGATAGGAGCCACACTATGGATTGAGACAAGTGCACACTGTAGAGGGATATGCTTTGTACATTTTTCTTACAACCACTTTAATTAAATAAGATCTAATTTTAAACTCTTGCAGGCCAGCCTGATGCGGAACTGCCGATCGCCCAGCAAGCCATGGAGGGCCTCTCATATGAGTACGGTGTTTCTGACTCTGCTCTGCTTTCCGTCTTTTCTCGGGGCATCTGTGTTCCTCTCTTACACTGTGTGGTCGTAAGTAGAAGAAATGCATGTATTTGCAGTGTGTGTGTGTGTGTGTGTGTATATGTATGTATGTATATGTGTGTATATATATATATATATATATATATATATATATATATATATATATATATATATATATATATATATAATTAGTATATGAGCTCCTCCTATATAGTTCAGAATGTTTACATCAGTACCACCCTCCAAGAGCTGAGCCCTGTGCAAATTTTTTATTTATGTGTCTGTATGTAAACAAATACATAAATGGGAGCTCTGCGCCTTGGGGCCGGGCTCTGCGCTTGGGGCCGAACTCTGCGCTTGGGGCTGAGCTCTGTCCTTAGGGCTACAGTACCAAGGTACAACTGTAGATGGCAATACAGCTAATAGATGATTCTTCACATTTTTCTCTTCTTGTTTTTAACCCTTTCCCGACCAGAGGTCACCGATGCCTAGATGCCCCAACCAAATGTATTCATATCCGCATGAAAGTGACTCTATCAATGATCGATATAATTTTTTTTAGGGACATTTAAGGCAAAGAGTCAACTGGTGTTTCTGAAAGGAAGGACATTTACTAATGAACCCACAACATGGGGAAATCCGGTGAAAAATATTAATGTTCAGAATCTGAGCTAATGGGTTAAACTTGTAAAATAAAGACAACATCTTGTGTATTACAAACTTCCTATAATATTATATAATATGCAGTGACTTCATCCCTCTCTCTTTGACAGGGTAACACCTTCCAAAACCTGCGGTCCTTTCCGATCTCTCAGCACAATGTATGAGGCTGGCAAAGTTTACGTCAGGCAGCTAGAAGTCTTGAACCCTCGTATGAGCTGGGTCAGCTGGATCCACCACTACCTCTGGGAGAATACTCTGTTCATATACGTGGCATCTTCAATCCTAGTGTGAGTCGGTGGAGGGTACTGGACAATCAACGCATCTCTGCTAGAGAAAAATAAATAATTTAATGAATACACTTAAAAAGTCAATCGATGGTTTCGGTTAGAACAGGGCTGGACTGGAACAAAAATTTGGCCCTAGACTTCATCCAAGCCGGCCCAGTTCAATTTTTCAAACACGCACAAAACGGTATATAAACTATACACAATTGTGCAAAAAAGCATCCCTCTTACATTAGGGTCTCCAGAGAGCCCCCTTACATCTTACACCAGAGTCCCAAGAGATCCCCCCCCTTACACCAGAGTCCCAAGAGATCCCCCCCCTTACACCAGAGTCCCAAGGGTGCCCCCCATTACACCAGAATCCCCAGAGAGCCTCAGTCTTGCATGAGGGTCCCCAGAGAGCCTCAGTCTTGCATGAGGGTCCCCAGAGAGCCTCAGTCTTGCATGAGGGTCCCCAGAGAGCCTCAGTCTTGCATGAGGGTCCCCAGAGAGCCTCAGTCTTGCATGAGGGTCCCCAGAGAGCCTCAGTCTTGCATGAGGGTCCCCAGAGAGCCTCAGTCTTGCATGAGGGCCCCCAGAGAGCCTCAGTCTTGCATCAGGGTCCCAAGAGAGCCCCCCACTTACATCATGGTTTCCAAGAGAGCCCCCCACTTACATCATGGTTTCCAGAGAGCCCTACATAAATCAGGGTCCCCAGAGAGCCCCCCTTACATCGAAGTTCCCAGAGCGCCTCGGCTTTGCATCAGGGTCACCAGAGAGCCCTCCACTTAGATCGGGGAGCCCCCTTACATCAGGGTCCCCAGAGAGCCTCCACCTTACTTACATCAGGGTCCCCAGAGAGCCTCCACCTTACTTACATCAGGGTCCCCAGAGAGCCTCCACCTTACTTACATCAGGGTCCCCAGAGAGCCGCTCCATACATCAGGGTCATCAGAGAGAGGGCAGGCAGTGAGAGATAATGTAATCTCTCTGCTGCCCACAGCTGCACAGTAAAGGGCGGAACGGCAGTGATGCAGGGTAGGCGGTGAGAGATGATGTCTCGTGTACTGCCTGCCTGCTCTCTGGCTCTCCCGTGCTGCCCGCCGCATGGCTGCAAAGTGGCCATGGCCCGGTAGCCCTGTGGTTGGGGACCCCTGGAACTCAAAGCTATAGGCCCCAGATTCGGGGCTATAGCCCTAAAAACCACCCCCTAGCAATGCCACTGTCACAGAAATCGGCCCACCGGGAAACTCCCAGTAGTCCCAAGGGTCAGTACATGCCTGGGTTAGAAGTGCTAGAGCAGGTGGACTCATCCTTCAGTAGATGTTGGCTCCACCAGGCTAAGTCATGTCTTGGCTTCTTGGTGGGAATGAGTGCCAGGGAAATTTTATACATGGAAGAGGAGAATTAGTGTGTGGAACTACAGTGAACAAGTAGATTTTGTGTGGGTATTTGTTGGATAAATAATGAGTTGTTGGTGAAGGTTCTCGTCCATCCAGGACAAGGAACCCCTTCAATAGAGGTTGCCCCCCCCCCCCCAAGTTGGCTTCCTGGTGGGAATAAATGCCCGAAAAATGTATACACGGAAGAGAAGAATTAATCTATGGAACTATGGTGCACGAGTAGATTTTGCGAACAGAGTTTGAATAAAAAAAGAGATATTTGTGAAGGTTCTCATCCATACAGGGCAAGGTACCCCCTTGGTTCCACCAGGTTAAGTCATGGCTTGGTTTCTTGGTGGGAATGAATGCCAGGGAAATGTATACATGGAAGAAGAGAATTAAACTGTGGAACTATGCTGAACAAGTAGAATTTGCGAGTGGATAAAGGTTATATAAATAAATACAGTGGAACCTTGGTTTACGAGCAACACGGTTAACAAGCATTTTGAAAGACGAGCAAGTTAAACCTAAAAATTCTAACTCGGTTTGTGAGTGTTGTCTCTCAAAATTAGCAGAATTCAAGCTAATGGGGCATGCACAGGCCCGGACTGGCCATTACGGCTCGCGGCCCACGAAGGGCCCCCGGCGGCTATTAAGCCTCACTGTGCCCATCAAATGCAGCCACTGGACCCATCAAATGCTGCTACTGGCCCATCAATTGTCATCACTGTGCCATGCCATCAAACGCAGCCACTGTGCCATCAATTGTCACCACTGTGCCATGCCATCAAACGCAGCCACTGTGCCATCAATTGTCACCACTGTGCCATGCCATCAAATGCAGCCACTGTGCCATCAATTGTCACCACTGTGCCATGCCATCAAACGCAGCCACTGTGCCATCAATTGTCACCACTGTGCCATGCCATCAAACGCAGCCACAGTGCCATCAATTGTCACCACTGTGCCATGCCAACAAATGCAGCCACTGTGCCATCAATTGTCACCACTGTGCCATGCCATCAAATGCAGCCACTGTGCCATCAATTGTCACCACTGTGCCATGCCATCAAACGCAGCCACTGTGCCATCAATTGTCACCACTGTGCCATGCCATCAAACGCAGCCACTGTGCCATCAATTGTCACCACTGTGCCATGCCAACAAATGCAGCCACTGTGCCATCAATTGTCACCACTGTGCCATGCCATCAAATGCAGCCACTGTGCCATCAATTGTCACCACTGTGCCATGCCATCAAACGCAACCACTGTGCCATGCCATCTAACGCAGCCACTCTGCCCTTTAATTGTCGCCACTGTGCCCATTGTCGCCACTGTGCCCATTGATGCCAGTGTGCCCATTGATGCCACTGTGCCCATTGTCGCGGCTGAGCCAGAGGGAGCGGCGCTCCGGCGCCCTCTATAGATGCACTGCCACTGTCTATCTATCTTCTTTCTTTCTATCTTTATCTATCTTGCTTCCTTTCTATCTATCTATCTATCTATTTTTATCTATCTATCTATCTAGATCTATCTACCTATCTTCCTTCCTTCTCTTCTTTTTTTATATCTTTATCTATCTTCCTTTCTATCTATCTATTTATCTATCTATCTTCCCTCCTTTCTTTATCTACTTTTCTTTCTGTATCTATCTCCCTTCCTTCCCTTCTTTCTTTCTATCTTTATCTGTCTTTCTTTATCTATCTTTCTTCCCTTCTTTCTTTCTATCTTTATATTTCTATCTATCTATCTTCCTTCCTTCCCTTCTTTCTATATTTATCAATCTTTATTTCTTTATCGATCTTCCTTCCCTTCTTTCTTTCTATCTATCTTTATCTATCTTCCCTTCTTGCTTTCTATCTTTATCTATCTTTCTTTCTCTATCTATCTTCCTTCCCTTCTTTCTTTCTATATTATTCATTCTTTCTTTATCCATCTTCCTTCCTTTCTATCTATATCTATTTATCTATCTTTCTTTCTTTATCTTCCTTCCTTCCTTTTTATCTATCTATATCTATCTATCTATCTTCCTTCCTCCCCTTATTTCTTTCTATCTTTTATCTTTCTTTATCTTCCTTCCTTCCCTTCTTTCTATCTGTATCTATCTTTTTTCTCTATCTATCGATCTATCTTCCTTTCTTTCAATCTATCTTTCTTTATCTCACCCCACATCCCGTCATTAACCCCCGCTGTGCTCCCCCCCCCCTGGGCTGCTCAGTCTAAAATGCCCGGGCCTATTTTTTGTCCCAGTCCAGGCCTGGGCATGCAGTACCGCATTTGGCCTGAGGTGGGGGTCGGAGCTAATCGTAGGAAATACTCAGTTTCTGAGGGTTTTCTGAGGTCAGCAAAAGCTGTCCTCGGGCCTTTCCGATTAGTTTCTGAGACTCTCTGGCGCCCTCCTACCTCTGGCCACATGCCATTGAAGTCAATGTGGAACAAATTATTTTCATTTCCATTGACTTCTATGGGGAAACTCCCTTTGATATGCGAGTGCTTTGGATTAGGACAATTCTGAAACGGATTATGCACTTAACCCAAGGTTCCACAGTACTTGTTTTTGAAGGTTCCCATATCCAGGACAAGGTACCCCAAATAATAGTTGGTCACATTCACATCAACTTCATCTGTTGAGCATTTTGCTACTCATCCAAATAATATTTTCAGAGCTGCAAAGGGTACATAGATGATTGGTGAGACTTTTTTTAATATTTTTGAGCATTTCCTGAATGTGACAAACTACTACAAGGTACAGAGAGGTGACATCTATGACGAAGCCTTGATGTGTCGGGACGAAACACGTCAGGATAGGGTGGTTTGTGGGACAGGGCTGGCTGAGGCTGTTTTACATTAATATTCACACTTTGGTTGGGTAGGTAGTGTAGCTTTCTCTATGTACAGAGAGTAACGGAGAGGCTTTCTACTTTCTGTAGTCTAAAGTTAGAAATATTCTAAGGATAATATTATTTTTCCAGGGTGGTCATTTACTTTCATATCCAGATTGTAAATGGACAGAGAAAAGTTATCAACTTGCTGAAGGAGCAGATCGCCAACGTAAGTTCATTCGTTAGTCATCTCTTATGTATATTACAAATTGTGCCTTGAAAAAGTATTCATACCCCTTACATTTTCCACATAATAGTTGTCCTGTGGACAGATTCTCCCCCCTGAGCTGTGGATCTCTGCAGCTCCTCCAGAGTTACCATGGACCTCTTGGCTGCTTCTCTGATGAATACTCTCCTTGCCCGGTCCGGTCAGTTTAGGTGGACGGGCACGTCTTGGTAGGTTTGCAGTTGTGCCATACTCTTTCCATTTCCCGATGATGGATTGAACAGAAGCTCCGTGAGATCTTCAAAGCTTGGGAGATTTTTTTATAATCCAACCCTGTTTTGGACTTCTCCACAACTTTATCCCTGACCTGTCTGGTGTGTTCCTTGTTCTAGCCCAGTGGTCTCCAAACTACGGCCCGAGGAATGTGACCCTTTGCTTGCCTTTTATCTGGCCCTTGGGGCACTATCCCTCCCACTGATATGAGACACTATTCTGCCATCTGACGCCGACAATGGAGCACCATTTCTCCCACTGACACAACCAATCACTCTCTATGAAACCAGCAATGGGGCACTATTTCTCCCCCTAATACCAGATGTTCACCAACAATAATGCCAGGAAAATTTCCACTCCCGCTGGTCAAAGTCTGGCCCTCCAAGAGTCTGAAGGATAATAAACCAGCCCTTTGTTTAGAATGTTTGGAGACCCCTGTTCTAGCCCTATGAGACATGGGAAATCCATGCACAAAAGTCTTTCGGTGTATGATAGACACCAACCACCAGCAAGTGATCTGGGTGCTCACAGCAAGACCTCACAGATAGAGGTCAATACGCACAAAACTTGCACATGGAAAACAATCCTGAATTTTAGGCTTTCTACCAGTCCAAAGGATTGAAAATTGCTCTCTACCCCCCCCCCCCCCAAAAAAAAATAGAGAGAGGCTCCAAATGGTGTGATACTGTTTGGTAACATTTCAAATAATTAACAAAATAATTGAAGCAAGTCAGTCAAAACATGCAAGACTACTAACAGTGTGTGGCATCCGCCCGCCCAAAGTGTTTCATCCTATGGGGCATCCTCCCTTCACTGTTCTATTCTATTGAGTGGGGGAGGTCTAGATTTGATTCTTGGAGAACTCCTTTGTGGCACATAAAGGCATCTACAGTGCCCATCCTGATTGCCGCCAGTGGGACACAAATCAATCTGTACAACAGTAGCGGCTGGTGCTAAATATTGGGGGGGGGGTGGCAAACTAACATTGCCACCCCAGCCCCCCTCCCCCTGCAGGAGACTGACAGGAAGTTTGAACCTAGCCTTAATGTTCTCTTTTGTGCTGATTGCAAAAAATATCCTCTGCAACAGACCTACTGTTATTCCTCTGCCCAATTACTGCATATAAGTCTTCCTTCACCTCCAGCTGCCACTGTGTAAAGTTTATGCCATAACTGACCAGGTAAATGACAGTTACATGCCCAGAAGTCCTTGGCAGCTCTGGACAAGTTTAAGCTCTACCATGCATTACAGTACTTTTGAACAGGGATATGGTAACCTCTTGCAAGCATGCTTCCCTGTGCGGAGACAGACGGCGGGCAAGAAGGTGGAGATTGCTGCCAGCATCCCCCCGCCGGAGATGGAAGGCGGCGATCGCCACAAGCACAATACCAACCCCCCCTCCCCCGGTATTAGACGGACCTTACCTTGGGAGGCAGGGGGGAAGGAAGAGCCGGGCCATGGCTTCTCCTCCTGGCTGAACAGTAGGTGGAGTCCTAAGACTCCCTGGCTAGTCGGGTCTGAGGAGCCACTTTCTGATTGGCCGGAAAGGAGAATCGGGAAAATAATAGCAAATATTAATTTGCTATTGTCACACAACTTGGTAGGCTCAGGGCACAGTGGTCTGTGCCCCAGAGTCTGCCCTTTTTTTAAGCCAATTAGATCCTCGTGTTCTAATCATGTGCTTCAAAGAGAAAAAAGACATTGCAATCCATGCGTCCTGCATGTAGATTAGGGGCCATGTGCATGGATTAGGGGGGCGGCGCCCCTGCGCCCCTAATGGATGGGCCGCCAGTGGTGTACAGCCAACTGCAAAAATATATTCTAGCCACTTGAAAGGTCCTTAGATGTGATGGCTGCATTTGTTTTCTTTATTAGGCTTTTTTCCCTTTATGTGTGATCGTGCCAGTAACCAGCTTCCTGTCCTGTACTCTATCTATGGGGGATCAGCATTGTCATGCTTGAGCACAAAGTGTATTAAGACTATAGAACACCTCCACCTATACCCATGTTACACACTGACACAGCACAGACACTAATAGTAATGTAAGCAAGTATTTAATTATGTCTAAAGTAACACACAACTGCATTATCTTCCTGGAGTTCAGCTCTAATCAAGGAAGTTTTTTAACTCGTGTCTTTCTCCTGTCTACCCTAGGAAGGTGAAGATAAACGTTTCCTGATTGAAAGACTCCATTCAGTATATGAGAAGAAGAGCAGAGTTCACCGGGGTCAGAAATCACTGCAAGCCAGGGTGAGTCCACCATTGTAACCCACACAGCTGACAATTCCCAATAACTAGAGGCAATAAATTAGCAATGCAATGAAGGCTGTTCATCTCTTAACATGAAGGACTTTGGTAACATTTGGAAGCTTTAGTTCCTGACAACTGGAGGCCCTTTTCAGTTCTTGTACTGCACTCGGGGGGGGGGGGAGAGCTTTGAATAAAAAATGCTTTATGACCGTTTAAGTCTTTAGCCGAAGACCCATGTTACACCATGGTCTGTCAACTTCTCAACCAAAGACCCATTTCACACTATGATCCAACTCTTCAACCTAAGGCCCATGAGCCATAAACTCCTCAGCCCAAGACCCATGTTACACCATGGTCTGTCATCTTTTCAACCAAAAACCCAAATCACACTATGATCCATCAGCTCTTCTGTCACACTATGATCCAATCCTTCAACCTGAGGCCCATGTCACACTATGATCCAACTATTCAACCTAAGGCTCATGTCACACTATGATCCAACTATTCAACCTAAGGCTCATGAGCCATCAACTCTTCAGCCAAAGACCCATGTTACACCATGGTCTGTCAACTTCTCAACCAAAGACCCATATCACACTATGATCCATCAGCTCTTCATCCAAAGGCCCATGTCAGACTGTGGTCCAATTCTTCAACCAAAGGCCCATGTCACACTATGGTCCATCAGCTCTTCAACCAAAGGCCCATATCACACTATGATCTGTCTCTTCAACTGAATGCCCAAGTCACACTATGATCTATCAAGTCTTCAACCAAAGGCTCATGTCACACTATGATCCAACTCGTCAACCTAAGAGCCATCAACTCCTCAGCCAAAGACCCATGTCACACTATGATCCATTAACTCTTCAACCAAAGGCCCATGTCACACTATTATCCAACTGTTCAACCTAAGGCCCATGTCAAACTATGATCTAACTCTTCAACCTAAGGCCCATATCACTCTATGATCTGTCTCTTCAACTGAAGGCCCAAGTGACGCTTTGATCTATCAAGTCTTCAACCAAAGGCTCATGTCATACTATAATCCAACTCTTCATACTAAGACCCATGTCATGCAATGATCTCTGAACTCTTCAACAAAAGGTCCATGTCACACTATGTTGCTTCCCTTCATACTAAGGTCTATGTCACACTATAATATGTCAACTCTTCAACCAAAGGCCTATGTCGCACTATAATCTAACTCATCAACCTAATGGACATGTCACATTACCGATGACAACTTGCCAACGACAAGAACATTAAGAGAGTAGAGAGAACACTAATTTATTCCTCTGGTATCCCTTTGTCACTCCTGCCTCCTTGGTGAGCGAGATTCTGCAATGTTTGGGTAGGTGAGGGGGTGACACTAAATGGGAAGTGGTCTGTTTAGGTATCGAAATTACCTTTAGTGATAGCTATTCTTCAGTGACCTTAAGTTCTTCCTACTTTTATAGCAAACAAAAAAAATCTAAAACTAGTCAAATACATGACATCTGCTGCCCCAACCATCCAAACCACAGATCCGTACTCTGGGCTGGTCCTTTGGTTTCAAGGCTTCAATAATATATCACCTTCTACCTGTGGCATCTGTGTGGGGTGTATGCACATCACTTATCCCCACAAAAGGCACATCCACTTCTCAGTGAGGGCAGGAATTATTCTTGGATCGGTTTAGATATTGTAAACGTTGTGTAAAGTAAATTTAATGGTGTAGAACTTTGTTTAGTGAGTTCTCCCCAACCAAAAACTGGATTTTCAGGGCTTGGTGACCCACTTGTATTTTAAAATAAAGCAAACTTCCTTACATCGGGGTTTCCCACAAAGGGTTTTAGCTTCATACATTATTATCCAAGCAGAAGGAAAAAGGTCAAAACAATAGGCTCCTGCTCTTTGCAGAACTGTTGCTTGTTCCCCTGTCCTCCAGACCAACTAACGGCACACCCATGCTCACATATCGCAGCTTCAGCTTTGTTTCGGCTCTCTTTAGTTGCAGCTCCCTGATGCATAAGCTCACTCCCTGGTCCCGCTCTCTGTTCTCCTGTAGACCTCTTGGTTCTCTCGACTCAGTCTGTCCTCTTGACACTCTTTTGGACCTAAGGTCCTCCTGAATCCAGCATGGAATAAAATCTTCTGAGTAGAGCACACCTGTCTCCTAACAGGAGCCCTAACCTGCTGTCAGGCTTTTGATTTATGATGACTATGCACACACACCCTCTAGACTTGATCGGTCCTCTCGGCTCACTTGGTCTTCTTGATACTCTTCAAACTAAGGCCTTCCTGAATCTAGCTTGGAGAATGGTATCCTGAGTAGAGCACACCTGACTCCTAGTAATGGGAGCCCCGACTTGCTGTCCGGCCTTTGATTATAATCGCTACACACACACACCCTCAAAGACTTGCTTGGTCCTCTCGACTCACTTGCTTTTCAAACCAAGGCCTTCCTGAATCCAGCTTGGTGTATGGTCTCCTGAGTAGAGCACACCTGTCTCCTAGTGGGAGCCCTGACGTCAAGTCTTTAATTATAAGGGCTGTGCACACCTACACACACACACACACCCCACTGGTCTCCAGCAAGACCTGGACACTGGGTTAAAGGCTTAATTTCTCCCATGACTCTTTGAAGCCGTTTCACTCTGGATTCCAAACTTGGGATTACAAAAATCCGAAGAAAGTTGAAAAACCACCTTTGTCAACTCATCATGAACATTCTGAAGCCCCCTCACTCTGCGAACCCTTTGTCACTCTTGCCTGCTTTTACACAACCACAGGGCCTCACACTATCACAATATATTCTGGCCACTGTGGTTTTCATGTTTTCTTTCATGCATTTGTGATATTTGAATCTCAGATTGATCTTATCTGCTTTTTATACTGACCATGTTCATTATTTTCATCTACAGGCAGCTATGGGAAAGGAATGATCGAAATGCAGAAACACACAAAAATAGAAAAAAAACTCTGGAAACGTGACGCCGACCTTCTGCCAAATGATTCGTTGTGCCATTACCTGGCACCTGTAATGTGCGGCCAAATCCTGGATCATTTCACTTTTTAGAATCATGTCTTTTTAGGTTACTCTATTTATAATATAAATTTATATTTGTTTACTGGGAATTTCCACTTTAAAGAGAATGTATGGTCTTATTTTTTAAGACGTGTAAAAGAGATCAGTTTTATATAAAATTGTATTATTGTGCATTTTTTGTTTTTGAAAAAAAAAAATTAAAAAAATACTTTTTGTCTATGGATAGTAATTCTCTATGTAGATGTTTGCTTTTTACGTATGCCAACACTGCTTCCTGCTTTGCAGTGCTATATAGCGGTTGTGCTTAAAACCTGTTACACACGATCGGATTTTCATCGGTCAAAGAGTAGGACTTTTTTCCGAAGGGCGGTGGCCAGGAACTTGTATTGCTTATGAAATGTCCCACACTCCCCCTGAGTGCTTTCTCCATATACCGCTTCCTCCCAGTCTGAATACAGATATCCGATGTTCCAACCGCTGACAACAACAAACAAGACGATACTTGTTTGATTGCTAAACATGGACTGTTTATTAGAACCAGAATACAAGTCTTGTATACAGTTTAGGGGGAGGTTCCCCTCCTCCTGCTCATATTACTTTAACAGTACTGGAAAATAATAATAAGCGCTAACGACTCAAATCTTTTACAGCAAATATCCGATAGTGACAACTACGGGTATGTGAGCTAATGATGAATAAAACGTGAAAAATAACACAACATATATAAAACAACTAATGCAGTAATGTGTAAACAAGATGGAATCTGTCAAACAACTCAACAGAACCCAAACTATAAATAGTGTAATGGATCTGTCAAACAACTGAACAGAGCCCAAACAATATAAGTGTGGTAAATGGCCAGCAATGAAAGAATGTCCTAAAGCTGACAATGACAGTAAAACAAAAGATGATCTTCAGAAGAGATCTGTGGACAATAATATATGGTGTAGACAGCATCCATAACTGGTCTCCCAGAACTCTCACCTTAACCACTTAAGACCCAGACCAAAATGCAGGTAAAGGACCTTGCCCCTTTTTGCGATTCGGCACTGCGTCGCTTTAACTGACAATTGTGCGGTCGTGCGAAGTGGCTCCCAAACAAAATTTGCGTCCTTTTCTTCCCACAAATAGAGATTTCTTTTGGTGGTATTTGATCGCCTCTGCGATTTTTATTTTTTGGGCTATATACAAAAATAGAGCGACATTTCTGAAAAAAAATCTATATTTTTTAATTTGTGTTTATAAGAAAAATCAAATAAACTAAATTTTAGTCAAACATTTAGGCCAAAATTTTTTAGCCACATGTCTTTAGTAAAAAAAAAATCGCAATAAAAAAAAAAATAGCCACCTAGCGGGAACAGCGACACTAATACAGCGATCAGAAAAAGTGATGCTGGCAATAGGGAGTGAAAGGGTTAACTAGGGCAGTGATCAAGGGGTTAAAACTTTATTGGGGGGGGGGGGGGTACCCTGGACCTAACACTAACTGCCTGTCACACTGACACTAAATACAGTAATCATACATATATGATCACTGTATTCAGTGACACTGTGACAGGGGGGAGGGGGGGGGGATGATCGCAAAGGGTTAAGTCTGCCTGTGTGTCCTGGTGTCAGTGTAGTGTTGTGCAGACTTACAGTGCGATGTGATCTCTCCTCAGCGGCGGTTGAAAATACCGCCGAGGGGAGAGATCACATCACTTCCCTCTTCCTGTGTTTACACAGGAAGAGGAAGTGACACGGCGGGAGCGCGCGCATTGGCTGGGAGCGATCCGGAGGGGGCGGACAAAAACTAATAGCCGTCCCCTCATCCCGGATCGCTCGGCCAGCTACGGGGACCACCGCATGTACCGGGGGGGGGGGGTCCCGATCGGACCCACGGCAAGGCAGGCATGTATATATACTTTGATGTGCCTGCCTGTGCCATTTTTCTGATGTACATGTCCACAACCAGTTAATATGATGTAATGTAGGCATAAATCATGGCTGAAGACTCGCATCTGGGTATTCAGGTGCTTTAGCGTTAAAAATAGCGCCTGAGAAAAGCCTCATCTGCAATCCCAGTGTGAGAGCCCAAATGCTTTCACACTGGAGCGATGCGCTGGCAGGACTTCAAAAAATTTCCTGCAAGTAGCTTCTTTGAGGCGCCCTGCAGCTCAAAATAGAGATAGGAGGGGGAGGCATTCCAACTGGAGTTGTGGGATCCCAGGCTCCCAATGTAAGGAATTAATTCCTGCACATCAGCAGCCACTGAAAACTAGAACCCTTTGTGACGGGAAGAGGGGCGGCCCCTCCCCCGAGCACTGCCAGAAGGAGGGGAGAACTCTGGCACTTCGGCGCCCCCCTCTCTGTAGGCGCCTGGGTGCAAAGCACCCTGCCTAGGATCGGCCCTGCAATCAACAAAAAAAAACTCTAAAGCCATTCTCTTCATCACTGAGACGTCCATATGAAGACCTGGGAACTATCAAAGTGGAGATCTCCATACTGGAGATGCTGTTATGAAATTCCAGAAGGCAATTCAGTCCAATCAGCCTCCACCTATAAATGAAATAGGATGTGTAAGTGGACCGCCTCTTTAAACTTGTAGAAGGAGTAGCAGATGATACAGACCAACAAGTACACAGACAATCATTTCCTCTTCTAATAGTAATGAGCAGAGATGACGATTGGATGGTGGATGCGGCTAAAGGAACAAAAAAGGAAGTAGAAGAAAAAATCGTCACCAACATCTGGTATTTATTAGAGAGATGACGATAAAATGTTTAAGCTTTCAGTAGAGTCACATCAACTGGACATCCGTCTGAGGCTAAAGACCTTCCCAATACAGAGGTATCTATTTTTTATCTATCTATCTAGCAATCCACCTACCCATCCTCTCATCTATCTGTCTATCTGTCTGTCTGTCTGTCTACCTATCTGTTTATCTATCTACCTATCAATCCACCTACCCATCTGCTCATCTGTCTGTCTATCTACCTACCTATCTATCTATCTAGCAATCCACCTACCTATCCTCTCGTCTATCTGTCTGTCTGTCTACCTATCTCTCTGATAGTCTGTCTGTCTGTCTATCTGTCTATCTATCTAGCAATCCACCTGTCTACCTGTTGGTCTATCTATCTGTCTATCTATCTACCAATCCACCTACCTATCCTCTCATCTATATGTCTGTCTGTCTACCTATCTAGCAATCAACCTACCCATCCTCTCATCTATCTATCTATCTATCTATCTATCTATCTATCTATCTATCTATCTATCTATCTATCTATCCAGAGCTTTTTTTTCTCAGAAAATTGGTGCAGGAACTCAACCACGACCCCGTTCAGATTTCACAAACAGTAGAAGGGTCTTAAAGGGGCATTAAATACCAGAATTTCACTACATACAGAGTGCAGAGTTCAGGGGGGTTACACACAGAGTGCAGAGCTGTCACTTGTAAACACAGAAACCAGACTTCTGTGTTTACAAGTGATTGTGGTGAGCGGGCACCAAAGGGTCTGGGCCAAAGGTGGTGGAACTGAGTTCCCCCAAGTTCCACCAGAAAAAAAAGCCCTGTATCTATCTATCTATCTATCTATCTATCTATCTATCTATCTATCTATCTATCTATCTATCTATCTATCTATCTATCTATCCACCTACCCATCCTCTCATCTATCTGTCTACCTATCTCTCTGATAGTCTGTCTGTCTATCTGTCTATCTATCTAGCAATCCACCTGTCTACCTGTTGGTCTATCTATCTGTCTATCTTATGTCTATCTATCTAGCAATCCACCTACCTATCCTCTCATCTATCTGTCTGTCTGTCTACCTATCTAGCAATCAACCTACCCATCCTCTCATCTATCTATCTATCTATCTATCTATCCACCTACCCATCCTCTCATCTATCTGTCTACCTATCTCTCTGATAGTCTGTCTGTCTGTCTATCTATCTAGCTATCCACCTGTCGACCTGTCGGTCGGTCTGTCTATCTATCTGTCTACCTATCTGTGTCAGACAGACAGACAATCTGTCTATCTATCTAGCAATCCACCTACCCATCCTCTCATCTATCTATCTGTCTACCTATCTCTCTGTCTGTCTGTCTATCTATTTAACAATCCACCTGTCTACCTGTCTATCTGCCTATCTAGCAATCCACCCACCCATCCTCTCGTCTGTCTGTCTGTCTGGCAACCCACCTACCAATTTTATCTATCTATCTATCTATCTATCTATCTATCTGTATATCTATCTGTATATCTATGTATCTATCGATCCATCCACCTGTCTATCCATCCACCTGTCTATCTATCCATCTCTCTGTTGTCTATCTCTCTATTGTTTGTCCATCATTATAGAAGACCTCAGACCTTTGTCTTGTGGAAACAATGTAGTTCAAATGCATTACATTTATATATTTGCCATTTTAACAGCAAAGAGGAAATTGCTAGATTGTTTATTTTTTTTATTTTTTTAGGATATAATTATAGCATTTTTATAATTTTTTTTGCAAAGGAGCTGATTAACATACAGTATGACATACAGCTCATTAATCCCAGCCAAACCCACTTATGTAACCCTCTAGACATGCAAACCTCTGTAAATTTCCAGATGTCGCATTATTTTTCCCATAACAAACATTCTTGGAGTGGATAATCCCGACTCTCCCACAGTCCTTCCAGCTCATTCCCACATCTGTAACACGTCCACAACTTCTTCTTCATTCATTTTCTACAAGGCTGGGGGAGCTGAAGGGACCAAGACCATGAGTGATACCATGTTCAATATTCTCAAAATCTATCCATCTACAGTCATGGCCGAAATTGTTGGCACCCCAGACATTTTTCCAGAAAATCAAGTATTTCCTATAACCATCAATAAGCTACTTACTCCTCTCACCTGGAATTTTGGACCACTCTTCCTTTGCAAACTGCTCCAGGTCTCTCTTATTGGAAAGGGCGCCTTTTCACAACAGCAATTTTTAGATCTCTCCACTGGTGTCCAATGGGATTTAGATCTGGACTCATTGCTGCCACTTTAGAACTCTCCAGCACTTTGTTGCCATCCATTTCTGGGTGCTTTTTGATGTATGTTTGGGGTCATTGTCCTGCTGGAAGACCCAAGATCTCGGATGCAAACCCAGCTTTCTGACACTGGGCTCTACAGTGCGAACCAAAATCCTTTGGTAATCCTCAGATTTCATGATGCCTTGCACACATTCAAGGCACCCCGGGCCAGAGGCAGCAAAACAACCACAAAACATCATTGAACCTCCACCATATTTTTTTGTAGGCCTCATTCAGTTTTTGGTAAACAGTAGAATGATGTGCTTTACGAAAAAGCTCTATCTTGGTCTCATTGTTCCACAAGACGTTTTCCCAGAAGGATTTTGGCTTACTCAAGTACATTTTGGCAAACCGTAGTCTTGCTTTTTTATGTCTCTGTGTCAGCAGTGGGGTCCTCCTGGGTCTCCTGCCATAGCGTTTAATTTAATTTAAATGTCGACGGATAGTTGGTGCTGACAGTGACACTGATGCTCCCTGAGCCTGCAGGACAGCTTGAATTTCTTTGAACTTGTTTGGAGCGGCTTATCCACCAGCTTATGTAGGAGGCCTGCCAATACCAATTGGGGATTGGTCAGGGCTCCCCACATAAGGCTCCCTGTCACTCCAGCTCCTGTCTCTGCCCCTCTTCCAGAACAATTTTCCTGGAAGCAGGGGAGGAGCTCAAGTACTGAAGCACAGGTGGTCACACCCACTACTGCACTAACCACTCCCTGCCCTCCAGATCAAAAACAAGCAGGCCTAGCATGCAGCGTAGGCCTGCCTAAATTGACCTGCCTTACAGCCATCACCAAAAAGCCTCACTTTTAGCACATACCTATGGTAGAGGGTGCTACATACAGATGGCACAGAGGGTCCACAATCCCACCCATAGATGACAGTTTGCTCAGGCTTTGGAAGAACCCACTGCACACATCTCCAGAGTTCAGACCAGATCAGGTTATCGGGCCCTGTACATATACCACCCCCATGTATCTGGTCAGTGGTATCCTGTCTGCTGGGAGTAGTAGTCCTTCTGCTGGCCCTAATACCTCTGTCCAATAGGGAACCGGTCCAAAGTAACAAACCCTAGTCCCTCCACTCAGATTTACATTTTTAATTCTCAGAACATCTTTTTGTTCTTGCACATTATCCTCAAACTGATACACAAACCGTTCATCAGATTGCATGTTTCCTTCTTGAAGGGGATTTATTTGGATGGATGTTATTCTGCATTGCAGCAACTATCTGTGGGAAAATCCAGTAAAGCTTATGGAATTTTAGGGTTGTGTTAAGGGTCGCTTGCAAATTCCTTCTCAAATGCTTTTTGCATATCTCTGGCAGTTTTTATGTTTTGCAGGCTGTTGCCTGTTTAGAAGCTTCATCTCATGGCGATTGAACCCAAATCTACAGTGAATTTACAGTCCCGGTCTCCTATAGCAGTGGTCTCCAAACTGTGGCCTGGGGGCCAGATGCGGCCCTTTGCTTGCTTTTATCCGGGCGCTTGGGGCCATAATTGCTCCCCACTGACACCAATAAAGAGGCACCATTCCTCCCACTAGTACCAATGCTGGGGCACAATTTTTCCCCATGGTGCCAACAATGGGCCCAATGACGGTCAATGATGGGGCACTATTGCTCTCAATGGAACCAACAATTTCTCCCAATGACACCAATCAAGGGGTGCAAATTCCTCCCACTAATACCAATGCTGGGACACAATTTTTCCCAATTACACCAACAATGGTGCCCTATTCCTCTCAATGGGACCAACAATGGGGCCCTATGACATCTACAATGGGGCACAATTCCCCCTCATTGACACCAATGATGAGACAAAATTGCTTCCACTGAAACAAATGATGGGGCACTTTTTTTTTTCTTCACTGACCTAAGGACCTTCTCTACTCCCAACTTCCACAGTCCGGCCCACCTAAAGTCTGAAATATGGTAAGCTGGCCCTTTGTTTAGAAAGTTTGGAGACCCCTGTCCTATAGTAACAGCTCATGTTCTCAAATCTGATCCATTTATCCCTCAAGATGTCCATCCCAGACCTTCTGCACCCTTTCCCATGAGCCAAAAGCTATGGACCCAGAAGACTTGACTGGTTGTTCTATAGATAAGGACTGGATTGCTTGAATACTGGACTGGTAAATTCTGCCAAAACCTTCCATGCCCCAGCAGTAAAGAATGAAGTTTACACTCACACAATAAAACTATGAGAATGCAAAACATGTATTAAAATACTGGACAATTCTGGATGGGGCTGGTTGTCACTGCAGATAACTTGGTAGCCCTGTAAGGGACAGTGGCGGATGGTGCTTAAAATTTTTTGGGGGGGGGGGCGCAAATAAAAAAACAAACAAAAAAAAAATTGCAGCCTCACTGTGCCCATCAAATGCAACCACTGTGCCCATCAAATGCAGCCACTGTGCCCATCAATTGTCGCCACTGTGCCCTTTAATTGTCGCCACTGTGCCCATTGTCGCCACTGTGCCCATTGTTGCCACTGTGCCAGAACCGGTGAACCTGATTGGCTGAGACACCTGTGGCGGCGTACACACGATCGGACATATCCGATGAAAACGGTCCACGGACCATTTCCATCGGATATGTCCGATCGGGAGTTTGATCCGATGGCGTGTACACACCATCGGATCAAATTCCCCGCCGCCGGACGGCGCGGTGACGTGGCGGTGACGCGGCGGTGACGTTGACGCCGCCGCGACACCGCCACGTCACCGCACCAGGAAGTAAAACACTTCCGCGCATGCGCCGAATCCATTCGGCAGCGGCGCGGCGGCGGTGGGGGCCGACATGTCTGCTGGTAAGTGTACTAACCAGCAGACATGTCGGGCGGACAGATTCCACCGGATAGATTTCAAAGCTTGCTTTGAAATCTGTCGGGTGGAGAAATCTGTCCGCTAGCCCATACACACGAGCGGAGATGTCTGCTGAAACGGTCCATCGGACCGTTTTCAGCGGACATATCCCCTCGTGTGTACGCCGCCTGTCAGTCTTATCCAAGGAACGCACACCCCCAGTACGTCCCTTAGATAAGTACCTGGAAGCCGACCGCAGCCTGAGGGCTGTACTCAGAAAGCCTATCAGAGCCGCCCGCTGGCACGTTTTTGTTTATTTAAATTTATAATTATAATATATATTAGCATCTTACCCCTTCCCCTTGCAGTTTTTTTGGGATGTTTTATTGTTTTATTTAATTTTCTTATGATGAATACAGTATCCTTCATTATAAATGTATTTCATTGTCCACAGCTCGAAGAAATGCCATCTCCCCCGAGATTACAGATTCTCCTTTGTCTCCATTTCATCATCTTTCCTGATATAAGTGAGCACAAATCTTATACTTTTTCTATAAAAGTGTTACAAATCCATTATCTGTGTGTCTACATGTGCACTTTATGTCAACATTTCCATACAATATATTATTATTTAATATTATTTATATTTTCCAATGCTTAATTTTAATTTTTTTTTGCCCCCCACAAATAAACAAATATAATCACATTAGTTTTATGAAAAAGGGAAAAGTTACATATAAATTGGTTTTAACCGACATTACACCATTATAGAGCAGGGGTGGGCAAAATTTTGATTTTGATTTTTTTAATTTCACCAAGTTCTCAGCAGAAAACAGGAGAACTCAGCAATATTTTACCATTTTGGTGGAATATATGGGAATTGTAGTTAGTATAGATTGCTAAGTAAATTTAGATTAGCTCCTCCATAATCAGTTGAGCAGGGGTTGGCTGTTCTAGCCTGCTCAGTGTTACATAGGCTGATTGCATTCCCCTGCGTTCTAGAAGATTCTAGATTTACAGCAGGTAAAAGAATGGGAGGGGAGCGTGAATATTTATGGCAGGGATATAAAATTAGCGGACCTCCAGCTGTTGCAAAACTACAAGTCCCATCATGCCTCTGCCTCTGGGTGTCATGCTTGTGGCTGTCTGAGTCTTGCTATGCCTCATGGGACTTGTAGTTCTGCAACAGCTGGAGGTCCGCTAATTGCATATCCCTGATCTTTGGGAACCCAGACAATCCCTGGAGAGTTGTGTCCAGAAGGTGGATGAAGAGCCCATAAATAGTCTGAAGCCTGGAGCAGGGTGTCTTGGATCCTGGGATTAGCCCTGCCAAATTTCTGAACATGGGAAAATAGTGGGCATTCATGCCGTAGGAACCAATCGAAAGAGCCGCGGGGAACATGCCCTGGGTTTCCAGTGCTAGCAATGCCCATGCAGGTATTGTGCAGGTATTGTCTGCTGAAGAAAACTGTATAGAGCGGGTCATGGTGCTCAATGTAATGAAAAATAGATTTTGGGGTTACAAACACTTTAAATCCAATGACTGAGAGACCTAGGGCAACTTACGGGAGATCAGTGGGAGGATACCTACTTGGCACAAAAGGTTTCCCAACTCTAAGTTATACTAAGGGCGCACTATACCCAGACAAATCTCCATAAAATGGGCAGATTGGTGGACCCTCTCTGTTGTCGGTGCCGACAACACAATGGGGATCTCATACATGCCGAAGCTCCCCTGCTATTGGAGCGAGGTGGTTGGAACACTGAACCGGGTGTTTCAAACAAACGTACCTTTAGACCCAATATGCTGTATACTGGGGGTTCTGGAGGATGTGCTCCCTGAGGAACTGCTAAGGATTGCATTCTCTAGGCCACTATTTCAGGCCAGGAAAATTATTTTAATGGGCTGGAAATCAACCTCGCCACCCACTACCGTCACCTGGTGTAACAGCACTGGTGAACGGCGTGAACCACAACTGCATTTAGCAAGGAAATCAATGCGATTCTCTATGCGACAACTTAGTATTAGGCCCCAGGCGTCACTCTTCCCATAAGGAGTTTGGGGGATCTATACATCATCTCTGTGTCACATAAAGAAAGGCGTTGAGCTACTAAGCATGGACGCTTTACAACATGCGACCAAGGCTTAGCGTTTAAAATTAGCTCAAGATCAATATCCCAATACACCACTACGTGCAGGTGATTATCAGTAAGGGACCCCAGGCGTCACGCCTAGCAACAGGAGTTTGGGGGTTCTCTACATCATATCAACCTTAGCATGTAGAGATGTATTTAGGCCACTAGGGGAGATGCTATGATATAGCATCAACCCTTAGCATAGAAAAGAGAGAGCGAACATGTTCAACAATTAGGACAAGGCCTATAAGCATTTTATACTTCTGTCAAGCACGTAGTAAATTGTATTTGTAGTAACAAGTAATAATTGCATATAGGAGACAGTGTAGCTCAGGTACTTGAGGGCAGGGCCGGTACAAGGCAGGGGCCGAAGGAACGGATGCCCTGGGCGCTACCATTTGCGGACAGGGGGGGGGGGGCGCAGGAGAAGTGCCAGCAGTGTGCTTCACTGTACACATTAGACGGCGCCGCTAGCTGTACTATAGTCATCTGTACCTTAATACTGTAATGTGCTGAGTGCGCTCCTGCTCCCGCCTACACCGTCCACACCAGCCATACCTGTCAGCGCTGCTCCTCTCTCCCCCTATGAAGGGACCTTGTAGTCCCGTCCTGGCAGCGTGACATCACTCACAGCCGGAGGTGGGATAGGAGGAGAGAAGAGAGTAGTGATGGGAAGTTCGACTCTTTTAACTGAATCTTCACGAGTCACTCACTGAAATGAACTTCAATGAATCGATTCTTCGAGTTCACTTGAGCCGCAAGCGAACCAACGCTCTCACTCAACCTTCTTAAGTGATTTGAATCAGAAGAACGATTCAGAAGAAGTTTTAGTTCCTTGCTCAGCAAAGCACAATGTGTGTAGATTGCCGTCATCATTTTTGGTGACACAAAAAGCTTTAAATGAAAAGCAGGGTTCTGCGTGTGACCTCTGGCAGCCCTTGTATTTTTTTGTAGTCTCCTCTCTGACTTGTAGTAAAATCACGTAGGCTCCTTTCACACGACTTGAGCCAGTAGAGGACTTGAGTTTTGTAATCTGAGGTTTCTGCCTCACATCAAAATCTGCTAGTGCACTTCCTCTCCTGGCTTTTCTATGTTAGCTCTGGGCACTTGTCAGAAAGCCTGCTGCAGAAAAATATTACTATACTGCTGTTATAAAAACTTCTATTGGTACATAACAGCACTGAGAATTAACCGAGGATATTTTCTTATTCTAACTCTTTGCTCTGAAACTCCTACTTGAGTATTGTTCTCCTGGTTCTGTGCTACAGCAGGCAGAGCTCTCTGCACTCTGCTGGAAAAAAAAAAAAAAAGGCTGTGCATTCACCATAGAGACTTGTTCATGCCGAAGAGAGCTCAGAAGAGGTGAGGGATTGCCAACTTTCTTCATCCTCTCCTCTCTGACTTGTCAGTAACACGCAGAGAGGAAGTTTTCTGAGTCACTTCCTCTCCTGCTTTTCTATGTTAGCTCTGTTGTCCCTGCTTGCTGCTTCTAAATAACAGCACTGAGCCGAGGAGCTGAAACTCCTACTCGGGTGCTACAGAGAGATGTGCTGAGAGAGGGAAAGAGGTGAGGGATTGCAAATCCTGTGAAGATGGGGGGGGGGGGTGTGCTGAGAGAGGGAACATGGGGGGGGGGGGGGGGGTAGGAGGTCTGGGGTCGATGTGTGCAGAGAGTGGATCTGGGGTGGATTGTACATGGAGGGGATCTGGGGTGGATGTGTGCAGAGAGAGGATCTGGGGGGGGATTTGTACATGGGGGGCTGGGGGATGCGTGCAGAGTGGGGGATCTGGAGGTGGATTTGCACATGAGGGAGAGATGGGGGGATGCGTGCAGAGTGGGGGATCTGGAGGTGGATTTGCACATGAGGGAGAGATGGGGGGATGCATGCAGATTGGGGGATCTGGGGGTGGATTTTCACATGAGGGAGAGCTGGGGGGATGTATGCAGAGAGGAGAACTGGGAAAGTGTGGAGGGGGGTGGATTTGTGCAGAGAGTAAGAGAGGAGGACTGGGAAGGGGGAGCCCTGTGCAGAGGGGAGAGCTGCAGAAGGCAGGTTGTGCAAAGTGAGAGCTGTGGAGGGTGGGGAAGGTTGTGCAGAGGCGAGAGCCATGGGGGAAGCTGGGGGTGCAAAAGTGAAATATGGGGGGTGGCAAAGGTGAGAGCTGTGGATTAGGGTGAGGTTTAGATTGAGGTGCAGAGATAATGGGGTGTAGAGGTAAGTTGTGGACTGGGGGTGTAGAAGTGAGATGTTGATGGGGAGGGGAAAATGTGAGCTGTGGAGGAGGGGACACAGAGGTAGAATACTTGAGGGAAGGGGGATTTTTGCTTGGGGAAGACCAGGAATGGGGGACAGTAAAGCATACAGAGTTCAGTGAGCAAGAGTTTGTAATGCATGGCTGTATGTTACATATTAAAGGCCTTGGGATGGTACTACTGCATGCTGTATTCCGTACAATGGGTTTTGCGTTACATACTCCTGGGCCCTGCATTCTGTATGCTGATCTGCATTTTACATATGCTTTACCACTGCATGCTGTGTGATACCCTCTGTTACATTTTCCTAACCCCTGCACTCTGTACACAGGGCTATATGCTGCATATACCTGAGCACAAGGCATGCTTTGCATTGAATGTAAGTACTGTCCCTTTTGCTGTTTTTTTGTGTGTGCCTTGTGTGATATGCACTTCTCACCACTGCACAGTACACATTCCTCATGAGTGGCAGTTAATTAACTCCTTTGTGCTGCATTAGTGCAATACTTACCCTGACACTGATGCAACTAATGCAGCACAAAGGGGTTAATTTACTGCTACTGGTCATCAGTGACCAGTGGCTTTGACAGAGGAGTCAAACAAGATAATACATGGCAGGTAGTCATGCATGTCTTTGGGGCAGGAAATGGGGAATAAGGAGAACATTCTCATAAAGGTCAAAAGAAAAGTCCCTGTGAAGCAAGGAGGACTGGCTTCTAGGGTACTTTGTTTCAAAGTGGTGTAAGAAAAAGAGCCCCCCCATGTAAAATACAGGGGGGGGGGAAGCATACAGTAACTACCACTGTTTGGGGTAGCAGGAGAGAAAATGTTTCATTCCTGCAAAAGCCCTTTATAAGAGAGAAGTACTTTTTAGCAAAAGGGAAGGGTTCTGAGTGGGCAAGAATACCTGCTGAAATTTCCAGAGAGGCACAGATAGTCACAGCAACGACGATGAACGGCGACGATAATTGGGGGGGGGGGGCGCAGTTTGCCTCCTTCGCCCTGGGCACCAAATGACCTTGTCCCAGCACTGCTTGAGGGTACACGTATAATACACAAGTTGTACTAGCAACGAATAGAAACGTATGAGAGGCATTATAGCTCAGGTACTTTGAGGGTACATATAGTAAGTAAGGGCTGTAGTATAACTATAGTTGTATATGAGCAGTGAATATAGCTCAGGGTACTTGAGTACAGATGTGCCTTTAACATATTCCTTAGCAGAGAGTCCTATAACACAACAGTATCCTAGATGTTGAGCATGAGAAGATATGATAGGCAATAGCAATTGTATAGCTGGTATATATGCAGCAGGTATTGCTATAGCACTACAAGTAACAGAAATATAAACATATCTGTTTTGGAGGCTTCAGTATAGGTACAAGGGATCCTGTGGTGATGGATGTTGAATAGGACAGTCTGTGAAGCTGTTCCCAGCAATGGCTCCATGTAGAATTAGCTGTAGATGGTATCCAAAGTAGTAGTTGCGGCTGGAGTGCTGTCCCGGCATGGGACGGGAGGGCATTCATGTCTGTAGCCTAGGCCAGGGGTCTCCAAACTTTTCAATCAAAGGGTCACTTTATTGTCCTTCAGACTTTAGGAGGGCCGGATTGTGGCCAGCAGGGGCAGAAAATGTTACTGGCCCAAAGTCAGTGAGAATAAATAGGGCCTGAGGGACGGTGGTCAATAGGAGGAGGATTCATCCTACCCTGTTTCCCCAAAAATAAGACCTACCCTGAAAATAAGACCTAGCGTTATTTCCAAGGAGGGCTGCAATATAAGTCCTAGTTAAAAATGCTTGTAAAATCCTATAATCCACTCTATTACAGTAGTATATAATGTACAATGTGTGTGTTTCTGTAATATAAACGCGGGGAAGAGAGCTCCGGCAGGTAAGAGAAGCGCAGAGCGGTGCTATAACAAATGTATTTGGCACAATTTTATATTACAAAAACACACACATTGTACATGATATAATACTGTAATAGAGTGGATTATAGGATTTTACAAGCATTTTTAACTCAGTTCACAATGGGGATTCCTGACAGGCAGGGAGAGAGAGGGGGAGAGAGCACCGCACATTACATGGTAAGACCTACCCCGAAAATAAGCCCTACTGTGTCTTTTGTTGCCAAAATTAATATAAGACCCAGGGAAACATGGTATTAGTAGGGGGAACTAGTATTCCATCATTGGTATCCGTGGAAGATACAGTGCCCCATTGCTGGTGTTTAATGGGAGGAAAAGAACCTCAGATCATTGGAAGGAATTGTGCCCCAAGGGCTGCATAAAGGCTAGCAAAGGGCCACATCTAGCCCTCGGGCCTCAGTTTGGAGACCCTTGGCCTAGGCCGAGCTACGGCTGACAATAATAGAACTCCAGCTGTATCTCCATTGAATGCCTTTATAGGCAGGAGATCAGCTGCAGTGCATTGCACTGAATTCAAACAGGGGGCCGTGTGCGACGCACTTCCGCATTCCACCCTGGAACGCAGAGCGGCGCCGGGCGATGACATCATCGCGCGGGCGCCGAATGCGTTCCAGCATAGAACGCATTACGGCGCTGGAAGCGCCTGTATTAGTAAAGGGAACAGGTGCGCAGAGTGCCTGTCACACCTGGATAACGTATAAGAAATACCCTTATTATGGCGCGGTATATCTACCAACACAGGGGATGCCCGGGTAGGTTTGAAAGGCTATGGATACGGCGGCTGGACACACCGGGACTAAGTCCCAGGGAATTGGTACTGTCTCGACTCCCCGGGGGGATTATGTTATATATCTGATACATGTATGAAGTGTATGCTATGTTTTGATCTGTAGCTACTGCAACGTTAACTCAAATATGTAACTGTCATTGTTCAAAGGTTTTGGCTTGTGCATTGGAAGTCATTTAATATGTTCAATAAAAACCTTTTTGATTCCAAAAAAAAAATGTATGGAATGACTAATACTGAATAATTAATTTAACGACAGGTGCTCTTTAATTATTACAAATGACTTACTCCCTTACAGCAATGTCAGAGGACTACTTACACCAGGTACCAGCGAGGGTGATAAGAGAAGTTGGGCAGTCGGCCAGCATACAATGTCGGGTGGAGGAAAACATTGACATTAGAAGATTATGTCTGTATAAACGGAACTCCTTGATCTTCACACTTAGTATTAGCCATGAGAACCTCTCCTATACGCTGGAAGTCTCCGGCACCTATAATAATTTTAACTGGATCTTAAATCAAGGTGGCGGAGGAAGATTTCCATCCGCCGCTGGTAAGTAGCACACTTCCACCACCTTACACAAATATGGCCGCAACTTAAATCTAATTTTGACTTATTAAGATTTCTGTAAATGATAAACTGATTTCAGTAAGAGATAACTGAGCTTGGCTAGGTGATGCTTTTGGGAAACTTAACCACTTAAGACCCGGACCATTATGCAGGTAAAGGACCCGGGCAGTTTTTGCGATCCGGCACTGCTTCGCTTTAACTGACAATTGCGCGGTCGTGCGACGTGGCTCCCAAACAAAATTGGCGTCCTTTTTTTCCCACAAATAGAGCTTTCTTTTGGTGGTATTTGGTCGCCTCTGCGGTTTTTATTTTTTGCGCTATAAACAAAAATAGAGCGACAATTTTGAAAAAAAAAATCAATATATTTTACTTTTGCTATAATAAATATCCCCCAAAAAAGATATAAAAAAACATTTTTTCTCCCTGAGTTTAGGCCGGTACGTATTCTTCTACCTATTTTTGGTAAAAAAAATAAATCGCAATAAGCGTTTATCGATTGGTTTGCGCAACATTTATAGCGTTTACAAAATAGGGGATAGTTTTATGGCATTTTTTTTTTTTACTACTTAGGGTCCTTTCACACGTCCGTTCCGTTCGTCCGCTCATTACAAGTCCGTTTACGGACTTGTAATGGGCCCCTATGGGAGCGGATCCGTTAGCGGATGATGCATCCGCTAACGTCCGCAAGATCCGCATCCGTTTTTTCGGACGGAAGAATGTCCTATTTTTCTTCCGTCCGGCGGATCGAATCGGATGCAAACGGACAGACAGTCCGTTTCCATCCGATTCCCCATAGGGGATAGCGGAGGAGAGACAGGGCGGTCCCTGCATAGTGTGCCGGGACCGCCCTGTCCGTTCGACAGCTCAGCGGAGACCCCCCGCTGGGCCGACGGACACACGGAGCGGACCGAAAAACGGACCGCTCCGTGTGAAAGAGGCCTTATTGCGGCAATTTTTTTCGTGACTGCGACATTATGGCGGACACATCGGACAATTTTGACACATTTTTGGGACCATTGTAATTTTCACACCAAAAAGTGATAATTGCAGTTTAGGAGTTAACCACTAGGGGCGCTGAAGGGGGTTAAGTGTGACCCCATATGTGTTTCTAACTGTAGGGGGGCGGGGCTGGACGTGTGACGTCACTGATCACCTTTCCCTATATCAGGGAACAGACGATCAGTGACAGCGCCACTGTGAAGAAGGGGGAAGGTGCGTTTACACTCACCTCTCCCCCGCTCCTGTGACCCGATCATGGTACACCGGCGGCGATCGGGTCCTGCGGGGCGCGATCACGGAACTTCGGACTGGGTCGTGGCGTGCTTGACCCATGGCTGGGCACTTAAAGGGGATGTACAGGTACGTGCCTGTGCCTAGCCGTGCCATTCTGCCGACGTAAATGCGCAGGAGGCGGTCCTTAAGTGATTAAAGGGTATTTCCACTTCTGCATTTGAATTTGGGGAAAAAAGGGGGGAGCTGGGTTGATTTACATCCTCCAATCACGTGCAAACAAAAACTATTATTTTTTTCTTTACTTATAGGGGTGTTCCACCCAAAAAAACGACCTTAGCTTTTCCCACTCCTCACCCCCATACATGCCACATTTGGCATGTAATTTTTTTGGGGGGGGAGTGGGGGCTTCAGTAGGAGTGGGACTTCCTGTCCCACTTCCTGCTTCCGCCGAGGGGCTGGTTAGGCGATTAAGCTTAATCGCCTACACCAGCCCCCTCCCTGTAGGCGATCACATGGGACACTGACAGGTCCCATGCGATCGCCTCTCCAATCAGCGGCGAGCCGCGCCGCGCACGCATGCGCAGTACGGCTCGCGCATGCGCAGTGGGTGCCCGGCCGTGAAGCCGAAGGCTGTCACGGCTGGGTGCCCACAGTCAGGATGGAGACGCCGGCCGGGCAGGGGGGAGAGGAGCGGAGCCCCGGTCGGCGCGTCGCTGGAACGCAGGAGCAGGTAAGTGAGTGTTTATTAAAAGCCAGCAGCTACACTTTTTGTAGCTGCTGACTTTTAATAAACACAACTTAGGGCTGGAACACCCCTTTATCTTGCACATGATTGGGTATTGTTTGCAAAGTGAAGCTTCTCCTCATTTACTAAGCTCTGCAGGAAATGACCTTTGCAAATTGCACAGTGATCACTTGGAGAAGTTAGACTTCCAGCATGTACAGTGCCTTGAAAAAGTATTCATACCCCTTGAAATTTTCCACATTTTGTCATGTTACAACCAAAAACGTAAATTTATTTTATTGGGATTTTAAGTGATATGTGATTTTATTCAGTGATTTTATGTGAAGTGGCACATACCGTATACACTCGAGTATAAGCCGAGGTACCTAATATTACCCCAATAAACTGGGAAAACGTATTGACTCGTGTATAAAGCTGGGGGGGGGGGGGAATACTGCAGCTACTCTGAGTGGAAAGGAGGGTCAACAATGCCCATTTGCACGCCTCACTGTGTCCAACCTCACTGTGCCCATTGTCAGCTTACTGTGCCCATTGCCAACTTGCTGTGCCCAACCCTACTGTGCCTATTGCCACCTTACTGGGCCCATTGCTACTTTACTGTGCCCATTGCCACCTTACTGTGCCCAACCTTACTGTGCCCATTGCCACCTTACTGTGCCCATTGCCACCTTACTGTGCCCAACCTTACTGTGCCCATTGCCACCTTACTGTGCCCAACCTTACTGTGCCCATTGCTACCTTACTGTGCCCATTGCCAACTCGCTGTGCCCAACCCTACTGTGCCTATTGCCACCTTACTGGGCCCATTGCTACTTTACTGTGCCCATTGCCACCTTACTGTGCCCAACCTTACTGTGCCCATTGCCACCTTACTGTGCCCATTGCCACCTTACTGTGCCCAACCTTACTGTGCCCATTGCCACCTTACTGTGCCCAACCTTACTGTGCCCTTTGCTACCTTACTGTGCCCATTGCCAACTCGCTGTGCCCAATCCTACTGTGCCCATTGCAACCTTACTGGGCCCATTGCCACTTTACTGTGCCCATTGCCACTTTTACTGTGCCCATTGCTACTTTACTGTGCCCAACCTTACTGTGCCCATTGCCACCTTACTGTGCCCAACCTTACTGTGCCCATTGCCACCTTACTGTGCCCATTGCCACCTCACTATGCCCATTGCAGCCTCCCTGTGCCTGAGTCATTGTACCCGAAATTCTTCTTAGACTGCGGACGGCATCCATTGTTTAATCATCATGGCTTCCTCCTGAACCTCCTGGTCCTGAACCTCTGCCCCAGTCTTTTGCAGACTCTAACAGGTTTTCTTCTAAGATTGTCCTGTATTTGTCTCCATCCATCTTCCCATCAACTCTGACCAGCTTCCCTGTCCCTGCTGAAGAAAAGCATCCCCACCACATGATGCTGCCACCACTTTACGTTTTTGGTTGGAACATGACAAAATGTGGAAAATTGTGAGGGGTATGAATACTTTTTCAAGACACTGTACCTACACCCAGCTTATACTGTATATTATTTCCACCTGGGGGGGGGGGGGGGGGGGTTATGAGCAATAAAATAGAGAAGATTTTAGAACAGGGGTGTAAAGCTCAATTTCATTGCAGGCCACATCAGTCTTATGTATGTATCAGAATAAATGTATAGATGTCCAGAGAACCCCCCCTTCCTTTTTACATCAGAAGCCAAGAGCCCCCCACCCTCTCTTACATCACAGTGCACCCCCTTACCTGCTGCCAAAGAAGAAGCTGAGGGGTGAAGCTGGATAGCAGAAAGTGCAGAGTCTAGATGAGGACCATAGGGGGGCTGGAGTCAGCTAAGACCAGGGCAGGCATAGACAAGGGGGTTCTGTGGCTCCACAGAAAGGTGCAAGATCTGTAAGAGGAGTTATGTCCTCCACTCTGCTGCCGACTCCTGAGATAAGAGGGTGTAACGGTCAGGGGTTAACGATTTCCCATTCCACCAACCCAAGACAGCTTATCCGACACTCCACAATCCGGCAGACACGACCCATTCCAGAATAAACGAGACACGCACAGCTCTGCTCTCTGGTTCCAAAATGAATGAATACTTTTAACGGTAAAACTCAGTCTTTTATACAGCTTAGAAACCAAGTGAACAATGAATCAACTCCACCCACCACATTACACAAGAAACTTTAATACATATTCTTTTAGATAATGACATTCAGGGGAGCTAATTACTACTCATTCCCCAGACGTCCTGTCTCCGACAATAAGCTACTCACCTGCAAAATACACAATACACAGACGTCTGACCTTTAGGCTCCAGTCACACCAAGTCAAGTAATTTTAAATAATGTTATTGGTTTCTATCTCTTCATTTAGGCCAGCAGGTGACATAGAATTTATCAGCCATTTATTGAGGTATTTAGGGATTTTTATTCAGGAATTTTTATTCTAAAATTGATTCCCCTGAATATACAAATATAATTTATAACTTATAGTTTAGAATTATTTTTATATTTAGATTGTAAATTATTATATATTTTTTATACATAATTTTTTTATACATAATTATGTTTTTTTTCTGTCGAATATTTGATTGTACACTGATATTTATCTATATTTATTCTTATATTAATTTTTTATTTATATCCTATCTTTATTTTTATTTTTATTTCTATATTAATTAATTTTTTTTATTTATCTTTTATTTATTTTCATTCCTTCTTCATCCTTCTGAACTCTATATACGTATATGTGGGTATATATGTGTATGCATATATATATATATATTTATTGTCATCATTTACTCATTATATATATATATGATTAATTAATATATATATATTTTTTTTTATATATATATATATATGTTTTTTTATACTCCTTATCATTTATCCACCATTATTATTTATTCTCATATGTATTCTTTTAATTATATAGTCTCATATGATGACATGATATTAGGCTAAATCCCCTTTTAGTTCCGCATTGTTTAGATTTCTAGTATATACTGTGTATGCAATGGTTAAACCTCTGAACTAGATAGCCACCTATATATAAGACGTCCTCCCTGATTGGACGTCTATGGATCTGAAGAAGCAGCTGGGCTGTGAAACGCGTCATCCTATTGGTTCCCTCATCTAAACCCGCCACGTCACGTTACGTCATTTCCGGTGAGACTGGCTTGTGTTTGCGCTCCATCGTGAGACGCACGCCGTCGTACACGGCGCTCCCAACAAGTTCCTCCAGGCTGTTCCACTCGGTGTTTCCCATCTACAGCACCTCACCACCATGAGCGGACACCCCTCATACACCGGATGATGACTACATCTACGGTCTCTTACATGCCCATTATCCACTTTTAAAGTGTGAGTAGCCATTTGGCCGTTTTCTTTTTGTATCTTATTTATGGATTAAACACGTTATTGCACTTAGATTGGGCGCATCCTTGTCTCTCTTTTTGTCTACCTTTGTACAGAGTATGCTTCTGCTCTTCAGGGATTGCTGCCGTTAAAGTGCACACTTGGATTTCTATGGACTTATGAACTTATCATATATTTTTACGAACATTTAATTTGATATTTATATTATCCGCCAAGGTAGTTCTATTATCCATCTCCCCTTGCGCCATCAGACAATATATCTTTGTGTCCCCACATTGAATGAGTCACAACTTGTAATTTTCTAAGATATCCCGCAATACATGAAGTATCATTAAAGTCCCATCTCATGTAATTCATGATATCATTTCTCAGTCATCCTATGCCCCTATCGGACATAGGATGACACTAGACCCAAGAGTCATTGGTGAAGCTGGCACAGGAGTACACTGCATCCTTCAAAATTCTCAGAGTATCACGGGCCATCCCGTTACAGAGGGTTTCAGAGATGAGCCTCTACACAGCTGCACAGAGAAGAGCAGGATCTGTAGGAGGAGTTCTGTCTTCCTCTCTGCAGCTGACTGCTGAGACAAGGTGAGGTGAGACTAGGGCCGCCATCAGGGGGGTACAGGTAGTACACCTGTAAGGGGCCCAGCCGGCACCCCCGCTTCTCAATTCGCAGCGCCCCCCCGCTTCTGAATTTGAGCGGCACACCCCCCCCTCGCTTCAATTCACGGCACCCCCCCGGTTCTCTCAATCCGCGGCACCCCCCCCGCTTCTCTGCTCCCATGTCTGAAGCTGTGTAAGGGTAAAAACTCCTGATGTCGGCCCTGGGTGAGACAAGGGGGTGCTGTAGCTGCAGGCAAGGTTCGGCCTTGTGTTTGACACGTGTGTTTTAGAGTTTCACTTACCCAATATCCACTTTCTTTATTTTTTTCTTCATTTTCAAGCAAGCTCTCCAGAGCCGCCCGCCGTGTACTGCCGTAGCCCAGATGAGAAGGATACAAAAACATATTTATGGAATGGAACTGAAGTGGCATCATTTTCGGTGGTTGGAATTTTGGACTACAAAAGTCGTATCCGGCTTTCCGTGACCATTCGGAACCTCACAATTTGGCTGACCGATCTGAGAGAGAGCGACCGGGACGGATATACATGTCGCGGGAAAGCGAAAGGAATTGAAAGCGATATTACGGGGCATGAAACTTCTCTTATTGTAGGTAAGATACAAATGCGGCCATATTTATTTCTGGCACGATTATAATCGACTCGTTCACACTTGGGGCTTCTACTTTGGCATACCTCCTTTAGACCTCGGAAAAACAATGTTTTTCCAACTTCATCATTAAAAACCGGCAGAGACTCTTTCCGTGCTGCCCCCCTGCAATGTGCTGCCTTAAGCCTGGGCCTTGTTGGCCTAGGTCAGGATACAGTGTTGCTTTCATACTCACCACATCTTATCCAATAGAACACCTTTGGGATGCGATGGAATGGGAGATTGGCATCGTGGATGTGCATCAGTCAAATCTGCAGCAACTGTGTGACGTTATCATGTCACTATAGAGCAAAATCTGAGGAACGTTTCCAACACCTTGTTGTATCTATGCCACCAAGAATGAAGGCCAAAGGGGGTCCAACCCGCTACTAGCAAGGGGGGTCTAATAAAAAGGGTCCAATTCGCTACTAGCAAGCGGGACCCAATAAAGGGTGTCCAACCCGATACTAGCAAGGAGGACATAATAAAGGGGGTCCAACCCGCTACTAGCAAGGAGGACATAATAAAGGGGGTCCAACCTGATACTAGCAAGGAGGACCTAATAAAGGGGGTCCAACCCGCTACTAGCAAGGAGGACATAATAAAGGGGGTCCAACCTGATACTAGCAAGGAGGACATAATAAAGGGGGTCCAACCCGATACTAGCAAGGAGGACATAATAAAGGGGGTCCAACCCGCTACTAGCAAGGAGGACATAATAAAGGGGGTCCAACCTGATACTAGCAAGGGGGAACTAATAAAAGGGGGTCCAACCCGATACTAGCAAGGGGGAACTAATAAAGGGGGTCCAACCCGATACTAGCAAGGGGGAACTAATAAAAGGAGGTCCAACCCGCTAATAGCAAGGAGGACATAATAAAGGGGGTCCAACCCGATACTAGCAAGGGGGAACTAATAAAAGGGGGTCCAACCCGCTAATAGCAAGGAGGACATAATAAAGGGGGTCCAACCCGCTAATAGCAAGGAGGACATAATAAAGGGGGGTCCAATCCGCTACTAGCAAGGGGGACCCAATAAAGGGGGTCCAACCCGCTACTAGCAAGGGGGACCTAATAAAGGGGGTCCAACCCGCTACTAGCAAGGGGGACCTAATTAAGGGGGTCCAATGCACTACTAGCAAGGGGGACCTAATAAAGGGGGTCCAACCCTCTATTAGCAAGGGGGACCTAATAAAGGGGTCAACCCGCTACTAGCAAGGAGGACCTAAAAAAGGGGGGTCCAATCCACTACTAGCAGGGTGGACCCAATAAAGGGGGTCCAACCTGCTACTAGCAAGGAGGACCTAATAAAGGGGGTCCAACCCACTACTAGTAAGGAGGACCTAATAAAGGGGGTCCAACCCGCTACTAGCAAGGAGTACCTAATGAGGGGGTCCAACGCGATACTAGCAAGGGGGACCTAATAAAGGGGGTCCAACCCGCTACTAGCAAGGAGGACATGATAAAAGGGGTCCAACCCGCTACTAGCAAGGAGGACATGATAAAGGAGGTCCAACCCACTACTAGTAAGGGGACCTAATAAAGTGTCTGGTGAGTGGATATGAAGGGGCGGGGATAGTAGTGACAACATAGACTTGGTGAGTGATGTCATTGCTATCTCTGCCCCTTTGTCGGAGATTGGAGGGGTTGCTGGGAATTCTGTGGCTGTCGGCAGATGCTGCTTCATTAGGAAGCATTGAAAGCCGCTTCTACATAACCCAATACTAATATATATATATATATAAAAATATTTCCACAGGACACGTTGGTACTATAGCTGGAAGTGTCGCTGCAGTAGTAGTTGTCATCGTTTTTTGGATTGGTACGTATTGCACCATTGTAGACACAACACCGCCAGTGCCTCCATGTATAGGGATTGTACATTTATACAACAAATTAAACTTTTAATCCTTCTTTTTGTTCAGTTTAAACTGTATAGGGGGGGTCCTTATCCGCCGGGGGAACTTTTTCGGCAAGACACCGGCCCCCTGATCTACATATCAGGGCACTGGGCGTATGGATTCTAATGGCGGGGGTGTAGCATATTTCCCAACTTTGAAATGGGAATGAGGGACACCTATTAGCAAAAGTATGTGGGCATAAGACACACCCCCTGGCCCCACGAAAGAGAATTGTACACAAAAAATGCTTTCTTACCACTACTATTCCTATATATTGGCTTCTGGTATAAAGTAAAACCTTGGTTTGAGAGTAACTTGGTTTGAGAGCGTTTTGTAAGACAGGCAATTTTTTTTTAAATCAATTTTGCCTTGATATACAAGCGATGTCTTGATATACAAGTAGCGTCACGTCACAACTTTGAAAAAAAAAAAAAAAAGATTGGCGCCTTTAAGGCCGCGTACACACGATCGGTTAACCACTTAAGGACCGCCTCCTGCACATTTACGTCGGCAGAATGGCACGGCTGGGCACAACGTATATATACGTTGATTTTAGTACCCGGCCGTGGGTCACGGGCGCGCGCCCGCGGCGCGCTCCCGTGACCCGGTCCGAAGCTCCAGGACCGGGACCGCGGACCCGATCGTCGCTGTACTGCGGCAATCGGTCCCCGGAGCTGAAGAACGGGGAGAGCCGTGTGTACACACGGCTTCCCCGTGCTTCTCTGTGGCCGCAGCATCGATCGCGTCATCCCTGTTATAGGGGGAAGCGATTGATGACGTCACACCTACAGCCACACCCCCCTACAGTTGTAAACACACACACAGGGAACACTCAATGTCACAGCGCCCCCTGTGGTTAACTCCCAAACTGCAACTGTCATTTCCACAGTAAACAATGCAACTTAAATGCATTTTTTGCTGTGAAAATGACAATTGTCCCAAAAATGTGTCAAAATTGTCCGAAGTGTCCGCCATAATGTCACAGTCACGAAAAAAATCGCTGATCGCCGCTATTAGTAGTAAAAATTTTTTTTTTATAAAAATGCAATAAAACTATACCTTATTTTGTAAACACTATGGGCCAGATTCAGGAACAGTTAGGCTGGCGGATCCAGTGATCCGCCAGCCTAACTGTGACTTTGAGCCGGCGTTTCTGTTTTCTGTAACCAGAAAACAAGAAACGCCGGGTTGAAGGTCCGATGCGATCAGCGTAACTGAGTTTCGCCATCGCATCGTTACTTCAACTTAAAAATGGCGCCGGGGGCGTTCCCGCCGATTTACGCTCAAAAAATATGTTAATGAGCGGAAATTGGCAATTCACGATCGAATTCCGGCGCGACGCAGTGACGTTACGACGTTTCCGGACGGGATACGTGGCGCATAGATATACCTACATGGGGTTGGAATATCCTATGTTAGGTATAGGCGTCGTCATCGCGTCGGGAAAAAAAAAAAAAAACGTCGCTTGCGTAAAACGTTCATGAATGGGAATGTGACGTCATTGACGTTCATTCACAGAATTTGGAGCATGCGCACGGGGATGTTTTGACACTCGACGCATGCGCAGTACGTTGGCGGCGGGATCGCGCTTAGTTAGAATACTACACGCCCCGTACCCGCCCAATTTGAATTCCGCCGGCTCATTTGCGATGAGCTGCCGCAACTTTAGGAGCAAGTGCTTCCTGAATAACAGCACTTGCTCCTAAAATTTCTGCAGCGTAACGCAAATGAGATGCGTTACTCCAGAGCAAAGATGCTCCCATCTACCTGAATCTGGCCCAATAAATTTTGCGAAAACCAATCAATAAACGCTTATTGCGATTTTTTTTTTCCAAAAATATGTAGAAGAATACGTATCGGCCTAAACTGAGGAAAAAAATTGTTTTTTTTTATATATTTTTGGGGATATTTATTATAGCAAAAAGTAAAAAATATTGCATTTTTTTTAAAATTGTCGCTCTATTTTTGTTTATAGAGCAAAAAATAAAAACCGCAGAATTGATCAAATACCACCAAAAGAAAGCTCTATTTGTGGGGAAAAAAGGACGCCAATTTTGTTTGGTAGCCGCGTCGCACGACCGTGCAATTGTCTGTTAAAACGACGCAGTGCCGCATCGCAAAAAGGAGCAAGGTCTTTTACCTGCATTTTGGTCCGGGTCTTAACCAGTTAAACAGAGGACACCGGTCTGATGGATCGTTTTTATCAGACCAAACCGATCGTGTGTGGGCGCCATCGGTTAGTTATCCATCGGTTGAAAAAAAAAAAGCCAACCTGTTTTAAATTTAACTGATGGATTCCTAACCGATCGGAAAAAAAACGATCGTTAGTAGGCACGACCATCAGTCGACGAATGCTTGGAAGCATTGAACTTCATTTTTTTCAGCACGTCGTTGTGTTTTACGTCACCGCGTTCTGACACGATCGGTTTTTTAGCTGATGGTGTGTGGACACGACTGACCATCAGTCAGCTTCATCGGTTAACCAAAGAAAACGGTCAATCAGAACGATCGTGTGTACGCGGCCTAAGTGTAGCAATATGGTTACATTTAACCACTTGAGACCCGCGCTATTGACAAAAGACGTCAAGAGTGCGGCTCTCAAGTGCCAAGTGGAAGTCTTTGGACGTCATTTAAAGTGCATTACCCGCCACCCAGTGGCGCGCGGTGGGTAAACACTGTCCCGCCGCATCGCTGAAGAGCCGATGCATGTACCTGGCGGCCGCGATGTCCGTCGGGTACATGCGATCGGCGGGAAAACAAGCAGGTGACAGCAGGGACGTGGAGCTCTGTGTGTAATGATGGGGTGTAAACACAGAGCTCCATGTGCTGTCAGAGGAGAGGAGACCGATCTGTGTCCCTTGTACATGGGGACACAGCATCGGTCACCTCCCCCAGTCACCCCCTCCCTCCCCCCACAGAGTTAGAACACACCCAGGACTCACACTTAACCCCTTCCTCACCCCCTAGTGTTAACCCCTTCCCTGCCAGTCACATTTATACAGTAATTAGTGCATTTTTAAAGCACTGATCGCTGTATAAATGTGACTGGTCCCAAATTTGTGTCAAAAGTGTCCAATGTGTCCGCCGCAATATCGCAGTCCTAATAAAAATCGCAGATCGCCGCCATTACTAGTAAAAAAAAAAATTATAATAAAAAAAAAAAAAATTCTGTTCCCCATTTTGTAGGCGCTATAACTTTTGCGCAAACCAGTCGCTTATTGCAATTTTTTATTTTTTTTACAAAAATACGTCGAAAAATACGTATCGGCCTTAACTGAGAATTTTTTATTTTTTTTTAAATATATATATATTTTTTTAATTGGCGCTTTTTTTTTGTTTATAGCGCAAAAATAAAAACCGCACGGGCGATCAAATACCACCAAAATAAATCTCTATTTGTGGGGAAATAGGACGTCAATTTTGTTTGGGAGCCACGACCGCGCAATTGTCAGTTAAAGCGACGCAGTGCCGGAAGCTGAAATTTGGCCTGGGCACGAAGGGGGTTTATGTGCCCAGTAAGCAAGTGGTTAATGAAGGTACAACATTTAGCAACTCACATGGTTGATGATTAAAACGGACATATCTAAGTATGCAGGTATCAGGGGTAAAGATGTCCACATAGACCCTCCCCCGCACCGCCATCAATGTCATCTCTTCCACTCTGCACTCTACAAGCGCTCCAAGTTCGCTTTACTTAGATGTGTCCATTTTAATCATCAGCCACATGAGTTTCTAAATGTTGTACCTTCAGTAAATGTAACCGTATTGCTACACTTAGAGGCGCCTCTCTTCTCTCTTATCCTCAGTTGTGACATGACGCTACTCTTATATCAAGACATCGCTTGTATATCAAGGCAAAATGTATTAAAACATTTTGCTTGTCTGGCAAAACGCTCTCAAACCAAGGTATTAATATACACACCTTTATTTTTTATTTTTTTTATATTATATAGTTTATGGGCCAGATTCAGGTAGATGGGCGCATCTTTATTCTTGAGTAACGTTGCTCATTTACGTTACTCCGCCGAAACTTTAGGAGAAAGTACTGTATTCACAAAGCACTTGCTCCTAAAGTTGCGGCGGCGTAGCGAAAATGGGCCGGCGGAATTCAAATTGGGCGGGTAGGGGGCGTGTAGTATTTAAACTAGGCGCGATCCCGCGGCGAACGCACTGCGCATGCGCCGGCCATCAATGTATCCCAGTGCGCATGCTCCACATTAGGACGGTGTTTTCTACGTGAACGTCAATGACGTCAATTCCCATTCACGGACGAGTTACGCAAACGACGTGAAACTTTTTCAATTCGACGCGTTCACGACGGCCATACTTAACATAGGATACGCGTGCTTTTTGTTGCTTTATCTTTACGCCGGGAAACCCCTTTCCGGAAACGTCGTAAAGTGACTGCGTCGGGCCCGCGTACGTTCGTGAATTGGCGTATCTCGGTGATTTACATATTCTCGGCGTAAATCAGCGGGAACGCCCCTAGCGGCCATTTTAAAATTGCAGTTCCGATACGACGGCGAAATACAATTACACCGCTCGTATCTGAACTCAATCCCGGCGTATCTTGTTTTCTGAATACAGAAAACAGATACGGCGGCGTAGGTTAGAAGTTACGCGGCTTATCTACAGATAAGCCGTGTAACTTCTACCTGAATCTGGCCCTATATAGTTATTATATATATTTAATTATTATTAGTTGTATTTATTACAGGTATATATATATATATATGGTTTGCAAGTATAATTTGTTCCAGAAACATGCTTGTAATCAAAAGCACTTGTATATCAAAGCATTTTTTTACAGGGTATAAAAGAGAAGAGAGGCGCCTCTAAGTGTAGCAATAAGTTGCTAAATGTTGTCCCTTCATTAGATGTAACCCATATTGCTACACTTAGAGGCTCCTCTCTTCTCTTTTATACTCTAGAGCTCCTGCTGGATTTTGCTTCTAATCCGGGACAGTTGGGAGGTATACAATAATGTTAAAAGAGGAGGGGGCGGGGGGGTGCTTTCTTAGAAGCAATACTTCCTATGTGAGGCGGCGTACACACGACCGAGGTTCTCGCTAGAAACCAGCGAGAACCTCGCTGGGGGCTGCATTCCAGCGAGAACCTCGGCCGTGTGTACGCTCCTGACTCGCCCCGCCCGTCGGGAATCCCATCGAGCGAATAGAGAGCAGGCTCTCTATTTGCTCGACGGCCCGCCTGGATGAATGGCTGGTTGCCATTCCCGACGGGCGGGTCGCCGATTTCGACGGCCGGACGAGAGCCTCGACGGGCGGAACGATGTGTTCCGCCCGTCGAGGTTCTCGTACGTGTGTACGCCGTCCAAGGGGTCACACCAAAAATATTAAAACCAATCTTCTCAAGGATAAAGAAGCCTAACAAGGTAACCAAGAGGTAAGAAACAAATTGGATGATAAATAATTATTCAGAGGGTATTTTATGGCTGATTTAAAGTGGAGCTCCACCCTGATTTTTATTTTTTTTTCAAAAATCTAAAAAAAAAAAATTAAATGGAAAAAAATAAATAAAAATACTCACCCTAAATAGGCTGTTGCTATGCGGAAGTCCCGAATCTGCCCTCATGATCCGTGGTGTGGTTTTCTTCCTCCTCCTCTTCTGGGTGTCTTCTTGTGAATGGGCCGCGCTGCATTCTGGGAACTGTGTGTATCCCAGAAAGCAGCCGGACCATTCACAAAGCGCCGCGCTGCTCGCACATGCGCAGTAGGAAACGGGCAGTGAAGCCGCACGGCTTCACTGCCTGTTTCCCTGACTGTGGATGGCGGTGCCGGGATCGAGGATCGGCATTGGCGGGGGACGTCAGCGCGGGCGCCTAGGACAGGTAAGTGTCCTTATTCAAAGTCAGCAGCTACACTGTTAGTAGCTGCCGACTTTGAAAAAAAAAAAAATGCGGGTGGAGCTCCGCTTTAAGACACGGGTCAAAACCGACCCTTTAACATCATGGATAGTAACAGAAAGCTAACATAAGAGGAGGGTTAAGGATAACGTAGACGGCCTGGGGGGAAATCTCCACCTATCCCCCTGCCCCAGCCCGCCCCCGCTTCCTTCTTTGCTTCATCTTCCTCACTTCCTGCCTCCTTCCCCTCCTTCCTTCGTTTTCCTTTTCATTTCATTTGAGTAATTCCTCTTTTTCTTCCTCTTGTTTTTTTTAGATTTTTTCTTTTTTTTGTAAAAAATAAATGCAAACACCGGGACAATCACAGATCCACACTGCCTGTCTAAGAAGACTGAACTCTCTCTGCCAAGAAGCCAATAAAAGAAAAACAGCAAAATGTATTTTCTGGAACTTTCATTGCCGCTTCTCTTATCTGATCCCCCAAATTTACAGATTGGACGAATTATTCTGTCTTCTTCTTGTTTTTCTATTTCATAGCAATTCGTGTTTAGGGAAAGAGATGGATAGAAATTCCAATAGAAATTGTTGAGGGAAATTCTCAGAATATTATTAGAACATTTCATTCATTCAAAAGATTTCATTTGCTTTTATAAAAATAAAATAAAAAATTCTATAAATATTTTTTATGCACCATTTTTTTATTTATTTTTTTACCTTTTCATTACTCAACCATATTTTGAAACGTGTTAAAACGTTCTCTAATGCTCCAATGCAAATTCGAAGAATCCCTGTCTCTTGAAGAGCGCCGCTATAGTATAAATCTCAGAACATACCTGACTGCGGTGACAGATGTTTATTTTAAATATCACAATTGTATTGCTAATCTTGTGAAAGTTTCAGACTTTTTTGGTAAATTTTGGCGGTGGCAATTAACCACTTTAGCCCCGGACCATATTGCTGTCCAAAGACCAGAGCACTTTTTGTGATTCGGCACTGCGTCGCTTTAACTGACAATTGCGCGGTCGTGCGACGTGGCTCCCAAACAAAATTGGCGTCCTTTTTTTCCCACAAATAGAGCTTTCTTTTGGTGGTATTTGATCATCTCTGCGGTTTTTATTTTTTGCGCTATAAACAAAAATAGAGCGACTATTTTGAAAAAAATTCAATATTTTTTACATTTTGCTATAATAAATATCCCCAAAAAAGATATAAAAAAAAATTTTTTTTCCTCAGTTTAGGCCGATACGTATTCTTCTACATATTTTTCGTAAAAAAAAATAGCAATTAGCGTTTATTGATTGGTTTGCGCAAAATTTATAGCGTTTACAAAAAAGGGGGTAGTTTTATGGCATTTTTATTAATATTTTTTTTTTTACTAGTAATGGCGGCGATCAGCGTTTTTTTTCGGTACTGCGATATTATGGCGGACACATCGGACACTTTTGACACATTTTTGGGACCATTGGCATTTTTATAGCGATCAATGCTATAAAAATGCATTGGATTACTATAAAAATGCCATTGGCAGTGAAGGGGTTAACACTAGGGGGCAGGGAAGGGGTTAAGTGTGTCCGCAGGTTAGTACGGCAAACCAGCGGACATATCTGCCCGCACATGCGTCGTATCCTGTGAATGGATCCGACGCATGCGCGCGGAAGTGTTTACTTCCTGGTGCGGTCGCGTGGCGGTGACGTAGCGGTGACGTGGCGGCGTCAACGTCAGCGTCCGCGCTGTCCGGGGAATTTGATCCGATGGTGCGTACAGCCATCGGATCAAAGCAATCCGGCGGACAGATCCGATGGGAACGGACGCGCCCCCTAGTGGCCGCGAATGTCCCGACGTAGTATGACGGGCTCTCGCGCAGGAGAGCCGACCTGCCGCCGTAGAACGACGGCGGCTGGTCGGCTAGTGGTTAAAAAGGTTTATTGCTTTGTTAAAGTGATATTATTCAATAGATCCATTATATGTCTGTGCATTGGAAAGTTCTGCTGTTTGTTCTTTTTGTTTATGTTTAATAAACACCTTTTTAATTAAAAAAAAAGTGATATTAACCACTTCAATGCCGGGCTTTTATACCACTTCCTCCGCACCTATTCTGCCACGTCTCTCCCACATGTACAAATCATCATTCTTTTGCTAGAAAATTACTCAGAACCCTCAAACATTATATATGTTTTTTTTTAGCAGACACCCTAGGGAAAAAAAATGTCAGTCATTGCAACTTTTTATCTCGCACGGTATTTGCGCAATAATTTTTCAAACGTATTTTTTTTGTGGAAAAAAAAAAAACAACGCTTTCACGAATAAAAAATAACAAAACAGTAAAGTTAGCCATTTTTTTGGGTAAAATATGAAAGATGATGTTACACCGAGTAAATAGATACCTAACATGTCATGCTTTAAAATTGCGCACACTCATGGAATGGCGCCAAACTTCGGTACTTAAAGGGGCTGTAAAGGTAAACGTTTTTTTACCTTAATGCATCCTATGCATTAAGGTAAAAAAAACATCTGACTGCACCGCCCCCCCTCCCCCCCGAGCACCCGTTTCACTTACCTGACCGTTCGAAATTCCTGGGCGTGTCCACTTCATCCTCTTCGGTTCCCAGCCTGGCCGTTGATTGGCTAGGCTGGGCGGATTGAGGCGCATTGGCTGGCGCTGCTGTCAATCACAGCGGATGACGCGGCGCGCTGGGGGGGGGGGCGGAGCTGAGTGATACAGTCGGTGGCTATGGCCGCCGCTGTATCACGGGAGTGCGCTCGCAAAAGCTTTCCACCGTGCAAGCTCTATAGCATGAAGGTAGAAAGCTTTTGCGAGGAGGAGCCCAGACAGCCGCTGAGGGACCCCAGAAGACAGCTTTCCGGGACACTCTGTGCAAAACGAACTGCACAGTGGAGGTAAGTATAACATGTTTGTTATGTTAAGAATTTTTTTCTGACTTTAGTGTTGCTTTAAACGACAATTTGACATTTTTTACAGGTTACCAGGTTGGAGTTACAGAGGAGGTCTAGTGCTAGAATTGTTTCACACGTTCTAACTCACGCGGCGATACCTCACATGTGTGGTTTGAACGACAGTAAACTGGCCCTTTGTTTAGAAAGTTTGGAGACCCCCCCCCCCCCCCGACCTGGAAGAATCGATGCTGGTTTGAAGGCAAAGAGTGGTAACACCAACTATTGATTGGATTTGGATTTCTGTTCATTTTACTTTCCAATTTGTTAATTGATACAAAATTAACACTTCTATTTCTGAAAGCATTCTTTATTTACAGCATTAGCATCACACCAGCCTAAGACGTATGCACAGTAATGTATATACAATGCCTTGCAAAAGTATTCACACCCCTTGAAATTTTCCACATTTTGTCATGTTACAAACAAAAACATAATTGTATTTTATTGGGATTTTATGTGAGAGACACAACACAAAGTGTCACATAAATGTGAAGTGGAAAGAAAATGATAAATGGTTTTCAAAGTGTTGGGGATGTACATTTGTATTCAGCCCCCTTTACTCCGATAACCAAAATCTAGTAGAACCAATTACCTTCAGAAATCACCTAATTAGTAAATAGTGTCCACCTGTGTGTAGTTTAATCTCAGTGTAAATAAGCTGTTCTGTGAAGCCCTCAGAGGTTTACTAGAGACCTTAGTGAACAAACAGCATCATGAAGGCCGAGGAACACACCAGACAGGTCAGGGATACAGTTGTAGAGAAGTATAAAGCAGGGTCAGGTTATACAAAAATCTCCCAAGCTTTGAAGATCTGAGGGAGCTTCTGTTCAATCCATCATCGGAAAATGGAAAGAGTATGGCATAACTGCAAACCTACCAAGACACGGCCGTCCACCTAAACTGACCAGGCCGGGCAAAGAGAGCATTCATCAGAGAAGCAGCCAAGAGGCCCATGGTAACTCTGGAGGAGCTACACAGGAGCTGCACAGCTCAGGGGGGAGAATCTGTCCATAGGACAACTATCAGTCGTGTGCTCTCCACAAATCTGCCCTTTATGGAAGGGTGACAAGAAGAAAGACATTGGAGAAAGAAAGACATAAGAAGTCTTGTTTGCAGTTTGTGAGGAGCCAAGTGGGGGAGGGGACACAGCAAACATGTGGAAGAAGGTGCTCTGGTCACATGACACCAAAATTCTACTTTTTGGCTTGAAAGCGAAACGCTATGTGTGGGGGGAATCTAACACTGCACATCCCCCTGAACATACCATACCCATTGTGAAACATGGTGGTGGCAGCATCATGTGGTGGGGATGCTTTTCTTCAGCAGAGTCAGGGAAGCTGCTCAGAATTGATGGGAAAATGGATGGAGACAAATACAGGACAATCTTAGAAGAAAACCTGTTAGAATCTGCAAAAGACTTGAGACTGGGGGAGGGGAGGTTCACCTTCCAGCAGGACAACGAGCCTAAAGTACAGCCAGAGCTACAATGGAATGGTTTACATAAAAGCCTATTCATGTGTTAGAATGGCCCAGTCACAGTCCAGACCTAAATCCCATTGATAATCTGTGGCAAGACCTGAAAATTGCTGATTGCAGACACTCTCCATCCAATCTGACAGAACTTGAGATATTTTACAAAGAAGAATGGGGAGAAATGTCCCTCTCTAGATGTGCAAAGCTGTTAGAGACACCCACAAAAAGACTTGTAGAGAGAAATGAGGTTCTACAAAGTATTGACTCCGGGGGGCGCCATACAAATGCCCCTCCCCCCACACTTTTCACATATTTATTTGTAAAAATTGTAAAACTATTTATCATTTTCCTTCACAATGATGTGACACACTGTGTTGTGTCTCTCATATAAAATCCCAATAAAATACATTTATGTTTTTGGTTGTAACATGACACAATATGGAAAATTTCAAGGGGTATGAATACTTTTTCAAGGCACTTTATTTTTGAAATATAGTTTATTACAAGGGATGTTTACATTTTAAAGAAGTTTGTCCTCTGGGCTTGGCTTTGCCAGTTAAATTACAAAACATCGGTCCGTTAGAATTACAAAATAGAAGGTTAGAAAAAGTCATAAAAAAAAAACTCCAAACGTGAAAATTATAGAGAACTGAGATTTATGGTGGCAAAAAAAAAATGGGAAGTAAAATATAGTAAAACTTTGGTTTGAGAGTAACTTGGTTTGAGAGCATTTTGCAAGACAAGCTAAATTTTAAAATACATTTTGACTTGATGATATACAAGCGATGTCTTGATATAAGAGTAGCGTCACGTCACAACTGAGTATAAAAGAGAAGAGAGGCGCCTCTAAGTGTAGCAATACGGTTACATGTAATGAAGGGACTTTAGATGCTGCCTCAAATCGAAAAGCTTGGGGGGGGGGGGGGCGTGAATTGAGAAGCAGGGGGATGCCACGGATTGGGAGGGTTGCCCTGGGGTCCTCTAGGCCCCTTACAAAAAAAAAAAAAAAGGGGGAGGGGGGTAGCCATCCGGGGCCCTGGGACCTCTGGGCTCTTTAATAAAAAGAAAAAAGAAATAATAATAATATATATATATATATATATATATATATATATATATATATATATATAAATAAAAATATTCGGCGTAACTTCATCTTTCAGATTATGCAAAAAAATTGGGCCAACTTAAATTTTTTTTTTAAAAGCATAAACTGTAAAAAAAAAAACACGTTTGAAAAATTGCTGCGCAAATACCGTGCAAGATAAAAAGTTGCAATGCCAATTGGCCTGGCAAGTGGTTAAAGGAAATTTGTACAAATAAATAAAACACAAGATTGGTTAAACCCACAAGTGCTTTTTTACCATTACTATTCCTTTTATATTGACTATTTGACATCTATAAAGATCAGACCTAAATGAGGGACAAATGAGAAGGAATGAGGGACAGAGGGACAGTCCCTCTAAATCAGGGACAGTTTGGAGCTATGCTTTAACCGCCCCTCCCTTTGCCAAAAGGTCTTAGATTTTTATAGTACAAGCAGGGCTTTTTTCTCAGAAAATAGGCGCAGGAACTCAACTACGACCCTTCCCTCCTTTACTCCTCCCCTCCCCTCCCCCCACACACTCCAAACCGCATGTAATAGTGGATGCGGTCAAATTTCACTAACAGGGGGCGGGGGGGGAGGGTCTTAAAGGGGCATTATGTACCGAGTGCAGAGTTGGAGGGTTACACACTGTAATGGCACCCCAAATGGGACAGGGGTTAAAGCCGTTTAGGATATTCCCTTACCGAGCACAAGTCAGTTACCGACACACCACAATCCGGCGAACCCGACCCAAAAGAATTACCCCCCATTAACGAGACACACAGCTCTGTCTGAGGTTCAACAGGAATGAGAAATAGGCTCTTATATACAATTTAGGATACTGCAGTAACCAAATGAACAATGACCCAACTCCACCCACAACATCACACAATGGTTACCTAATGAGCCCCCCCCCCCAAATGCACATCATCCTCAATACGTCTCTTTGCAGACATCCTGGCTCTGGGACCTGACCTAATTTACATGAGCTAATTAACTACAGCTGATGACACCTGACCTTTAGGCTGTCTGTTAACTTACAATACACATTATCACAGGGCTCCTTCGCACAATACAGGGTCAATTAGCACAAGCCACAATGAAAGATCCTCAGAAGCCATCCTAGATTCATTTACATCACAACAGACAGACAGGTGGGCTGCAGTTGATGGCATTAGCATCTAACAGTATGTGTGTCCCCACATTATAAATGAGTCACTCTTTCAATTAACCTGTTGAGTTCAGAATCAACTACCAGTCAATAGTTATTTACAGATATCCTGGAATATATTGTGAATTACAGACCCATGTTAAAGCAATCCAAGATATATTCTGCATGTCCATTATTTTCTGGCTCATACTTACTAATAGCTTCTGGGTTCCACGGGCCTTTCCATTACACACACAGAGTGCAATGTTCAGGGGTGCACAATACAAAAGGCACACAGTTCAGCCTTACCTCTGCCTTCCCATGGCTGTTTATCCATGCATCCCCCATCCACATCTCATTTTCACCCCTCTTTGGCTTTGACCTTTGCTTGGAATCCTCCCTCCACTACCCCCATCTTCTTCCTCTCTTCCTTAAAAGCTCAATCATCTTCTACATGTCTTACTTTTACTGCTTTATAGCTGAAGCACCCAACCACATCTAGTACCTCCCCGCACACTGTAGGTGGCTTTGCCTATCACTGTTGAAGGGAGATCATCCAGTTGGGGCGTCGGCATCCACACTGCACATCGGGCACCTTCATCTCCCTTCTCCCCATCCTGCACTCAGTGGGAGCTGCTCAGGAGATCAGAGTTGTGGGAGCTGTTGGGAGACAAGCTGTCACTTGTAAACACAAAAGCGGGAATTGGTGAGCAGAGGGCCCAAGACAGAGGTGTTGGAACTGAGTTCCACCAAGTTCCAGCTGAAAAAAAGCCCTGGGTACAAGGATTAGACTTCAATGAAATCTGGACATTATATATTCTGTTTTTGACACTTTCCTCCTTGCACATCTAGTTCCTACTTCAGCAAAGAGGCAACCTTTGGCTACCTACAACCTTCGGCCACTTTCAACCTTTGACTACCTCCAACCTTCGGCCACTTTCAACCTTTGACTACCTCCAACCTTCGGCCACCTTCAACCTTTGGTCACCTTTAACCTTTGACCACCTCCAACCTTCGGCCATCTTCAACCTTTGACCACCTCCAACCTTTGACCACCTCCAACCTTCGGCCACATTCAACCTTCACCTTTTGACCACCTTTAACCTTCGGAAACCTTTGGTCACCTTCAACCCTTGTTAAGGAGAGCTGATTAACAAGAATTAAATCTGACATTAAATCTGGACATTATATATTCTGTTTTTGACACTTTCCTCCTTGCACACCTAGTTCCTACTTCAGCAAAGAGGCAACCTTTGGTTACCTCCAACCTTCGGCCACCTCCAACCTTCGGCCACCTTCAACCTTTGGTCACCTTTAACCTTTGACCACCTCCAACCTTCGGCCACCTTTAACCTTCGGGCACCTTCAACCTTCGGGAACCTTTGGTCACCTTCAACCCTTGTTAAGGAGAGCTGACTAACAAGAATTAAATCTGACATTAAATCTGGACATTATATATTCTGTTTTTGACACTTTCCTCCTTGCACACCTAGTTCCTACTTCAGCAAAGAGGCAACCTTTGACCACCTCCAACCTTCGGCCACCTTTAACCTTCGGGCACCTTCAACCTTCGGGAACCTTTGGTCACCTTCAACCCTTGTTAAGGAGAGCTGACTAACAAGAATTAAATCTGACATTAAATCTGGACATTATATATTCTGTTTTTGACACTTTCCTCCTTGCACACCTAGTTCCTACTTCAGCAAAGAGGCAACCTTTGACCACCTCCAACCTTCGGCCACCTTCAACTTTTGACCACCTCCAACCTTTGGCCACCTTCAACCTTTGGTCACCTTTAACCTATGACCACCTCCAACCTTCAGCCCACCTTCAACCTTCGGCCACGTTCAACCTTCGGGCACCTTCAACCTTCGGGAACCTTTGGTCACCTTCAACCCTTGTTTAGGAGAGCTGACTAACAAGAATTTTTCCACTGTTTACGACCCAAAATGAGAACACCAAAGAAATCCACCACCCCACACCTCTTGTTTTACTTATAACAAAAATTAGGCGGTTCAGGACTTTGAATGAGGCACATAAGTGGAACAATGGATCAGTTTGAAAAAAAAGAGTTTAATAAAATGAACACAGGTTATACAAATATCTTGGCCAGCAGGCTCCATATAAAGATATAAGTTAACTACACATATAAAAAAACAGCTAAATCACATCATATATGATAACGTAATGCATCTGGGATGGCCTGTAGATAAGAATGGCCCTTTGGATCGACGTGTTTCGACGACTATATTGCCTCATCAGGAGCAATGCATATAATCTGAAAAAAATATATTATACATGTGTATGAGGGCCAGTAAAATGTATCAAAGACTCTCCAAATGGGGTGAAATAGAATATAAGGGGGAAGAAAACAAATAAGAATATGGAGGGAGGCGAGAATGTTTTTTTACTTATACTTCCCTAATATTCTGTCTGGTTAGCTTGTTTTTTCTTCCCCTTTCCAGAATTGTATTTTCCGGAATTTAAATCTTTACAACTTATGGTAATTTGTCTACGACCACAGATGACCCGTCTATTCTAAAGCTGGTCACATGCAAGGAAAATGTTGTAAATTTTATTTTTGGAGCGTCGTATTATTTGCTAATGGTTAGTGGGGTCGAATCGAAATGGATAGACACAGAGAGGGCTTCTGTTAGAGCAGAGGTGGCAAAAACAAGGCCCGCGGGCCGAATGCGGCCCTCCAGGCCATTTCATGTGGCCCTCGCACCTCTCCAGTCATCCTCCAGACCCTTACTTTCTGCTTTCAAGCAATGCATCCAACTTCTTCCCAGCAGCAGCATAAGGAAAGGGTGGTGCACTGTGATGTAAAGGAGAGGGGGGACTCAACTTCTGATGGTGGGGGGGCTCTTGACATCTAATGTAAGGGGAAGGGATGCGCTGAACATCTAATCTTAGATACAACCGGCCCTTTTGAGGGCAACCATAATGCTGATGCGGCCCCCGATGAAATTGAGTTTGACACCCCTGTGTTAGAGAGTCTGTTAGAAAGAGCCCCCAGACATACTACAGACACGATACAGGAGATGGTCAGAGACCGCAGACATAGTACAGGAGACGGTCAGAGACTGCAGACATTAGGTATTTTTTTTTTTTCATATTTTTCTCCTCTAAAATTTAGATGCATCTTATGGTCAGGTGCGTCTTATGGAGCAAAATATACGGTATATTGTAATGTGCAGGTACCAGGTATAAAATACACCTTTTTTTATTATTTCTGGGATTAAATTCATACAGCAGGTCTGAATTAAATTTTAAGGGACATAATTGACTCAATGATGTCAAGATGAAATGCTCTAAAAAAAATTCAACATTTTCAACAGAAGTTTGAATGAAATTCTACTAGCATAAGGCCAAGGGCTTACACTCTAACAAAAGTGAGTACACCCCTCACATTTTTGTAAATATTTTATTCTATATTTAACCACTTAAGGACCACCTCCTGCACATATACGTCGGTAGAATGGCATGGCTGGGCACATGCACATGCAGGTACGTGCTGTGCTAGTACCCAGCCATGGGTCACGGCGCGCGCCCGCGGCATGCGCCCGCGGCATGCTCCCTTGGCCCGGTCCGAAGCTCCGGGACCGCAGGATTTGCGAACCCGATCGTCGCACTCCCCGTTCTTCACTGTGGCGGCGTCATCGATTGCATGATCCCTTTTATAGGGAGACACAATCGATGATGTCACACCTACAGCCACACCCCCCTACAGTTGTAAACACACATTAGGGAACACATAACCCCTACAGGCAGCGCCCCCTTGTGGTTAACTCCCAAACTGCAAATGTCATTTTCACAATAAACAATGCAATTTAAATGCATTTTTTGCTGTGAAAATGACAATGGTCCCAAAAATGTGTCAAAATTGTCCGAAGTGTCCGCCATAATGTCGCAGTTACAAAAAAAATAAACGCTGATCGCCGCCATTAGTAGTAAAACAATTTTTTTTCTATAAAAATGCAATAAAACTATCCCCTATTTTGTAAACGCTATACATTTTGCTATACATTTTGCACAAACCAACCGATAAACGCTTATTGCAATTTTTTTTTACCAAAATTATGTAGAAGAATACGTATCGGCCTAAACTGAGGAAAACTTTTTTTAAATATATTTTTAGGGATATTTATTATAGCAAAAAGAAAAAAATGTTGATGGTGAGTGCCGGCCACCTAAATAACGGCAGCTGGTTGGTTGTGTGGAAGTGCCTATCAGAGCCAGCGGCTTTCCGAGTTTAGCCCTCAGGCTGTATTCGGCTTCTGGAAACTTATCCTCGGGACATACGGGGGGTGCGTTCCTTGGATAAGACTGACAGGCGTCTCAGCCAATCAGGTTCACCGGTAACCTGATTGGCTGAAGCGTCATCGAGGGCGGGAGAAGACATCGAGGGATGTGGAAGGAGGATGGCTGACCCCCAGAAAGGTAAGTGCCGGGCGGGGGGGGGGTGCATTTTTAACAGGGCACAGTGGCATCAATGGGCACAGTGGCGACAATGGCCACAGTGGCATCAATGGGCACAGTGGCGACAATTAAAGGGCACAATGGCGACAATTGGCACAGTGGTGACAGTTGATGGGCACAGTGGCTGCGTTTGATGGCATGACACAGTGGCTGTTTGATGGCATGGCACAGTGGTGACAATTAAAGGGCATGGTGGCATCAATTGGCACAGTAGCGACAATTAAAGGGCACAATGGCGACAGTGGTGACAATTGATGGTACAGTGGCTGCGTTTGATAGCATGCCACAGTGGTGACAATTGATGGTACAGTGGCTGCGTTTGCCATCAATTGTCACCACTGTGGCATGCTATCAAACGCAGCCACTGTACCATCAATTGTCACCACTGTGCCATGCCATCAAACGCAATCACTGTGCCATCAATTGTCACCACTGTGCCATGCCATCAAACACAGCCACCGTGCCATCAATTGTCACCACTGTGCCATGCTATCAAACGCAGCCACTGTACCATCAATTGTCACTACTGTGCCATGCCATCAAATGTTATCGCTGTGCCATCAATTGTCACCACTGTGGCATGCTATCACAGTGATAACATTTGATGGCATGGCACAGTAGTGACAATTGATGGTACAGTGGCTGCGTTTGATAGCATGGCACAGTGGTGACAATTGATGGCACGGTGGCTGCGTTTGATAGCATGCCACAGTGGTGACAATTGATGGCACAGTGATAACGTTTGATGGCATGGCACAGTGGTGACAAATGATGGCACAGTGGCTGCGTTTGATGACATGGCACAGTGGTGACAAATGATGGCACAGTGGCTGCGTTTAATGGGCACAGTGAGGTGCAATTGTTTTTTTGTTTTTTTTTTTCGTTTGCGCCCCCCCAAAAAATTTTGAGCACCAGCCGCCACGGACACTGTGTGAATATCTTTCAGTTTCAAGATTTCCCAACTTAAAGATTTTGCAAATTCATTCAGTTTCTGTGTACTTTTGCATACTCTAAAAGTGGTGGAGGAGAAGTTGCTCTGTTGTTTCTCTTTTTCCACGCTCCACTGATGTTATGTGCTAAGCACACCCATTTGTTCTACACCTGTGCTCCTTGTTGTCAACATTAACAGTTGTTATCGACACTATTTGACCCGTTTTTGTTTTGCATTAAATTGTTATTGCTACTGTACATCTGTGCGTCCTTCTCTTAACCACAGAGACCTCCGCCCAGATCATACCCACCCATAAGTTCCTTTGTATTTCTGTACCACTTGTGTCCTCTCCCCTTCTCCCTGTTCCTATTTGAGTTGGGGGGAATCTCCTAATCAGTACCATATAAGCAGGGCCGATCCTAGGGTCACAGACGCATGGGTGCAGAAATATTTCTGGCGCCCCCGCTTAGGCGTGGTCATCTTAATAACTCCTCCCTTTTACAGATGTTTCTATGGCAGCGACCCAACTCAGAGATGCTCCCCTAAGGAGTCTTCATTACCCTGGGATCCTCCCATGATCTCTTAACAGTGAGTGCTCTAGAGAGGGCTTCTGTTATAGAGTCTGTTAGAGAGAGCCTTCAGACATACTGCAGGAGACGGTCAGAAACTGCAGACATTGTACAGAAGATGGGCAGAGACTGCAAACACGGTACAGAAGATGGTCAGAGACTGCAGACACGATACAGAAGATGGTCAGAAACTGCCGACACGATACAGAAGATGGTCAGAAACTGCAGACATGATACAGAAGATGGTCAAAGACTGCAGAAATGGTACAGAAGATGGTCAGAGACTGCAGACATGGTACAGAAGATGGTCAGAGACTGCAGAAATGGTACAGAAGATGGTCAGAGACTGCAGACATGATACAGAAGATGGTCAGAGGCTGCGGAAATGATACAAGAGATATATGCATCAAATGCAGCCTCATTAGTGCCCACCAATTGCAGCCTCATCAGTGCCAACCAATTGCAGCCTACCAGTGGCTCTGTGACGGGCTCCCCTCTGGTCCTCTCATCTGCCACCTTCTCCTTCTTCCCACCTATGCTCTTTATTCACTCCTACTTTGGCACCATGGTACCTTCACCCACCACTCCGCTGTCTACAGCGTCCTGCTGCTAGGCAACTACGGGGGAGGAGCCATGACACAGACACAGACGCTGGGATGGTAGATTGGGCGGGCTTCAGTAGGGGCTGTTTTCTGAGCAGGGCGCAGTGCTGGCAGTCAGTTTGCCCCCGGGGCGGTTGTGCCCACACTAGCCCGCCTGCCCACACACAAGGAGAGAAGAAGGGAGGGTAGCACTTTGGCACCCCCTCCCTCTGCGGCGCCTGGGTGCAGTGCGCCCGGTGCACCTTTCCAGGATCGGCCCTGCATATAAGCATCCTCATTGACTATCCCAAATGTCCCTCAATAATCTCTCCCTGAATGCCAAGGGTCTTAACAGTCCCTTCAAGCGCTCACGTTCACCCTGCTGCCAGTACTTCAAACATCACTCTCCATAAGACCCCATTCACACCTGAGCGTTTTGTAGCTTGAAGCCTGAAGCTACAAAACGCTGGAGGGGAAAAAATCTATTATTCTCTATGGAGATGGTTCACATCTCCACTCCAAAACCCCTGAAGCCAGAAGCTCTAAAATGCCTGAAGCTCAAACAAGTTATGGGTGTTTTTTATAGGCAGATTTGGGCGTTTTTCTGTTTTTTACATTGGTGACCTTTTGACCTGTACAAAAACACTGCAAAAATCGTGGCAAAAATGTGCGACTTTCTGCCTGAAAACGCTATGCTAAGGTGTGAATGGGGCCTTAGACAATGAATAGTCATTTGCTTTTTTTATTTGGGGGATATTACTTGGTTAGGGGAAAGAGTATGGGATGCCCAAAGAACGGATCACACTTGCCATATCTATTGAAGAATTGTTGATGGCCCGGTTAATTAGCAGCACACAGTGGTTGGTGGACTACTGGTCCCAACCAGTCCTTCTTACAAACCCTGTGCTCTCAGGCCACAGTGATTTAACAAAAAAAAAAACACAGTCTCTCCTCTGACTTTGCACCCAGCTCCCCTGGCATGCCTCTTCTAGATATCCACTGTGCCTCACTCACCGAACCTCTCCTGCCCTGAGTCCTTGATGAAGAATTTACCTGGACACGTGTACCGACTGCTTCTCCAGCTCCTCTGTTCCAGGGCACCTGCTCTATGACTGTATAAGAAGAGGGTCCCTCCCAGCTCCCGAGCTCCTTCGCCGAGGCCTGCATGCCCCCCCCCCCCCAGGTGTTGATGGGCCTCTTGCTGCAGTCTAACACTCCATTCTTCACTTTTCCCAGCCGACAACTCCCCTCCAGTGGGCTAGACCTGAGTTTATGTAAGAGGCCTGCCCCCTGCCAATTCCTGTTGAGGATTGGCAGTGGCGTATCTAGGGTATGGCAGCCATGGCAAGTACCATGGGCGTCATATGAAGGGGGTACTGTTGAGTGGCTGGACAGCAAGGCACTTACCAGAGTCTGAGGGTCTCTTCTTCCCTCCTCCCAAGCATAGGCAGGATATGCTTTTCAGCACCTTCGCTAATGGACAATGGCTATCCTTGCTACGTTCAGCCACAGCCCTCCCCTGTTCTCCCAGTCTCTCCCATTCCATCTGGTCGGATTGGCAGTGCACAAAGAAGAAGGAGGAACATCAGTTTCTCCCTCTCCTCTGTGAAAACTGAGGCCTTAAGTGATGAAGATTTCATCACTTCCAGTATTGGTTCTGTATTTACCTGGCCTTGGAGGGCAAAGGAGGGATCAGGGGTCTAATAAACCCCAGATTTCTTCATAAATAGGATATGTCACTACCCAAGGTATTACAAGGGATGATAAATATCACTAGTTTTGTTAGCTGTTTTTTTGTTAAGGTTATCTGAAAGATGGGTTTCAAATGTTTCGACAGGGGCGCAGTTTCAATGCTTGCCATAAGCGCTATTTTCACTAGATATGCTTCTGAGGATTGGTTAGGGCTCCTTACATGAGCTTCCTGTCACTCAAGTCCCCAGCCCTGCCCCTCTTCCAGAACATTCTCCCTGGAAGCAGGGGAGGCGCCCAAGAACTGAAGGACATGTGGTCACACCCACTGCTACACTAACCACTCCCTGCCCCCCAGATCAAAACAAGCAGGCCTATCATGCAGCACAGACCTGCCTAAATTGACCTGCCTGGCAGCTATCACAAAAAAAAACCTTACCTCTATCACCTACCTATAGTAGAGGGCCCTACATAATATTTAAAAACACGCCGCACCACATCATCGAATGCTTGTAGGTATGGCACTTCCATGTAAACATCCAAGACAGCAAGCTGCAAGCGGTGAGCCACACAATGTATACTGATCATCTGTGGGCAGATGTCTTTCATCTGGACTGCCAAAGCAGACTTGTGGCCAAGCATGCTTGCAGCTCCGTTTGTTCTCAAGCCTGCAACCCAAGAGGTTCCTTGGTAATTAAGATGCAGACAATCCAAAAAGGTACTCAATCCTTTGAAATAACCTTGAGCTGTGTACAGAGCTGGACTGGGACAAATATTTTGGCCCTGGACTTCATCCAGACTGGCCCACTTTGACAGGTCTCTCCCATGGCGGCCGGGCGACTCCTGCACCCGCCCCGGCCACCCAAGCCCCCTTTCCCCTTTCACTAGCCACTAGCCGTTCTACTTTATTAGAGTAGAACGGCTGGTACTGGTACTCTTATAGGCAGTACCAGTGGGGAAGCTAGACATTATTTCACCCGGGGCAAAGAATCAGTTTGGTGCCCCCCCTTATGGGACAAGATTAGGCAGAAGTGAGAAACTCTGTCGTCCCCCCTGTTCTTCTGGTCCTCGAGGCTCTGCTTCTCTGTTCCCGCCCTGCGGGGAGGGAGAGGAGGTGAGCGCTGCAGGAAGGGAGAGACAGAGGAGCGGAGGGGGGCGGCTGTCCGCTGTCACTGAATCCGGCCCACTGAGCCATTGGCCCACCAGGAAACTCCCTGTAGTCCCAATGGCCAGTCCATCCCTGGCTGTGTAGCTCTATCTAGAACAAAAGTACCCCAATAATCTTCTATTATTTCTGTAGCGGGGTCTCCTTGTCAGAGTCTAATGACAGGCCATCCCCGCTGAGACTATTTAAGGAGCTATGCATTGTAGGAAGGAAAGTAGCCGGAGATATGGACTCCATTGACTCCTATGAGAAATAGACTACATCTCCCACCAAAGGAGCATGTGACAGGGTGACAACGCAGGAGAACGATTGGGAGACAGTTGTCACCCTATAACAGAAAGTGGCACAAGGACCCTGGGCCCCCGTCATGAAAGCTGCAGACTATTGGAAAGTGGATGCATCTGAAATAACAAAAAAAGGGAAGTAAGAAAAAAAAAAATAGAACCTATTAAAAGAGACAAAGTTTTCAATAAAGTCACATTAACAGATCACCCGTCTCAGACAAGGACCGTCCCAATACAGAGGTATACATTTTCTATCTATCTATCTATCTATCTATCTATCTATCTATCTATCTATCTATCTATCTATCTATCTATCTAGCTAGCTATCTTTTTATTATCTATTTTTTGTCTATCTTTTAATTATCTATCTATTTATCTTTTTATCTATCTATTTATCTATCTATCTATCTATCTATCTATCTATCTATCTATCTATCTATCTATCTATCTATCTATCTATCTATCTATCTATCTATCTATCTATCTATCTATCTATCTATCTATCTATCTTTTTATTATCTATATATCCTTTTATTATCTATCTATTTATCTGTCTTTTTTTTATTATCTATCTATCCCTTTTTTATCTATCTATCCTTTTATATATTTTTCCTTCTATCTATCTATCTTTTATCTGTATTTTCATAGAGGGCAGAAAAAGACTGCGTAGTCTATCCAGTGTGCCCATTTATTTTTATTTTTTCCCCGTTAACTTTGTTTTCTGACTATAGATCTATTTTTGTCCCAGGCATGTTTGAAGCCATTTACTGTTGACTGTCTCACTACCTCTGCTGGTAGTTTATTCCAATCATCAACCACCCTTTAAGTAAAATAATACTTTTTCAGATTACCATAGAGCTTTCCTCCAGATTGAGGTCATGTCCCCGTGTTCTTGATTTTGGTTTCATATAAAAAAAAAACTGCCCTCCTCAACCTTATTCACCCCCCCTTGATGTATTTAACCCTTGCGCTGCCAGGCACTGTGCGCTATTTTTACAATTTTTCCTTTTGCTTTTTTATTTTTCACTTTCTAAAATGGTGAAAAATCGAACGTACGCAAAAAATTTAAATATCCAAATCTCTCTAAAAATCTGAAGGTTTCCCTTAAAGCTTTCGGAATTTGTGAAAGATCCCCTCCAAACTATATCTTTTCTGAAAGCATATGACCTCTAGAATAAAAGAAGGCAATACAGATTTTTTAGACCCTGCGGTATTTGCGCAAATGTTTATCAAACCAATATATTTGCAAAAAATACACTAAAGCCATTATTAGCAGATAAAAACACAGCAAATTTTACGAAATTCCTACTTATTATAAAAGCTTAACCGGAATGGAGTTCATAAATAACTAATATTTGTAACTTTTAAATTGCGCCCTTTTGCGCAAAAGTGTAAATATCCAAATTTCTCAAAAAATCGGAAAGTTTAAAAGACCCCGCGGTATTTACGCAAATTTTTTATTTAACCAATATATTTGCAAAAAATACACTAAAACCATTATTGTATAATGTAAGTTTTCCGCTCTATCCCTAAAAAGGTGCAATGTGCAAAAACAAAGTGCAATAGTGCAAAAATGTGTGCTAGTGCAAATAGGATATTTATCCTGAAAAGGACAACGATCCTGTACCTGACATAGAATAAATGATGGTGCTGCAATTATTTGGAAAGCTTGAATAGTAAACTATGGTAAATACGTTTAAAGTGAAAAAAATGCACAACCTTTCCCAGTAGACCCCCATACGGAAAAACGCAGCGCCGGGTGGAGCTAAGGACCCTGACGTCACCACACTCCAGTTGGCAGGCTCGAGCCGCGGCTGGCAGCTTGTTATATTCGCTTGTTTGTTTTTTGGCCAAAATTTTTCTAGTTTTGGATGTCAGTAAACCGAAACTCAATAAAGGGTGTTCTTTTTATGTACTTTCTGCACCATCAAGCCTTTTTCTTTTATTCCTAACATGCCCCACCATGCTCTTTTGGCAGTATTTGTTGCAATTTCTGAAGAAATAAAGGCCCGGGGGGGAGTGCATGATTCCTGCCGGGGATTTCCTCATTAACCCTATATGCTGAGCTCATTTGTTATAGAGATCCAGCTGGTCCGGTAAGCAGCAAATTTATATTTTTCTTCATGAAAAAAACCCTAAATTTTTCAAACTTTATTTTCAAAAATGACGTTGCGTACAATAATTGCTAACAGCAGCCCTGTGAGTGTACCAGTTTGGATATGTCCTGAATCCTGTGTGTTGCCGACGCACTTCTCCCCAAGGCTCTCTACACAATGAAAGGAAGGAAAAGAACACTACAGTAGAGGAGCTCCAAACTCCAGCTCCCACACTTCCTGGCTCAAAGCGGCTCTCGGTAAGGCAGACTAATGGGGGTCTTTTGTGGGGAAGGGGACACTGATGGGTGGGTTCCCTGATCTAATCAAGGGGGGACCGATATAAGGGAAAGGGAGTCCTGGTGGACTACAAGGCCCAGAATTTTACTATAGGAGGCATTGGTGGGACTAAAATGCTGGGCCTTATAGTCCACCAATGCCTCCTATAGTAAAATGCTGGGCCTTGTAGTCCACCAATGCCCCTATAGGAAAATGCTGGGCCTTGTAGTCCACCAATGCCCCTATAGTAAAATGCTGGACCTTGTAGTCCATCAATGCCTCTATAGTAAAATGCACCAATGCTGTCGTGTCAGTGTGTAGCGGTCAGTGTGTAGTGTATGGTGTATCGGTCAGTGTGTAGTGGTCTGTGGGTAGTATATTGTGTAGCGGTCAGTGTGTATCGATCTGGGGGGGGGGGGCGCCACAGGATTAGCTCGCACAGGGCGCCTGAACACCTAAGGCCGGCCCTGTTTATAATAAATGGATTATGTGCTTGAAATGTTATAAAAAATGAAATATTTGATTTGAATCTTTTGGTTTTTATTTTATTTTATTTTAAAAGAGTAAAACAAACCATATTAAAATGGGAGTGGGTCTCTTATAAATGTATTCAGAATGTTATCTATGTTTTATTTTTTCCAAGTTAACATTACAAAAATATCAGAAAAAAATATGTTGAAATGTCTTTATTAGACGTTAAACATTTTCAGAAAAAAACATATTTTAAAATTATATTTTCTAATACATATCTTTGGAAAATACATTTACATTTTATTTTTGGAATGCATTTACAAATATATGTAAAAATATATGTTGAAATTACTTTTTTATATGTTAAAAAAAATCTGAAGAATATATTTAAAAAAATTTTTTTTTCAATATATGTCTTTGGAAAATACATATAAATTATATTTTTGGAATGCATTTACAGATATATATGTAAAAATTGATGTTGAAATTACTTTTTTATATGTTAAAAAATATATATAAAATATATGTTTAAATGCATTTTTTTTAGATGTTCAAAAATATCTGGAAAATATATTTCAAAAATATATTGTCAAATATATGCCTTTGGAAAATTATTTTAATTTACATTTTTGGAATGCATGTAAAAATATATTAGCATAGGTCAATATATTGTAAATATATTTCAAATATATAATTTTTTAAATAAATATGTTGGAAATATATTTTTCTTCCATATGGGAGGACCTCCTTGCTCCTGCTGGTGACCCCTCTAGTAATATAAAGATCTATATAGAGGAATCAGGACCTCCTTCCTCCTGCTGGTGACCCCTCTAGTAATATAAAGATCTATATAGAGGAATCAGGACCTCCTTCCTCCTGCTGGTGACCCCTCTAGTGATATAAAGATCTATATAGAGGAATCAGGACCTCCTTCCTCCTGCTGTTGACCCCTCTAGTGATATAAAGATCTATATAGAGGAATCAGGACCTCCTTCCTCCTGCTGGTGACCCCTTTAGTGATATAAAGATCTATATAGAGGGATCAGGACCTCCTTCCTCCTGCTGGTGATCCCTCTAGTGATATAAAGATCTATATAGAGGAATCAGGACCTCCTTCCTCCTGCTGGTGACCCCTCTAGTGATATAAAGATCTATATAGAGGAATCAGGACCTCCTTCCTTCTGCTGGTGACCCCTTTAGTGATATAAAGATCTATATAGAGGAATCAGGACCTCCTTCCTTCTGCTGGTGACCCCTTTAGTGATATAAAGATATATATAGAGGAATCAGGACCTCCTTCCTCCTGCTGTTGACCCCTCTAGTGATATAAAGATCTATATAGAGGAATCAGGACCCCCTTCCTTCTGCTGGTGACCCCTCCAGAGATATAAAGATCTTCATAGCGGAATCAGGACCTCCTTCCTCCTGCTGGTGACCCCTCTAGTGATATAAAGATCTATATAGAGGAATCAGGACCTCCTTCCTCCTGGTGATCCCTGAGGTAGGAGGTCCTGATTCTTAATAATAATACTTTTTTGTGTTAGGGTTAGGGTGTTTAGTTATTTATTATTACTTTATTTTTTTAAGGGGTAAGGCTTAAAGTTAGGGGTTAAGTATTTATTTATTGTTACTTAGTATTAAAATATTGAATTTATTTATAATTGTCCTGTGCCCCCTCTACATTGTAAACTGTTGTCGCTATATAAATCGTGTATAATAATAATATAATTGATTTTATTTATGATTTTTATTTGTGTATTTATTTTATATTTATACATTTTTTTATTATTATTCGTATAATAATAGCAAATGCATTTAAATTAAATAAAATAAATATCCCTGTGACGAGACCCTTGCTCGCTCTGTTCTGCTCTCCCGACACTCCTCTGCTTCTATTGTTTTTTTTTTTGTTTTTTTTACCACATCAGACTCAACCGGGGAGTGGGACAGTGAGACATGCTCACGATAATTCCGCCCTTCGCATTTCCTCTGTGGTCTCGCATCACATGTGGTTTTTCTTTTTCTTTATTTGTTTATTTTTTTTATTTATTTATTTATATTATTTGTTTTTATTTCATTATATATATAAAAAATATATTTTCCCCAACAGACAAGGAAATTAAGAAACTCCAACATAACCCTTCTACCCATACTAATCCCCTATCCCACTCTCTTCTCCCACCTCTTCCTCTTTCTTATCCCCCCCCCCTTCTTCTCAGTTCTATCTATCTTTCGGTTCTGTCCTACTGCTCTACTGCGTCCATGATCTTACCTATCTAATTCTAATATTGCCTGTGCAAATTTTACTGAAGTTTTGAATAATCTCCATTGCTCCCAGGCTGTTCTACTTGGATAGAAAGACTGTGTAATGAGACAGAAGCCCCAGGGGGTAATCATTCAATGTACACAATAGTCCGGTCTATTTAACAGGACTTAATTACTACCTCTGAGAGGTCACCTTCCTTTAGATAATGACATGCTAATTCAATATTCCTGACAGGAGACTTCTGACCTTTAGAACAATACACAGTCTTTTTAGCGTAAACACATAGCATCTTCAAACACACACAATAGATAGTGTTGAGCAGAATATGCCATATTCGATTTCGAGATATATCTCAAATATATAGTCGAATATTCGAGATATATTCTTTAAATGCGAATATTCGCAAAAATTTTTGGAAATGAAATGATTGCGAAATTTCGCTATTGCGAATGCGAATGAAATTTCGAGAAATGCGGAAGGAGCACTCTGATTGGCTCAGAATATTCGTGATATTTTATAATACAAAATAATTGCGAAATTTCGAGAAATGCGGAATGGAGCACTCTGATTGGCTCAGAATATTCGTGATATATTACAATACAAAATAATTGCGAATATTCGGCAAATGCGGAATGGAGCACTCTGATTGGCTCAGAATATTCGTGATATTTTATAATACAAAATAATTGCGAAATTTCGAGAAATGCGGAATGGAGCACTCTAATTGGCTCAGAATATTCGTGATATTTTATAATACAAAATAATTGCGAAATTTCGAGAAATGCGGAATGGAGCACTCTGATTGGCTCAGAATATTCGTGATATATTACAATACAAAATAATTGCGAATATTCGGCAAATGCGGAAGGAGCACTCTGATTGGCTCAGAATATTCTTGATATTTTATCGTAATTTCGCAAAAATGCGAATGAGAAATTGATTGCGGAATTTCGACAGTAACACTCTGAAATCGAATATATGTGTTATTTTAGCTAAAAACAATATTGCGAATTTCTCGAAAATAATCGCGCGATATCGCTATTGCCGAATAATCGCATTGCGATTTTTCGGCAATATAAAATGATCGCTGCAGCTACTCGGCCCAAGGTCTCTAATCATACCAGCAATGCTTTTAAACGTCGATGGGGATCTCTAGGATGTGATCTGTTCTAAAAAAAAAAGAAAAAATACGAATATTCGAAATAGCGAATATTCACCGCGAAATTCGTAATATATCGCGAATACTCGAATATGCCATATTCGAGCCGAATATTTGCAATACGAATATTCGTAAGCAACACTAACAATAGATTCAATTAACCTTCAATCCACATCTTTAGACAGACGGACTGTCTCTGACAGAAGATATTTACACCTGATAATCAAAAGGCTTTAACCACTTAAGGACCGCCTCCTGCAGATTTACGTCGGCAGAATGGCACGGCTGGGCACATCAACGTATATATACGTTGGTTTTAGTACCCAGCCGTGGGTCGCGGGCGCGCGCCCGCGGGCGCGCGCCCCGCGACCCGACCCGGTCCGAAGCTCCAGGACCGGGACCGCGGGATTCGCGGACCCGATCGCCGCTGCAGTGCGGCGATCCGTCCCTGGAGCGGAAGAACGGGGAGAGCCGTGTGTACACACGGCTTCCCCGTGCTTCTCTGTGGCCGGAGCATCGATCGCGTCATCCCTGTAATAGGGGGACGCGATCGATGACGTCACACCTACAGCCACACCCCCCTACAGTAGTAAACACACACATTAGGTACACATTCCCTACAGCGCCACCTGTGGTTAACTCCCAAACTGCAACTGTCATTTCCACAGTAAACAATGCAATTTAAATGCATTTTTTGCTGTGAAAATGACAAATGTCCCAAAAATGTGTAAAAATTGTCCGAAGTGTCCGCCATATTGTCGCAGTCACGAAAAAAATCGCTGATCGCCGCTATTAGTAGTAAAAAAAAAAATTATTAATAAAAATGCAATAAAACTATCCCTTATTTTGTAAACGCTATAAATTTAGCGAAAACCAACCGATAAACGCTTATTGCGATTTTTTTAACAAAAATATGTAGAAGAATACGTATCGGCCTAAACTGAGGAAAAAAAATGTTTTTTTATATATTTTTGGGGGATATTTATTATAGCAAAAAGTAAAAAATATTGCATTTTTTTTTAAATTGTCGTTCTATTTTTGTTTATAGCGCAAAAAATAAAAACCGCAGAGGTGATCAAATACCACCAAAAGAAAGCTCTATTTGTGGGAAAAAAAGGACGCAAATTTTGTTTGGGAGCCACGTCGCACGACCGCGCAATTGTCTGTTAAAGCGACGCAGTGCCGAATCGCAAAAACCCCTTGGGTCATTTGCCAGCGTATTGGTCCGGGTCTTAAGTGGTTAAACAGGGTTATCACATAATGGACAATGAAATGTCTCAGTATATCCTGTAATACATGAATTAGGATTTCAAGTAGAAACACTCCAGCACTCCAAGCTCCATGACAATCCCTAACTCCTAATCCTAACCCTAACCCTAACCTAGACTGAACTCAAAACCCCTTACCCTAACTAAAAAAAACATTATAATAAATGAATAATAATAAAAGAAGAGATAAAAGCTAATGGAAAAGCTAAAAAAGCTGAATTACCCAGCAACAAATGATGCAACAGATAATTGTTTTCTTTATAAAAGTGAGGCAATCCAATAAAAAGTGATACAGTCCGATCCTTCTAAATATTTACAAGGGAAATTTTAAGAAGTCAGTACTCCACTGTGCTACATACTAAAGAAATCCCACTGGACGTGACTATGAGGACCTGTCTAAACACATGTGAGCAGGGATAAGTAAAAGAGTATTATTTTGCTGGTAATTGATATACCGTAACTGAAATCAATTGACATCTGTCAATACCTATGAATTCCATTTTGTATTTTTTTTTTTAAATCAACAGTGGCCTAACATGAATACAGTAACTTTATTTTTATTGTCCACAGCTTGAAGAAATGCCATCTCCCCCGAGTGCACAAATGTTCCTTTTTCTCAGTTTCATCGTCTTTCTTGGTACAAGTAAGCCTAATTTTGAATATATGTATATATGTTTTCTCCTATAAATTCTCCCTAGGATGGGTATAGAGAAATTGCCTAGTACATAAATTCATACATGTTAAAGATCTTTTTCAAATGTTTATTGGCTAAGAGCATAAAATGCAGCCGACACATTTTTTTTTGGGGGGGGGGGGGGCTCCAGGGCTTGAGCAGTGGATGTTATATTATAGTGAGTGAGTGAGTGAGTGAAAAACGTATATAGCGCAAAACTCATGCGAACTGAATCGCCTGGGAGAGCTTGGTATCCATTTCCTCGGTCAGGGTTTAACGCCGTTTACGATATTCCATTCCACCAACCCAAGACGACTTCTCGACAATCCACAATCCAGCAGCCACGACCCATTCCATCCCCCAGAATAAACGAGACACGCACAGCTCTGTTCTCTGGTTCCAAAATGAATGAATACTTTTAATGGTAAAACTCAGTCTTTTATACAGTTTAGAAATCAAGTGAACAATGAATCAACTCCACCCACCACATTACACAAGCAACTTCTAACATATTCTTTTAGATAATGACATTCAGGTGAGCTAATTACTACTCATTCCCCAGACGTCCTGTCTCGACACTCCACAATCCAGCAGACAGGATTTCCCTCAGAAACGAGACACACACAGCTCTGTCTCAGGTTCAAATGGATAGCTTTTAATGACAAACTCAGGCTCTTTTTATACAGTTAGCAACCAAAAAGCATGCTGCAGTAATCAAAGGGACAATGACACACTCCACCCACAACATCACACAATGGGTACTAACAAGGTCCCCTCAATACACATCTTTTGGAGACAGACTTTCTGGTGCCAGGTCTACATGAGTTAATTACTATAGCTGACAAGGCAGACGTCATGACTCTGGCTCTTTTCACCTTCTATTCAATACACATTCCTTTAGTAATAACTTAAGTCAGGCGTCTGACCTTTTGCTGTCTGTTAACTCACAATACACAATTATCATCAATAGTGTTGCTCACGAATATTCGCATTGCGAATATTCGTAACGAATATTGCATATTCGAGTATTTGCAAATAAATCGAATATCGCGGTGAATATTCGATATTGCGAATATTCGTATTTTTTCTAATTTATTTTTAAAACAGATCACATCCTAGTGATCTCCATCGACGTCTAAAAGCATTGCTGGTATGATTAGAGACCCTGGGCCAAATAGCTGAGGCGATCCTTTTATGTTGCCGAATATTCGCGAATACTTTCTCTGCCCTTCTGTGTTTTGTGTATATAAAAAAAAAAAATGAGCTTTAGTTTAGTCATATAAGTTTGTGTAAGTAGAGTTAGTGTTTAGTGCATATTAGTTTAGTAATCCAGGAAATGATCTCCGTTTTCACGTGTTGACGAGAATTTCGCAATCAATTTCGCATTCGCATTAGCGAAATTTCGCCAATTTTTTTTTTTTTATAAAATATCACGAATATTCGATATTAACGAATATTTCACAAATATTCTTCTATATATTCGTGAAATATCGCGAAATCGAATATGGCGTATTCCGCTCAACACTAATCATCAATAGAATTTCACACAAAACAGTGTCAATTAGCATAGCACAATGAAATATCTTAGGAGCCCGACTTTATTAACACCCTGACAGTTTGACCCGGATTCACGTAGGGCGGCGTAGCGCAGCTCAAATACGCTACGCCGACGTAACTTAGAGAGGCAAGTGCAGTATTCACAAAGCACTTGCTCCGTAAGTTGCGGCGGCGTAGCGTAAATTGTAAGCCCGCCTAATTCAAAGTAGGAAGGAGGTGGGCGTCATCTATTTAAATTAAGCGCGACCCCATGCAAATGAATGGCCGATTAAACGGCGCATGCACGGTCATGCTCAGAATCACGTTGCATATACTCCCTAAGATACGTTGGCTCAATGCCTATGTGAACGTAACCTACGCCATGCCCTATTCACGTAGTACTACGTAAACGATGTAAAAGACGCCGGACGTAACCCTTACGCAAACCGCATATATTTTCCGCCTGGCGCATCTACGTTCGTGAATCGGCGTATCTTATCCATTTGCATATTTAACATGGGAATGCCGAATGCGTCCTGCGTAACTATGCGCCCAAGATACGCCAGTGTAGGCAAGTTACGTCGGGCGCTAAAGCCATGTTTTACGGCGTATCTAGCTTTGCGAATCGGCGTAAAAGTACGATGGCGCACATTTGTACTTACGACAGGGTTTCTGGAGATACGCTGGCGTAAAGCTACCTGAATCTGGCTATATGTGTCCCCACATTGAATGAATCACACGATTTTTGACCTGTTGAGTTCAGAATTAACCACCTGTAATATTACAAGAGATCCTGGAATACATTGTGAATTATCATTACTGTCCCATCTCATGTAATTCAAGATATCATTTCTCAGTCATCCTATGCCCCTATTGGACATAGGATGACCCTAAACCCAGGAGTCATTGGTGAAGCTGAAACAGAAGCACCCCGCATCCTTCTAGAGCCTCTGGGTCCCACAGGCCATTCCGTTACAAAGGTTTTGAGTTTTTTCCTGAAGGCCTGGTGATTCACTTCCATTCGTATGCTGGTTGGCAGAGCGTTCCACGGTCTAGGTCCTTGGACTGCAAATCTTCATTCTCCTTTGGACTTGAATCTGGCCTTGGGTATCTGGAGTAGATTTTGGTTGGTAGAACGGAGAACGTAATTAGGGTTTTGACATTTAAGTTTTTCACGTAGATATCGGGGGGCACTTCCTTGTACACATTTGTGTGTTAGGCATAGGGCCTTAAACGTTATTCTGTCTTTTACTGGCAACCAGTGAACGGATCTAAGGGAGGGGGAGATTGTTTCCAGTTTTTTTTCCTGTTACAAGTCGTGCCATCGTATTCTGGACAACTTGTAGACGATCAATTTGGTGTTTTGGGAGTCCGATATAAAGGGCGTTTGCATAGTCGAGCTTGGAATTGATTATTGTTCCCACCACGACTGCTATGTCTTCTTTTGGGATAAAAGGAATGAGTCTACGTAGTAGGTGTAAAAGATGGTAAACTTATTTGTGCATTCATTGTCATTTCGGAGTCAAAAGTGACTCCGAGACTTTTGACTTTGGTGCTGGGGGTGATGGTTTGTCCCAAAATGGTCGGGGGTGTCCATGTTGTTGTGGTAGGTCTCTTTCGGGTTGGCGTTGAGCAGAAAAAGTTCAGTTTTTGAGCCTTTGAGTTTAAGGTAACTCTTAGTCATCCAATTTTCTACCAGAGTAAGGCATTTCTCTAGTCCGAGATAATTTTGTTGCTGATGCGAAAGTAGAGTTGGGTGTCATCTGCGTAGGAATGGTAGAGTAACTTCTGGTTACTAGATATGTGCAATCCCGTTCGTACGTATGTTATTTTCGTACGAAAATTTAAATTTTCATACCCGCAGGATAATGTGTACATACGAAAAAATTAAAGCACCAAAATACGAAAAAAAACTACGAGATTACGAATGAGCCGCATAACGAACAACCGCAAATACGAACGAATGATCCGACGAAAAACAAAAACAAAACGAAAACGGCAAAAGAACGAAAATGACATCTATAACAAAAGATTTGCATTCTGTATTTTGTTTGAATCCTTTTTCTGTTCAGTCCTATGTTCATTGTTCATATGACATCTATAACAAAAGATTTGCATGCTGTATTTTGTTTGAATCCTTTTTCTGTTCAGTCCTATGTTCATTGTTCATATGACATCTATAACAAAAGATTTGCATGCTGTATTTTAAATTCCTATTTTCTGTTCGTATTCAAAATACAGAATGCAAATCTTTTGTTATAGATGTCATGTGAATATACGACTGAAAATACTAACAGAAAACACGCGGCTCGTCCATATTAACTATTGTTAAGCCCCATCACTTGGTCAGACTTTTTTAACCACAAACATAAAAACGATCGTTTTCCGTTTGTTCTCAGAAAATGTGTTTGTTTTCAAACTACATCAGAAAACCAGGGTTCAAAAGTCTGGCCAACTGATCTCCCTTCAGATGAAAATCCACAGAAAAGTTTATTTGGCTTTACTATACTACTCACTGTACTAGTGTACTCGGCACAAAAGAGAAGCTGCTTCACTAACTACACTCACTCACTGCCCATTCAAAAAAACGAAAATGACATCAATAACAAAAGATTTGCATTCTGTATCTTGAAACCCTTTTCTTTTGCTATTTTCAGTCGTATGTTCATATGACATCTATTACAAAACATTTGCATTCTGTATCTTGAATCCAAAATACGAACAGAAAATAGGAATTTAATATACAGAATGCAAATCTTTTGTTATAGATGTCATATGAACAATGAACATAGGACTGAAAACAAACAGAAAAAGGATTCAAACAAAATACAGAATGCAAATCTTTTGTTATAGATGTCATATGAACATACGACTGAAAATAGCAAAAGAAAAGGGTTTCAAGATACAGAATGCAAATCATTGACAAAAATTCACGAAAATTATTATCTAACAAGTAACGAACATGAATTAAACAGAATAATGAACCATCCCGCATGTACGAAAATAAAACGGTAACGAAAAATGAACGGGAACGAACAGGAAAACGGGCGTCTTACGAAAAACGAATGAAAACGAAAAAACGGAACTATACGAAACGGAACAAAAAAAACCTATTTTTTTTTCTGTGCACATGTCTACTGGTTGATTTCCAGGTGAGAGCGGAGATAGATATTGAATAGTACAGATATATGTATAGGATCATGATGAGAAACAAAAAGGAGACCTACAGTATGTTAGGCCTTGGTAAAGATTGTAAAATCTTAAAGGCTCTTTGAACTACCAGCTTTATCAGGACCTAACAGGTTTCCGCTCAAGCCCTGAGGAAGTAGGAGGAAGTGGGAGGCTTTAAATCGAAATGCGTTGGTTGTATTTGATGTTCCATTTATAAAAATGTTGCACAGCTTCGTAAAAAAATATGCCTAATAAGTTTATTTCCTAGGATCTAGTGACCTCAGTGCAGTATGATAAATCAAACTGAAGTGCCTTAAAGTGACTGTAAAGGTTTTTTTTTTCCATAACACCTTATACTCAGAGTTGTCCATATCCTCATCTTCTCGGGTCCCTCTCCTTCTCTCCTAGCCCCTCCCTCCTGGTGAAACAAGCAGTTTGCTATGGGGCACCCAAGCCGAGTCACAAATCCCTGTGTCCATTCAGACACGGAGAGCGGCCCTGCCCCCCCTCTCTCCCCTGATTGGCTAACTGATTTTGATTGACAACAGCGGGAGCCAATTGCACTGCTGCTGTGTCTCAGCCAATCAGGAAGACTGAGTCGACTCATGGACATCACCGGACAGAGAGGGACCTCAGGTAAGTGTTAAGGGGGCTAAGGGGGGTTGCTGCACACATTATCTTAATGCAAAGAATGCATTAACCGCATTGGCACGGCTGCGCAAATCGTCGATTTAGGCAGTGCCAATGCACGTGGCCGCCAGCCAAGATGTCTGCTGGCCACCCATGATCGCTCCAGAGAGAGCCAGAACGGGGATCTGTTAATGTAAACAAACAGATCCCCATTCTGACAGGGGAGGAGAGACAGATCTGCTGTTCCTAGGGATCAGGAACAGTGATCTCTCTCCTCCTCCAGTCAGTCCCCTCCCACCACAGTGAAGGCCCATACACACGGTCTGACTTTGCAAAGTCCGACCGTGTGTACAGAAATCCATCAGATTTTTGTCTGAAGTACAAGTACGCATGCCCAGAACCAATGTTAAAATCAATCAACATTAGCAGAACTTGACAAAAGGGTGGCAGTAAAGAGCAGAAAAAACACGTGATGTTGGAAAAGTTTTAGGAAAGTTTGCAAAAAAGTCCGAGCGTGTGTATGCTATGGGTGTGCCCGGCTAACTCCCTTCGGACAAAAGTCCACGGAAAAATATGTTTGAAGTCCGATCGTGTGTACGAGGCTTTAGAAACATCTCCCAGGGAACACTTAACCCCTTGATCTCCCACTAGTGTTAACCCCTTCTCTGCCAGTGACATTTATACAGTAATCAGTGGCTATTTTTATCTCTGATCGCTGTATAAATGTCACTGTTCCCAAAAAAGTGTCAAAAATGTCCGATCTGTCCGCCACAATGTCTCAGTCCCACTAAAAATCGAACATCGCTGCCATTACTAGTAAAAAAATAAAATAAAAATAAAAATGCCATAAACCAATCCCCTATTTTGTAGACGCTATAAATTTATTGCGATTTTTTTCTTCATTCGTTATTTCGAATAATTCGTTCACTAACAGCCAAATTTGAAAGGAAATTCCAATTCCTACAATTTAATAGTTAGTTATTATTAGTTAGTTAGCATTTCAGATGTTTAAATCTTCAGATTTTCTTATTTATTTTTGTATTTTTGTATTTCCGAATTTTCAGATTTACGAATTTCTGAATTTAACCAATTAAGGACCGGACTATTATGCAGCTTAAAGACCAGGCCACTTTTTGCGATTCGGCACTGCGTTGCTTTAACTGACAATTGTGCGGTCGTGCGACGTGGCACCCAAACACAATTGACGTCCTTTTTCCCCACAAATAGAGCTTTCTTTTGGTGGTATTTGATCACCTCTGCATTTTTTTATTTTTTTTGCGCTATAGACAAAAAATGCAATATTTTTTACTTTTTGCTATAATAAATATCCCCCCAAAATAGATATATATTTTTTCCCCTCAGTTTAGGCCGATACGTATTCTTCTACCTATTTTTGGTAAAAAAAAATCGCAATAAGCGTTTATCGGTTGGTTTTCGCAAAATTTATAGCGTTTACAAAATAAGGGATAGTTTTATTGCATTTTTATTAATTATTTTTTTACTACTAATGGCGGCGATCATCGATTTTTTTCGTGACTGCGACATTATGGCGGACACTTTGGACAATTTTGACACATTTTTGGGACAATTGTCATTTTCACTGCGGTTTTTATTTTTTTGCGCTATAAACAAAAATAGAGCGATGTAACGGAATGACCCGTGACAACCAGAGACTTTGAAAGGATGAGAGGTACTCCTGTGTCAGCTTCACTAATAACTCTTGGGTCTAAGTTCACCCTGTGCCCTTTTGGGCATAGGGTGGCTAATAAATCATAATTCATGTATTACATGGGATGGGACATTACTGATAGTTCATATTGCAGGATGTCTTGAGATATTACAAGTTGTTGGCTTATTCAATGTGGGGACACATGTTTTTGAGAGGTGTTAATTGCATCTACTCCTAGACATTTCATTGTGTGATAACACGGTTTAAAGCCTATTGATGCCCAGGTGTGAATACCTTTCTGTCGGAGACAGACCGTCTGTCTAAAGATGTGGATTGAAGGGAACTCATTGTGTGATAGTGTTTTTTTTAAATTCTATTGATAAAGGAATGTGACTCCTCAGGTGTAGTAATTAGATCATGTTAATTATAGACCGGTGCCAATGTGTCATTCTAAAATCTGTATAGAAGCCCCCAGTGTGTGATGAGGGGGGTGGATATTTCATTGTTCCTGTGATTAACTTTAACATGCTGTACTGTATATATAAGCAAGCTAAGGATACCATTAAAGCGTTCATACATTTTGGAACAAGTACAGAGCTGCGTGTCTCGTCTTGATTCTGGGGAAATGGGATGGATCGGGTCCTGTTGGTTGGAGTGTCGTATAAGCTGTCATGGGTTGATGGAAGATCGTAAACGGTGGTGACTGTTACAAGCGACAATTTTGAAAAAAATATTCAATATTGTTTGCTTTTTTCTATAAAAAATATCCCCCCAAAAATGTATAATTTTTTTTATTTTTCCTCAGTTTAGGCCGATACGTATGCTTCTACATATTTTTTGGTAAAAAAGAAATAAATAAATCGCCATAAGCGTTTATTGATTGGTTTGCGCAAAGTTTATAGCGTCTACCAAATAGGGGATAGTTTTACTGCATTTTTATTAATATTTTTTTTTTCTAGTAATGGTGGCGATCAGCGATTTTTATCGGGACTGCGACATTATGGCGGACACATCAGACACTTTTGACACTATTTTGGGAGCATTGTCATTTTTACAGCGAACAGTGCTATTAAAATTTACTGGTTACTGTATAAATGACAGTGAAAGGGTTAACCAGGAGGGGGTGCTGTAGGAGTTGAGTGTGCCCTAATGTGTGTTTCTTACTGTGGGGGGGTGTGGCTTAGCGTGTGACATCACTGATCGTCGTTCCCTATGACAGGGAACAGACGATCAGTGTCAGTCTCACTAGGAAGCATAGGGAGAGGTTTTACACTTACCTCTCCCCGTTCTTCCTCGCTGTGACCCGATCGCTGGACACAGGTGGCGATTAGGTCCATGGTTCCCACGGGGACGGACATGGAGAAGAGGACCGGTTCGCGAGCGCGCCGCCGGCGGTGCGTGACCCACAGCTTGGCTCTTAACCGCTTGCCGACCAGCCGCCGCAGTTATACGGCGGCAGGTCGGCACTCCTGCGCGAGAGCCCGTAGCTCTACGTCGCCACTTTCGACGGCCACTAGGGGGCGCGTGCGCGCCGCCGGTGGCCCGCGCGCACGCGCCGCCGGTGGCCCGCGCGCACGCCCCCGCTCGCCCCTGAGTCCCGTGCGTGTGCCCGGCGGGCACGATCGCCGCCGGGCACACGCGATCACTCGTTACAGAGCGGGGAACGGGAGCTGTGTGTGTAAACACACAGCTTTCATTCCTGTCAGCGGGGGAAACGCTGATTTTCTGTTGATACAATGTATGAACAGAAGATCAGTGATTCCCCCTAGTGAGGCCACACCCCCCATACAGTTAGAACACACCCAGGACCACACTTAACCCCTTCCCCGCCCCCTAGTGTTAACCCCTTCACTGCCAGTGGCATTTTTATAGCACTGATCGCTAAAAAAATGCCAATGGTCCCAAAAATGTGTCAAAAGTGTCCGAAGTGTCCGCCATAATGTCACAGTACTGAAAAAAAACGCTGATCGCCACCATTACTAGTAAAAAAAAAAAAAATAATAAAAATGCCATAAAACTACCCCCTATTTTGTAAACGCTATAACTTTTGCGCAAACCAATCAATAAACGCTAATTGCGATTTTTTTAATGAAAAATATGTAGAAGAATACGTATCGGCCTAAACTGAGGAAAAAAAACGTTTTTTTATATATTTTTGGGGGATATTTATTACAGAAAAAAGTTAAAAATATTGAATTTTTTTCAAAATAGTCGCTCTATTTTTGTTTATAGCGCAAAAAATAAAAACCGCAGAGATGATCAAATATCACCAAAAGAAAGCTCTATTTGTGGGAAAAAAAAGGACGCCAATTTTGTTTGGGAGCCACGTCGCACGACCGCGCAATTGTCAGTTAAAGCGACGCAGTGCCGAATCGCAAAACGCACTGTCGTTGGGCAGCAATATGGTCCGGGGCTAAAGTGGTTAAAGGGGACGTACATGTACGCCCTTGTGCCCAGCTGTGCCATTCTGCCGACGTATATCGGCGTGCGGCGGTCCTCAAGTGGTTGAGAAAATGTTGATTTTGAATTTCCGAATTTTCGAATTTTCAAATTTTTCTAATTTTCAGATTTGAACATTTTCCGAATTTTCAAATATCGGAATCTTCGAATTTCCGAATTTTTGAATTTATTTGAAATAATGAATTTCAATCATAACAAATGACCCCGAAAAACAAAAAAAAAAAACAAATGAAATGAAAGCGAACACATTATTTGGCAGTGCACATGTCTAGTTTACATACACTTATGACAGGTGCTCTTTAATCCCTTGATCCTCTATTTTAAAATGATTTATTCCCTTATAGCAATGTCAGCCGAAGGCACTAAAGAACCAAAGAAGTATAAAGTTGGGGAGAGCGCCACCATAGAGTGTTGGAACTCATCATATGAAAAGCATGACATGAGAAAATTATCGTTGTATGAAAAAACAGCAGCGCTTTTCACACTCTGGATCAGCAATGGCGACCTCTCCAAAGAACTTGAAGTTTCTGGCACCTTTGATGATTTTACTTGGAGACTAACCCAAGAAACATCTTCATGCACCAATGGTAGGTAAACACACTCCAGTGACCTTACAAAATTTATATTAGGGATTCTAAATTTCTGTAAATTATAATGTGATTTCAGAAAGTGTTAAATAAGCTTGGCGGGTGATGTGCTCTAAAGTGTACAAAAATCCTTAGGGATGCACCAATACCAATAACTACAAGTATCGATACTTTTTTATTTTCACCAATTATTGATACCTACCGCAATTTTTTGTTTACACTTCTGGGGGTAGATTCACATAGATCAGCGGATCTTTAGATCCGCATAATCTATCTTCTTTACGATCCACCAGCGCCAGTTTTTGAGGCAAGTGCTGTATTCACAAAGCACTTGCCTCTAAAGAATTCAAATTCCGCGGTTGGGTGGAGTGTATTATTTAAATCAGGAGCGTCCCCGCGCCGATTTAACTGCGCATGCGCCCCCGGCTAAATTTCCCAGCGTGCATTGCTCCAAATGACGTCGCAAGGACGTCATTGGTTTTGGCGTTAACGCAAATTACGTATGGCCGTATTCGCTAACGACTTATGTAAACAACGTAAGAAATTCAAAACTCGACGCGGGAACAATGGCCATACTTAACATAGGATACGCCGCACTTACCCCTCATATAGCAGGGGTAACTATCTGCCGGAAAAAGCCGAACGCAAACGACGTAAAAAAAAAAAGCGACGGCCGGGGCGTTCGTTTCTGAATCGGCGGTTCTCCTCACTTACATATTTGTTGTGTATACAAACGGAAGCGCCACCTAGCAGCCGGTGGGAGATTGCAGCCTAAGATCCGACGGTGTAAGTCACTTACACCTGTCGGATCTAAGGGAGATCTATGCTGAACCTGATTCGATGAATCAGCCGCATAGATCCGACCGTAGGATCTCAGAGATACGACGGTGTATCTCTATATGAATCTACCCCCTGCTGTCAGCAATGGTACAAAGTGTTGAAAAGTTATTTCCAAATTAAATAAATGTTTATTTTTATTTTTTGCTTTTTTTATGTGAGATGTGTAAATATATTAATGAGCAAAGCTAAAAAAAAAAAGGTAAATTATTCATATAAAATAATGTGTTAATATTTAACAGTGTACACACTAATAATTTGTCACATAGTGACGCAAAACACCATGGGCCAGATTCTCAAAAGAATTTGTATATCCCGCAGGCATATCATTGTTTTGTATTCGCCGGAATTACGCTAGGATCCGACTGGTGTAAGTCACTTACACCGTCGGATCCTAAATGCAATAATACACCAGCCGCTAGGTGGCGTTTACGTCGATTTGTGCGCCAAATATGCAAATGAGCCGATACGCCGATTCCCGAACGTTTTTGCACGGCGTCAGGTTTTTCGTTTACGTCGTTTGTGTAACTCGTCACGAATAGGCCTATACATTAATTACGTTGCCGTCGTAATCGCTGTATTTGTGGCGTACGATGGAGCATGCGCAGTGGCCTACGTTTAAGGCCGGCGCATGCGCAGTTCGTTCAGCACGGGGGCGCGCTTAATTTAAATACAGCACGCCCCCTCCTTCCCTTATTGAATTACGAGGCCTTACGCCGTCCCCTTTACGATACGCCAATGCAAATTACGGAGCAAGTGCTTTGAGGATACAGCACTTGCCCGTAAAAACTGCGTAGGCATAGGGTAAATGGGATATGCTACGCTACGCCGCAAATACGCAATTTTTTGAGAATCTGGCCCTCTATATATACTGTATGGGCCAGATTCTCAAATGAGATACGACGGTGTATCTCTGTTTCTTGCCCTGTGTATCTATTCGACTGATTCTTAGGGCCAGATTCACATAGAATCCGCGGCGGCGTAGCGTATGCCATTTACACTACGCCGCCGCAACTTACTGGAGCAAGTGCCGTATTCTCCAAGCACTTGCTCCGTAATTTGCTCCGTAATTTGCGGCGGCGTAGTGTAAATGGCCCGGCGTAAGGCCGCGTAATTCAAAGGGGACGGCTTGTATTTAAATTAAGCGCGCCCCATCCCGAACGAACTGCGCATGCACCGGCCTTCCATTCCCTATTTGAATTACGCGGCCTTACGCCGTCCCCTTTATGCTACGCCGCCGCAAATTACGGAGCAAGTGCTTTGAGAATACAGCACTTGCCCGTAAAGAGTGCGGAGGCGTAGCGTAAAGGTGATACGATACGCTAAGAACAGATCATTAAAACAGCCTTGCCTACACACGATCGTGAAAAAAAAAAATGCTCTAGCAAAGCACGGTGACGTACAACACGTACAACGGCACTATAAAGGGGAGGTTCCATTCGGATGGCGCCACCCTTTGGGCTGCTTTAGCTGATTTTGTGTTAGTAAAAGATGATTTGCGCTTTTCAGTCTGTTACAGCGTGATGAATGTGCCATCTCCATTACAAATGCTTGTTTTACGAGTGCTCCCGTCTCATAACTTGCTTCTGAGCATGCGCGTTTTTTTCACGTCGGTAAAGCCCACACGCGACCATTTTTTTACAACGTAAAAAACGACATGAAAAATTAGAGCACGTTCGAAATTTTTAATGGCCATTTTTTTACATTTTTTAGAACCTGAAAAACTGTCGTGTGTACGCGGCAAGCAGCTACAAAAAAGTGTAGCTGCTGACTTTTAATAATCTGACACTCACCTGTCCCAGGTGCCAGCGATGCGGGAGTACGAAGCCCCACTCCTCTCCCCCCTCTATGCGGTGCAGGAATTGTCACTTCACACCCGGGCATGCACTGCGCATGTGCAAGCCGCGCAGTGCACCGTAACTGGGTAGGCAATCATCTACGACCTGTGACGTGTCCCAGATAATTCCCGAGAGGGGGGGGGGTAAACTTCCTTCTGGTGTCTTGGAGCCCCCAGGAGGAAGTGGGAGCTGGATCCCTCTAAAAAGAGGATATCCGCTCCCCCCCTCCCAAAAAAAATGACATGCCAAATGTGGCGTGTCAGGGGGGGTTACCTGCACTTAAAGCGGGAGTTCCATTTTTGGGTGGAACTCCGCTTTAAGTAGTTCTTGTGATCAAAAGTTGGTTGAAAGTGGGAAGAATTTTTACAGTCACAATGTGGTAATCTGGAAGCTCAGGGGTGGGGAATCTTAGAGATATAGCAGGGCATTGGGCATCCCCACTTGTTTTCATCGTCCCGTAAACTTCACAGATTTTATGCATCACTTACCTAACATCCAAACTCTTGTTTCTTTTTCATTGGCAAGGAAGCGCTAAAGGATCGACCACCCTTGGTTGCTCTCACCTGGGTGACGAGGATAACAAAATATATTTATCACGTGGAGGGGAGAACATAGCATCACTTGAGATAGACAGCAATTACAGACGTCGTATCCGGTATTCCGGTACCATTCGGAATCTCACAGTTGCACTGAACGGTCTGGTGTTGAAGGACGATGGCTGCTATTCATGTAAATGGAAAGAATTCGGTGGTTCAGAATTAGATAGCGGATCTGAAAATTGTCTTAAAGTAGGTAAGATATTCATGTGTGTTTATTTCTGACATTGACATGGTGATGTCACATTAGAGGGTACGACAATTTATTTATATTTGGAGCTTACACAGGGCTGAGGAGAACCAGGGCCATCCTAATAGCAACATGGGCCCCCATGGGTAAAGTAATGCACTGGGCCCCCCTACCAGCCTGCCCCAATTTACACACCAAAGTATAAATAGTTAATAAAATTAAGCATAGATTTATTAGTACTTTCAATAAACAATAAAAAAAAAAAAATGCCATAAATCAAAGACTAGACAACGCAAAGAACAAAAGCAGAGTGGAAGCTCGGATTGCGAGTAACGTGGTTAACGAGCTTTTCGCAATACGAGCGCTGTATTTTTCAAAATCCTAACTCGGTTTGCGAGTGTTGTCTCGCAAAAACTAGCAGGCCAAAACGGTGGGCAGTACCGTGTTTGGCCTGAGGTGGGGGTGCGCCGGAGCAGAACGGCACCGTTCGGTAATGCTTGGAAAGACACAGAAATACTTAGTTCCCGAGCCTTTCCGAGGTTTGCCGAGGTGTCATCGGGCCTTTCCGTCCGTTTCCAAGGCTCCCCGGCACCCCTCCACCTCTGGCCATACGCGGTATTGCAAGCCATTGAAGTCAATGCGGAACAAATTATTTTAGTTTCCGTTGACTTCAATGGGGAAACTCGCTTTGATATGCAAGTGCTTTGGATTACGAGCATTCTCCTGGAATGGATTATGCTCGTAATCCGAGGTTCCACTGTATGGGGGAGGCAAGAGGGCACAGTACAGGTTCTGGGACACGGTCATCTCGAGACAGCTTAGTAAAAAGTGTGACTGTCCCAGGAAATCTAGGATAGTTGGCAAGAATGATATAATGCAAGATTATCATGGGACCCCCATGCACCTGGGGCCCCTAGGCAGTGCCCAAGGGTGCCCATGCATTAGGAAGGCCCTGAGGAGGACCCTTCCCGGCCCCCCATGTGACCTTAGTGGGCAATCACCAAGCACTAGGGATGAGTTCCACGTTCGATTCGAACGTATGTTCGACTCGAACATTGTCTGTTCGCACGTTTGACAAAATTCTAACAAAACGGGTCGTTCGCGCTGAATTCGAGTGACGCGCAACGGCCCATAATTCACTGCGGCATTGTGCGCTGATGTTTGGCTAAACATGCACTATGACCCTGCATGCTTGGCCAATCACAGCGCGCAAAAAACGAAGAGCCATAATTGGCCAAAGCCAGGGTGGCTTTGGCCAATTATGGCTCAGGGTTTTAGGGCTCAGGGCTTTAGATCTGCCTTAGCGCGGGTCGGGGGTCCGATCGGGACCCCCCCCACTACATGCAGGAGTCGGGAACCCGCGAAGAGCGATCCGGGATGAGGGCGCGGCTATTCGTTTAGAGCCGCCCGCTCGCGATCGTTTCCCGGAGCTGAAGAACGCGGAGAGCCGTATGTAAACACGGCTTCCCCGTGCTTTACTGTGGCGGCTGCATCGATCGAGTGATCCCTTTTACAGGGAGACTCGATCGATGACGTCAGACCTACAGCCACACCCCCCTACAGTTGTAAACACACACAGGGAACACACAAATCCTACAGCGCCCCCTGGTGGTTAACTCCCAAACTGCAACTGTCATTTTCACAATAAACAATGCAATTTAAATGCATTTTTTGCTGTGAAAATGACAATGGTCCCAAAAATGTGTCAAAATTCTCCCAAGTGTCCGCCATAATGTCGCAGTCATGAAAAAAATCGGTGATCGCCACCATTAGTAGTAAAAAAAAAATAATAATAAAAATGCTATAAAACTATCCCCTATTTTGTAAATGCTATAAATTTTGCGCAAACCAATCAATAAACGCTTATTGCGATTTTTTTTACCAAAAATAGGTAGAAGAATACGTATCGGCCTAAACTGAGGAAAAAAAAAATTATATATGTTTTTGGGGGATATTTATTATAGCAAAAAGTAAAAAATATTGCATTTTTTCAAAATTGTTGCTCTATTTTTGTTTATAGCGCAACAAATAAAAACTGCCGTGGTGATCAAAGACCACCAAAAGAAATCTCTATTTGTGGGGGAAAAAGGACGCCAATTTTGTTTGTGAGCCACGTCGCACGACCGCGCAATTGTCTGTTAAAGTGACGCAGTGCCGAATTGTAAAAACGCCTTTGGGCATTTAGCAGCATATTGGTCCGGGGCTTAAGTGGTTAAGAACCCGGGTCTTGCCCCGAGGGAACATGTATCTATGGAATTTTTTTTTTTTTTAAACGGCCATTTTTTCAGGAGTCCTGCTCCTACATGTTCCCTGGGGCAAGACCCGGGTTCTCAAAGACGTTTTCCAACAACAACTTGCATATTGGGCTTTAAAATGAGCGTTTTTGAATTTGAACGTTTGAGTCCCATAGACTTCAATGGGGTTCTAAATGTTCGCGCGAACGGTCGGTCTGTTCGAATGTTCTGGTGCGAACCGAACGCAGGGGTGTGCGGCTCATCCCTACCAAGCACTAGCATTGATCCATGCTAAAGCAAAACTAGGGAGCAAACACCACAGGGGTCAACCATATTTGCTGGTAAACTAACAGAGACTGCAGCTTCAGTCCTCACATCTTGGCCTGGCCCACAGTAAAGGGCACCATTGAAAATCATGGGGCCCCATACAGCCTGCCTAACAGGACCATGTCTTCCCATCGAGACATCACCACCCCACCTCACCCAATCAGATAATGCTTTGCATTCAATGGGAAAATGCAATGAGTTCCCTAAATGACGCCTGTGTCAAGCGAGCAAGTGAGCAACCTCCTGTGTTCACACAGGACCCCGAAGCAAGTGTTGATCACTGTAGTAGTGGTGACCATACAGGGATTTCCAGCTTCCACAGAGATCCCACAGGTATAGCACATACACACACTATATTTTCAAAAGTATTGGGACGCCAGATTACTGGGCCAGATTCTCAGCTTAGCATCACTTTTGCATAGATACGCTTCAACATCCGACAAGTGTAAAACCATTACACTTGCGGATCGTAGTTGTAATGACAACTCCGGCCACTAGGTGGCCTTTACGTTGTTTTCTCATTTGCATATGCAAATGAAGTAGTACGCCGATTCCCGAACGCTTTTACGCTGCCCCGTCGTCGCTTACGTCGTTTTCGTCCGCGCAAGGTTACCCCAGCTTCTATGTGGAGTAACCTTACGAAGTTCCGTTGGATGCCGTGTTAAGTATGGCGTCGGGTCAGCGTCGGCTTTTTCCGTCGCTTACGTCGTTTTACTAACTCATTTGCGAATAGGGCATTGCGTAAGTGACGCTCACGTCGTTTTGACGTCGGTTTCAACAACGCTTTCCGACGTGAGCTGGAGCATGCGCACTGGGCTTTTCCCCCGGCCGGTGCATGCGCAGTTCGTTCGACGCGGGGGCGCGCTTAATTTAAATACAAGCTGCCTCATTTGAATTACGCGGGATTACGCTGGGCAATTTTCGCTACACCAACGCAAACTATGGAGCAAATGGTTAGAGAATACGGCACTTGCTCTAGTACGATGCGGCGGCGTAGTGTAAATGGCTTAGGATACGCAAGCGAAATTCTATGAGAATCTGGCCCACAAACTTTAATTTCATCCCAGTCTTAGTCCGGAGGGTTCAATATTGAGTTGGCCCCGCCCTCTGCAGCTATAACAGCTTCTACTCTTCTGGGAAGGCCGTCCACAAGGTTTAGGAGCGTTCTCTGTGTTCTTCTATGCTTTCAGTTCATTTGGACCCCCCAGTCTTTGGAAGGCAGCGAGGTGTGCATTATCCACATATACTAACATGTCAAGATAAGAGTCTGATAACACGTTGGGAGAGTAAACATTTTAATATACACTGATGTTGGATGAGAAGGCCTGGCTCAAAGTCTTTACTCTAATTCATCCCAAAGGTGTTCTATCGGGCAGTGGGTTCAGGACTCTGTGCAGGCCAGTCAAGTTCTTCCACCCTAAACTCACTCATCCATGTCTTTACGGACCTTGCTTTGTGCACTGGTGGTCCGCAAACTGTTCCCACAAAGTGGGGAGAGGATGAAATTGTCCAAAATTTCTTGGTATGCTGACACCTGAAGAGTTCCCTTCACTGGAACCAGGGCCGTCTTTAATATTGATTGGACGCTGGGTAAACATTTTCTTTGGGCCCCCCCCCTAGATTCAGTCAAGCCCCCCCCCCACTCTGTGGCATAAAATAAATAGCAGCTAGACTCAAAATCAGGTCAGGCAGCAATTGCGATTGGTTGCCAGAGGTTAGAGCCATAGGCGTGCGCACAGGGTGTGCCAGGTGTGCCCAGGCACACCCTAATCACCCTTTACAGCACAGATTCCCTCTACTTCCCTGGCTCCTTCCTCCCCCCTGCAGTGCTACCAGCTTCCCTCCTCTCCTGCCAGCTGTTGCTGCAAGGATGTTTTAGGATGAGTGGAGGAAGGGGCTGGTAAATATGTAATTAACCATCCCCTTCCCTTTCTGAATTAACATTGTGAGTGACCAGTAGTGTGTGTTTTACCTTTGGGGTGCACACCCTAATGCAATAGACTGCGCACACCTATGTTTAGAGCATATCATTACTGCTCATTAACTGGATGCTAGAGGTTACAGCACACATTAGGACTCATCGATTAGTTGCTAGAGGTTACAGCACATTATTTTTGCTATACGGTTGGTTGCTAGAGGTTACTGTACATCCTTAACGCTCACTGGTTACTGCACATTATTACCGCTCAGTGATTAGTTGCTAGAGGTTACTGTGCCATATAGCAGTGTGGAGGGGTGAGCTACATACAGAGTGCAGGGTTAAAGGGTGTGCTATCTACAGAGTGCACGATTGAGGGGTGAGCTATGTCTGGAGTGCAGGATTGACGGGTGAGCTATGTCTGGAGTGCAGGATTGAGGGGTGAGCTATGTCTGGAGTGCAGGATTAAGGAGTGAGCTATGTCTGGAGTGCAGGATTGAGGAGTGAGCTTTGTACGGAGTGCAGGATTGAGAGGTGATCTGTGTGTACTGGGTGCAGGAATGAGGGGTGATCTGTGCACATCCAAGTCCCCCCCCCTCCAAGTACAATCTAGGGTGTACAATCTGGGGTGTACAGTCTGGGGTGTACAATCTGGGGTGTTCGCGGCAAATTCAAAAAGCTGCAGAACACCCTGTTAAAGTCTATGGGAGAAATCTAAAGTGCTAATTTTAAAGGCCAATATGCAAGTTATTGTCATAAAAAGTGTTTGGGGACTGGGTCCTGACCCCGGGGACGTGTATCAATGCAAAAAAACAAGTTTTAAAAACGTTCTTTCGGTAGCAGTGATTTTAATAATGCTTAAAGTGAAACAATAAAAGTGAAATATTCCTTTAAATTTTGTACCTTGTGGGTATATAGTATGCCTGTAAAGTAGCGCTTGTTTCCCGTGTTTAGAACTGTCCCTGCACAAAATGTAATTTCTGAAGGGAAAAAAGTCATTTAAAATCACTCGTGACTATTCATGAATATTGCCCTGGCAATACATAGAAAAGTCATTGGAAAAAACATCAGAACCAAAAAAAAACGTGCCCCCCCCCCCAAATTCTATAACAGGCCCCTCAGATCTGGTATGGATAATAAGGGGAACCCCACGCCATTTTTTTTTAAAAATGGCGTGGAGTCCCCCCCAAAAATCCATACCAGACCCTTATCCGAGCACACAACCTGGCAGGCCACAGGAAAAGAGGCGGGGACGAAAGAGCGCATCCCCTCCTGAACGGTACCAGGCCACATGCCCTCAACAAGGGCCTCATCCCCACAACCCTTGCCCAGTGGTTGTGGGGGTCTGCGGGAGAGCGATTCCGCCCCCCCATGTGAATTGATAACGGGGTACATTGCACCCCTGGGCATCCGCTCCATAGGGCAATGAGGGAGTGATTGCCCCCCCTGGAATCGTAAGAGTGTAAAGTGTGAAGACACACCATTTAGCCGCGGACGCCTCCCGCACATCGGTGGGCCAGGGCCGCCGCCGATTGCCACTGTCTGTCAATCTCACTCGTCTCTCTGTAAGTGTGTTGCATCTAAGATCAGATCACGGCACGCTCCGCTCCCGCCTCCCGCCCCTGTTTGCCGGTGGCAGCCAATAGTCACATCAATGATCATCGCTGTGCCAGCCTGCCACAACTAAGTAAGTCTCCTAGCCCCGCCCGTCCTGGCGGAATGACGTCACTCATGACCAGAGGCGGGAGGGGACCATGGATGGAGCGCAGAGAACTGCCTGCTCCACCAAGAGGAGCCAGCGCCGCCGAGGAGAAACCAACATCTTGAAATTCAGACGGCACAGGCACAGCAGCACCACAGTCAGTAGCAGGGCCGCCATCAGTCATTTTGGGGCCCCTTACACAGCTTCAGGCATGGCCCCCCTGAAGCAGAGAACCAGGGGGGGGGGGGGTGCTGCCACCTGAAATTAAAAAATTAATAATAATAATAATAATAATATATATATATATATATATAAAAAAAAGAAATAAAAAAAAAAATTTTTTTTATATAAAAAGGGGGGTTGTCATCTGGGGCCCTGTGGATCTCCGGGCCCCTGGGGACCTCCAGACCCCTTAAAAAAATGGCCCTTTAATAAAAAAATAAAATAAAAATATATTAAAAAAATATTTATTTTTATGAAAAAAAGAAAAGAAAAAGGGGGGTTGCCATCCGGGGCCCTGGGGGCCTCTGGTTCCCTGGAGACCTCCGGACCTCTAAAAAAAATGAAAGAAAAAAATTGGCAATTTAATAAAAAATTAAATAAAAATATATGAAAAAAATATTTATTTTTATGAAAAATAAATAAAAAAAGGGGGGTTGCCATCTGGGGCCCTTGTGGCCTCCGGGCCCCTGGGGACCTCCAGACCCCTAAAAAAAATGGCCCTTTAATAAAAAAATTAAATAAAAATATATTAAAAAAATATTTATTTTTATGAAAAAAGGGGGGGTTTTCCATCTGGGGCCCTGGGGACCCCTGGGCCCCATACAGGTGTACTGCCTGTATCCCCCTGATGGCGGCCCTGGTCAGTAGTTTCGCAATTCGCAAGTAAGGAAGCACTAACTAAATTAAGCTGATAGAATATGCAGCACCAGTGCAGGACGTTCCCCCCGTCCCCCCCACCACCATGCTGCATATTAAAAAAATCACAGACAGTCGGTGGTCATAGTAGTAACTCATGTATTAAGGTCCTGCACTGCTGCACTGGTCATAGTAACTCATCATACTCATGTATTACTGTAATGTCCTGCACTGGTCATAGTAGTAAGTCTCGGACCGAGCATGGATGACCTTATATGATGCCCCCCGCGCCCTGGAAAAAGTTCAGCGGATGCCCATGATTGTACCCCTACCATTTCACAAAAAAAAGTGTAAAAAATGTTAAAAACCACACAGACACAGTTGGGACAAGTCCTTTGTTAAAAATGAAAAAATAAAGAATAAAAAACGATCCCAGCAATGTAATCCATTCTCCATGTCCCACGGTGATCCATTCTCCAGTGAAGCTCCAGTCTCCTCTCCACACGAAACCCTCATGACGCGTAAAAGGGGGTGGGGTCACCCGTCCCCGTCATTGGGTAACCCCCCGGCATTTCTGTAACTTAAGCTAAAATGAATTTATATCTTTACTTCCACAGAAAATCCTGCGAAGAGTTCCGGTGCACGCCACTTTTGCATTGCCAGTGCCATTGTGAATGGAGTTCTCATTGGATATTTGGTATGTATTGCAATGTTGTAAACATAATCATCCATAAATACAGCAGTCACAGTGACTGTAAGACAAAAAACTATTTTAACCTCAGAATGTACATAAATGTAGAACTCTGATAGTAGGCACGTTTGCTAACGAATTTAGCTTGCTAGGTGGTAACTAGCCTGGCTGATATACAATGCCTTGCGAAAGTATTCGGCCTCCTTGAACTTTGCGACCTTTTGCCACATTTCAGGCTTCAAACATAAAGATATAAAACTGTAATTTTTGGTGAAGAATCAACAAGTGGGACACAATCATGAAGTGGAACGAAATTTATTGGATATTTCAAACAAAGAAAAAACTGAAAAATTGGGCGTGCAAAATGATCCCGCCCCTTTACTTTCAGTGCAGCAAACTCTCTCCAGAAGTTCAGTGAGGATCTCTGAATGATCCAATGTTGACCTAAATGACTAATGATGATAAATAGAATCCACCTGTGTGTAATCAAGTCTCCGTATAAATGCACCTGCACTGTGATAGTCTCAGAGGTCCATTTAAAGCACAGAGAGCATCATGCAGAACAAGGAACACACCAGGCAGGTCCGAGATACTGTTGTGGAGAAGTTTAAAGCTGGATTTGGATACAAAAAGATTTCCCAAGCTTTAAACATCCCAAGGAGCACTGTGCAAGCGATAATATTGAAATGGAAGGAGTATCAGACCACTGCAAATCTACGAAGACCTGGCCGTCCCTCTAAACTTTCAGCTCATACAAGGAGAAGACTGATCAGAGATGCAGCCAAGAGGCCCATGATCACTCTGGATGAACTGCAGAGATCTACAGCTGAGGTGGGAGACTCTGTCCAATGGACAACAATCAGTCCCTGTATACTGCACAAATCTGCCCTTTATGGAAGAGTGGCAAGAAGAAAGACATTTCTTAAAGATATCCATAAAAAGTGTCGTTTAAAGTTTGCCACAAGCCACCTGGGAGACACACCAAACATGTGGAAGAAGGTGCTCTGCTGCCACCTGGGAGACACCAAACATGTGGTAGAAGGTGCTCTGGTCACATGAAACCAAAATCCAACTTTTTGGCAACAATGCAAAACGTTATGTTTGGCATAAAAGCAACACAGCTCATCACCCTGAACACACCATCCCCACTGTGAAACATGGTGGTGGCAGCATCATGGTTTGGGCCTGCTTTTCTTCAGCAGGGACAGGGAAGATGGTTAAAATTGATGGGAAGATGGATGGAGCCAAATACAGGACCATTCTGGAAGAGACCCTGATGGAGTCTGCAAAAGACCTGAGACTGAGATGGAGATTTGTCTTCCAACAAGACAATGATCCAAAACATAAACCAAAATCTACAATGGAATGGTTCACAAATAAACATATCCAGGTGTTAGAATGGCCAAGTCAAAGTCCAGACCTGAATCCAATGGAGAATCTGTGGAAAGAACTGAAAACTGCTGTTCACAAACGCTCTCCATCCAACCTCACTGAGCTCCAGCTGTTTTGCAAGGAGGAATGGGCAAAAATTTCAGTCTCTCGATGTGCAAAACTGATAGAGACACCCCAAGCGACTTACAGCTGTAATCGCAGCAAAAGGTGGCGCTACAAAGTATTAACTTAAGGGGGCTGAATAATTTTGCACGCCCAATTTTTCAGTTTTTTATTTGTTAAAATAAATTTCGTTCCACTTCATGATTGTGTCCCACTTGTTGTTGATTCTTCGCAAAAAAGTACAGTTTTATATCTTTATGTTTGAAGCCTGAAATGTGGCAAAAGGTCGCAAAGTTCAAGGGGGCCGAATACTTTCGCAAGGCACTGTACGTGCGGTGGCAAAGATGGCGGCTCTTATGTGATTGTAAGGGTTCGCATTCCTTCCCCTTCCTTCCCCCTCCTTCCCCTTCTTCCCCCTCCTCCCCTCCTTCCCCTTCTTCCCCCTTTTCCCCCCTTCTTCTCCCTTTACCCCCCCTCCTTCCCCCTTTTCCCCCCTTTCCCCCCTCCTCCACTCCTCCCCCTCCTTCCCCCTCCCCCCTTCCCTTCCTTCCCCCTCCTCCCCCCTCCCCTTCCTTCCTTCCTCCTCCTTCCCCCTCCCTCCCCTTCCTTCCCCCTCCCCCTCCTTTTCCCACCTCCCCCTCCTTTCCCCTCCTCCCCCTCCTCCCCTCCTTCCCCTTCTTCCCCCTTTTCCCCCCTCCTTCTCCTTCTCCCTTTACCCCCCCTCCTTCCCCCTTTTCCCCCCTTTCCCCCCTCCTCCACTCCTCCCCCTCCTTCCCCCTCCTCCCCCCTCCCCTTCCTTCCTCCTCCTTCCCCCTCCCTCCCCTTCCTTCCCCCTCCCCCTCCTTTTCCCTCCTCCCCCTCCTTTCCCCTCCTCCCCCTCCTCCCCTCCTTCCCCCTCCTTCCTTTATTTCCTTTCATTTCACTTGAGTAATTCCTCTTTTCCTTCCTCTTGTTTTTTAGTTATTTTTTTAATAAAACAAGAAAGACAAACCCCGGAACAATCTCAGATCCACAAGGCCCGTCTAAGAAAACTCTCTCTGCCAAGAAGCCAATAAAAGAAAAACTGCAAATTCTGAACAGCGAAATGTATTTTCCGCAACTTTCATTGCCGCTTCTCTTATCTGATCCCCCAAATGTACAGCTGTGCACAGATTGGACGAATGATTCTGTTTTCTTCTTGTATTTCTATTTCATAGCAATTCGCGTTTAGGGAAAGAGATGGATAGAAATTCCAATAGAAATTCTTTAGCTAAATTCTCAGAATATTATTAGAACATTTCAGTCATTCAAAAGATTTCATTTGCTTTTATATCATTTTTTTTCTATAAATATTTTATTTGCACATTTTTTTTATTTACCTTTTCATACCATATTTTGAAAAGTGTTAAAACTCTCTCTAACGCCTTAAACCTCAAAGGGCCAGAGTCAGAGAAAACTGCGTAAATATCTGCGGGCGTAGCGTATGCTCTTTACGCTACGCCTCCGCAAATTTTATGGGCAAGTGCCTTATTCAGAAAGCACTTGCTCCATAAGTTGCGGCGGCGTAGCGCAAAGTGTCCGGCGTAAGGGCGCCTAATTCAAATTATTAATGTGGGGGCGTGATTCATGTAAATGAATCATGACCCCACGCAATTTACGTATTTTCTGAATGGCGCATGCGCCGTCCGTGGACGTATCCCACGTATCACGTCGCTAGTAGTCAATGTAAACGACGTGAACGTAACTTACGTACAGCCCCATTCCCGAACGAATTAAGCAAACGACGTACAATTCGACGCTGTCCCGACATCCATACTTAACATTGGCTACGCCTCCTATAGCAGGGGTAACTTTACGCCGGAATAACGCTTACTCAAACGACGTAAACTACGACGCACAGCCGCAAGCACGTTCGGGAATCGGCGTTACTCCCCAATTTACATATTTGACGCGTAAAACGACGGAAGCGACACCTAGCGGCCAGCGTAAAACTGCAACTAATATACCACGGTGTAACAGACTTACGCCGCTCGTATATTAGCAGAATTCCGGCGTATCTTCTTTTCTGAATACCAAAAAAAGATACGCCGGCTATTCTTAGTATTTACGCGGCGTATCTCTAGATACGCCAACGTAAATACGTTTTGAATCTGGCCCAGTGAATCCCTGTCTCTTGAAGAGCGCCGCTATATATAAATCTCAGAACATACCTGACTGCGGTGACAGATGTTTATTTTAAATTAAATTGTATTGCTAATCTTGTAAAAGTTTCAGACTTTTTTGGTGAATTTCGGTGGTGGCAGTTTAAAAAAAAAAGATCAAAAAAATAAACATTTTATTCTTGCTCTGTGTAATGGTTCCGATCCTCCTCTTGGGATCTTGTTGCATTAAGGGACCCAGTCGATCACTGGGGCCCAGCCACAGCCCAGAAGCTCCGGACCAACCTGGTCCTGGAACCAGAATACAGCGTGGCACGTGTACCCCGGCCTGGAAGGCCATTTCGCCGGGGCGCCGTGGTATGGTCACCCTGAAGGTGGGCGCCACACAGGAAGAAAGCCCCAGCCCAATGGCGTCTGTCCCATACATACTCTCCTCCAGCATGCACAGCGAGGCCAGACCCTCCTGATAGGTTGCTGGGTAAGAGCACCCAATCCTTGACTCCACTGCTGCCACCTGCCGACCTGGGGTGCAATCAGCACCCAAGGAATGACAGAATGAGCCCAGAGCACAGCTGTTGCAAATAACATAAATGTATGAATTTTGACCATCCTCTGATTCCAGTCAAAGAAGCCAGGATACCCCCCCCCCCCCCCGCAGGAATGTGAACTCGTCTCCAAGGAGTCTAGGAAGAGGACAGCTGTTGGGCAATCCCCACAAACAAGCAAACAAAAGACATTGATTACTACAAGGATCAAAGGAATCCCAGTGGCTAGGTAGGGAATGAACAAGGAAATAGTCACGGAAGTGCAGTGATTGGATGGGTGGCAAAAGGGGCGGTGATGGGTGTGTGTGATTGAAGTGTGGATGAACAAAACTGAATTGCAGAGGGTAAAATTTCTCTTACCCCACCATGAGCCAGCCAGGAAGGACTAAAAAGAGTATACCTTTATCTTATTTGCCAATATTATATTAGGCCATAGACAGTTTTTCTGTTAGAGCGTTGTTTATTATGCAATAGGCATTCTATGTTAGAGCATTGCTTATCATACAATAGATACTTTCTGTTAGAATAAATATAACTGTTTGATTCAAATGTGTCTGTCTCATTAACTAACTCGTAGCCTCAGGCCGTGCATGCTCTGGTCCTATACATTAGCAGTTAAGGGACTCATGCATTTCTAATATAGATGCAATAGTTAGTTTATTGCATGATTTTGTAGTTACTTCAACAGCCAAAGCTGAGACAGAGACCCAAATTTGGACAAATCAACATGGTCAGAGTTAACTAACTCTCTGACTCCCTCTAGCACCGGTTCTGGAAAGTAACCAGGTGCTACAGTAATATAGTGTATTCCGCTTTAGTTTTGTTCTCACAGGTGTCTTCTGTAATTTGGCCACTAGATGGCGGCAGAGTTTAAAACAAAACTGGCTCAATTATCGCATTGTCAATTTAAAATATATATATTTCCTGGCCACCCTCACGTCAGCACACAATGGGTTAACCCCTTCCTTCTGTCTTCCTGTACCACCTTAACCACTTTATCCCCGGACCATATTGCTGTCCAATGACCAGAGCACTTTTTTGCGATTCGGCACTGCGTCGCTTTAACTGACAATTGCGCGGTCGTGCGACGTGGCTACCAAACAAGATTGGCGTCCTTTTTTTCCTACAAATAGAGCTTTCTTTTGATGGTATTTGATCATCTCTACAGTTTTTATTTTTTGTGCTATAAACAAAAATATAGCAACAATTTTGAAAAAAAAAATCAATATTTTTTACTTTTTGCTAGAATAAATATCCCTCAAAAATATATAAAAAAAGTTTTTTTCCCTCAGTTTAGGCCGATACGTATTCTTCTACATATTTTTCATTAAAAAAATTGCAATAAGCGTTTATTGATTGGTTTGCGCAAATGTTATAGTGTTTACAAAATAGGGGGTCGTTTTATGGCGTTTTTATTAATATTTTTTTTTTTACTAGTAATGACGGCGATCAGCATTTTTTTTCAGTACTGCGACAATATGGCGGACACTTCGGACACTTTTGACACATTTTTGGGACCATTGGCATTTTTTTAGCGATCAATGCTTGGATTACTATAAAAATGCCATTGGCAGTGAAGGGGTTAACACTAGGGGCCAGGGAAGGGGTTAAGTATGTTCCTGGGTGTGTTCTAACTGTATAGGGGGGTGGCCTCATTAGGGGAAATCACTGATCTTCTGTTCATACATTGTATGAACAGGAGATCAGCGTTTCCCCCGCTGACAGGACCGAGAGCGGGACTCGGGGGCGAGCGGGGACGAGCGGCTGCTAAAGGGCAGGATGTATAGCTACGTGCTCTCGCCCAGCAGTGCCACCGTCCCGCAGTAATATGACGGCGGGCAGTCGGCAACTGGTTAATTTAGCTGATAAATAGGGGGCCCCTGCTCCATTGCCCTTGTTCCTTTTTTTTGGTCGGACTCCAGGCCACCAGACTCGTTGAAAGAAAAAAGCTGCAGACAAGAAAAAAAAAACCTGCCGAACCAACCCACCCAGGTTCAAGCCTCTTCTGGATAACATTAGGTAAGGTAAAATTACAAAAAAAAAAAAAAGGTTATTGGCTATATCCCGTCTTTCATCAATACAGCATGAGCTCACCACAGCCCCAAAATGCACGAAGATCGTCGGAAAGGTAGGAGGGGTCTATGGGGGCCACAAAACAAAAAAGTGCAACACCAGGAGATGTTTTGTCTTTATAGGACCAGAAAACAAGACATTTGCGGAAGAAAAAGTCCCGTCACTGTTCAAAATCTCCGCATGCATCTGGGCAGTGTTGCCAACCTACCAGAATGAAAATTACTGGCACGACACCCAAAATTTACTGGCACAGCCACGTTTTTACTGGCATTATGCAAAAGTTACAAAATGTAACCATCTCCCTCTGCCTCCAATCACCCCCTGTCACTAACACCACCTGCCTCCATCCCCCTCTGCGGTGCCTCCGCCTACCAGATTGAAAATTACTGGCACGACACCCAAAATTAACTGGCGCAGCCACGTTTTAACTGGAATTTCGCAAAAGTTACAAAATTTAACCATCTCCCTCTGCCTCCAATCACCCCCTGCCACCAATCTCCATGCCCAGTTCCAAGCCGAAACCGATCTCGGCTATTTTTACTGGCACATTCCCGCAACCACGGACATTTACGAATGGGGGAAAAAAGTGCCCATTTTTATGAACTGTCCGTAAAAATACGGACGGTTGGCAACACTGCACCTGGGTCATGCACAGGACATAGATCGCAATCAATGACCAGCCCAGGCTGCAAAGCTGATCAGACTGCGAAGACGGCAGAAGTGTGGAAGTGCCGAAGGAGATGGTGCGTGACGTAATTCCGTAGATAAATACTTGATGACGCATGCGGAAATGCGAAACGCGTAGAGGCTTATGGGTATTTTTCTACGGAATTACATCACGCACCATCTCCGCATACTGAGAATCCAGAGGGAGGCGTGGAGCGCACGCCGGATGCAGATCGGGTAGTAACGCTGGGCAGACTGGTGCCGGTTTTACAGGCACATCCCCGTGTGAGTGCATGATTTTATATTTCTTTCAATAAACCTGTTTTAAACATATTACATGAGCCTTGTTTTCTGGAGGAAGGAAAGGGGCGAGAGACGGGTGTTGATACTAAGCATTGTCCTGCATGTTTTGGTCGGATAACATACAGAGAGAATACGGCCCCAATACAGCAACCTGAGGAGATCTATGATACTGGCTATATACCCACTTTAATCTGGTGAGCGCATAACACATAAGAGGTGGTGGATACACAAATATAAGGGTGCATAAAGTCACAGATATTTGGTTGAATCTTCTGGCAACTTTTAGAGCAGAATATTGGACTTTCTTTCATATAAACTTTTTGGTTTTTGGGATTGCACCTTGTGGGTTGCACCACAGTTGGATCACACTGGTGTTATATATACTCTCTTTTATATAATTTTTACATAATTGTTATTTAATCGTTCTTTCTTTGTATATAATTTACAGTGTACAAGACACGTTTTTTTTCAGGATCAGCGCAGTAGTATATGATATACATATACAAACACATACTTTTTTCATTACAGCACCTGGCACTTGGGGTGTTCACTATAACTGCAGCAGATATTTATTTATTTTAAAATTGTTGATCATTTTTGAGCGCCGGAAAAATAACACAGCCACGAAAGAAAAAATATGCCTTTAAGAATCGTTTACTTATATGACAGAAGAGGTAAGCAATAACACAGTAGAGTCCATGCCAGAAAACATAGAGTTAAGCTTTTGTGACTCAGCAGTAGCCTTGCCCAATCACAGCTAATCTCACATTGAGTCTTGACCTATCACAGCCTCCATGCATCCATTTCTGTCTGGGAGGTTCCTAATACTGTACATGTGCTGCTAGATTATTCCACGTGGAGACAGAGAGCATAACAGACATACAGAGTTTTGTTTTATGGAAGCAAGGGCAAAATAGGTATGTGGTACAGTTCTATAAATGTTCCTATAGTAAATAGTGTGGTTAGAACTGTATATTGATCTAGTTGTGTGTTCACTTGTAGTTCCACCATACCCCCGAACCAAACCAAACAAACCTAATTCAAGAGCTAACTCATCTAACAAACCTAACTGAACTAAAGCAACCTTGCAAACAACACAGTTATACCCTTCAGAGAAATCAGAGAATGTGAGAGAGAGAGAGAGAGAGAGAGAGAGAGAGAATTATATCCACCATCGTATGTTAAATGACAAGACTGGATATTTGAACCACCACTTTCTGTTATACTTATTCATCACGTGTTTTTGTACATGGACTGTCTGCTGCAAAGCAGCAGTATTTTATATGAAGAGAAGTGAAGTTAATAAATAAGTTATTTTAAGTATTTGGTGTGCTCTTTAAACCTACTGCTTCCATAGAACGGAGTAATAGACAGTCTTGTTGGACTGAAAAGTCAGAGATATCACAATTCTTCTAATGCCAAAGCGCATGAGGCACTTCATAGTGCTGTGCCTGCCACACGCGGGCACGTGCAAACGTCACTCTGGCGCCAAAACGAGGCATTTAAGCAATCTGAGAATTTTGCCTCTTGCTGTCCGGTCTAAAGCGTTTTCCTGTGACCACCTGCGCATGTTACCTCTGCCTTAACCAGATCCTGACACCCGGCTTCTTCCTGTCTTGTCCTGCCTTCAGCTTGCCCTGACTTCGGCTAGTTCTGACCATCCCTCTGCCTCGTCCTCTGTACCTCTGCTGCCCGCCAGTTGCTGACCTGGCCTGAACCACTATTCTACCCCTGCCAGCGTTACCTGCTCCTGATCCGCTAACCAGTTTATAGTGTAAGGTGACCAGATTTTTAACATGTAATCCGGGGACATTTTTTTTTTTTTTACTAGTAATGGCCGCAATCAGCGTCTCTCTGCCCGTCGGCGCCGCCCACCTCACAGCCTGTCAAGTCTTAGGGCTCTTTCACACGGGCGGATCAGTAATGATCCGTCCCGTGCACCTCCGTTTGCTCAGCGGGGGATCGCTCCGTTGATCTCCGCTGAGCTGCTGGATGACAGGGCGGTCCCCGCACACACTGTAAAGGGACCGCCCCATCTTTTCTCCGCTCTCCCCTATGGGGGGATCGGATCAACACGGACCGTCTTGTCCGTGTTCATCCGATCCGATCTGCCAGAGGGAAGGAAAAGTAGGTTTTTCCTCCAGCATACTTTGGTGGATCGGAGCGGATCGGATGTCAGCGGACATGTCTCCGCTAACATCCGCGATCCCATAGGGATACACGTATGTCCGTTTTCCATCCGACAACGGAGTCCCAGAGTCGGGGTGCGGCACCCACATTCAGGGTGTGCACGTCCATGGACCCCGCCGGCGTGGCCCACCTGGCCAGGTTTCCGGGTCTTGTTGAGTCTCACCCAGAGACAAAACTAAAGGGACTTGCTGGGTTCCTGATGCCGTGGAGAGGATCCGGCGCCCGGGCCATAGACAGGTACGCTTTGCTGTCACCCGCTGATTTGTTCTGAGACGACTGCTGGGAGGATTTGCTCTGTGCGGACACTTGCAAATTATCTAAATTACACTGGCCTGTGGCAGAGGCCTAGAGTCGGGTCGGTGAGAGAGACCCGTTCCTCCCAGCCAACAATTAAGGTGGCGTCCTGGCTGCCAGGCCTGTGATAGGGACCTGTCCGGGAGACACCTCACCCACTCGGGCAGCGAGTGGCGATGCGTGCAATTTGTGTCTTCTAGAGCTAATTTTGCTGTGCATGTATCCAGGCCTGACATTGCAAGTCTCTTCTTTCTCATCAACCTATTCTTCCCTCACCGAGTTGATGTTTGGCTATGTTGGCCTGAAATTAAAGCATTGAGAAAATCTATTGACGTCTATTGACGGTTTGGACATTCATTTACTACTTAGTGCTTCTGGTGCACCCCTAGACCAAACAAGGGTAACTTAATCTGCCGATCCCATTGTGACGAGACCCTTGCTCGCTCGGTTCTGCTCTCTCGACACTCCTCTGCTTCTATTGGATCTGATTGCCGATTGCAACGCCTGATGTATGTTCAAACAGGACTCATTTATTTGCAAGTACACAGCACACCTTTATACAGTTTACAAACTTTTCATCAATCACAGAACAATAAAATCTCCACCCCTTTTCCACACACAGGGGCTTCCATACAGATTGTTAGGTAGACACTCTGGTGCCGATCCTGACAAGACACATTTCTTTAGATAATGACATCAGTGAAGTTAATTACTAATTGTAACAGAATACGTTATCTAGACAGCCTGGCCCCGCAGGGCTTGTCAAGTTCCCTTGAACATAATTGACATGCTAATTCAATACACCTGACCGGAGACTGCTAACTACAACACACATACAATAGATCAATTAACCTTTAGGAATAGAGAGCTGGCTAGTGATGGTACATTAGCATACCTAATGAGAGGTTTATGACATTAAACACTTTAGTATTTCAAGGTCCATGACACCCATCATCAATCCAGCGGCCCTTTCGGGGGTGACGCTACATATATATATATATATATATATATATATATATATATATATATATATATAAATATCATTTTTTTTACACAGAAATAAAAACCTTACCGTGGTTATTATCCTTTTGCAACAAAAATTTGAAAAAAAATGTATATACCGTATTTATCGGTGTATACCACACACTTTTTTCCCCTTAAAATAAGGGGAAAATTGTGGTTGCGCGATATACGCCGATACCCGCTTCCCGCTCTCAGTTTGAACTGAGCCGCCGACATATACTGAGCGCAGTACACTCGGGTACATTCGGCCAGGCTCGGCTTCGCTCGTGCTCACGCATAAACGTCACAGAGCATGAGCACGAGCGAAGCCGAGCCTGGCCGAATGTACCCGAGTGTACTGCGCTCAGTATATGTCGGCAGAGGCGTTCAAACTGAGCGCGGGAAGTGGGGATTTGATGCGCTGGAGAAGCCGGGAGGACACCGCTGGAGCCGAAGGCGGACGCCGGACCGGACGATGGACGCCGCGCAAGACACCAAAACTGTAAGTACTAAAATGTTTTTTTTTATTACAGGTTCACATTAGGGGTGCGCATTATACGCCGGAGCGCGCAATACCCCGATAAATACGTTATATATACTTAATCTTTTTTTTGTTTTTTTTTTTACAAAAGGTCAGGATAATAACCCCTGTCAGGTTTTTATTTCTGTCTTGTGAGGAGGTCAAAATTGAAGGGAAATCCAAAATGTTAAGAGGGGAGAGGGAATCTTCCAACAGAAGCAGCTGTAGCAGGGCCATTGCACTTTGAAGACATTTCCTTCCATTTCATGTTGCTTCTCTTTGACAGGAAAGGAATGTGCCACAGACAGGGAAAAAAACTTCTTAGGTCAGCGGTGGGTTATTTAAAATAATTTATTCTGCAGTGGGCGGCGTTGTCTGCAATCTGCCTTTGCTTTGCTCAGATTCAGTGTTCACAGATGTCTTCTGACATTTTACCAGTAGATGGCAGCAGAGAAATTCATCAGCACAGGCATCTAGCTAGGCATTTATTTCAAAGCTTCATGAACTGTAATGCTAATATAAGTACCTGAAGATGACTGTTTATGATACTGTTCAGGGCCGCCATCAGGAATTTTGGGGCCCCTTACACAGCTTCAGGCATTGAACCGGGGGGGGGGGGGGGTGCTGCCGCCTGAAATTGAGAAACGAGGGGCTGCCACGAATTGAGAAGCAGGGGGGCCCTTTACAAAAAGAAGAAATAAAGAAAAATATATATAAAAAGGGGGGTAGCCATCCTGGGCCCTTTAATAAAAAGAAAAAAATAGAGAGAGAAATATATATATATACATTTTTTTTTTTAAAGGATGGTTGCCATCTGGGGCCCTGGAGACCTCTGGGCCCTTTAATCATCTTTTTTTTTAATAAAAAGTTCTCTGCTCAAGGGGCTTTCCATCCGGGACCTCTGGGCCCTTTAATAAAAATAAACCTCTGGGTAAATAAAAATATATATATATATAAAAAAGAAATAAACATTTATAAAAAAAAAAAAAAACAATGGGGTTAAAAAATAGATATATAAACAAAAATAAAAAAATAAAATAAAAAAAAGGGGGTTTGAAACTGGGGAGCTGGGGATCTCCGGACCCCTGGGGAACTCCAAACCCGTAAAAAAAATTGTCCCTTTAATAAAAAAAAAAAATATATAAAAAAAAAAATATTTTTTTATAAAAAAATAAATAAAAAAAGAGGGGGTTGTCATATGGGGCCCTGGTGGCCTCCGGGCCCCTGGGGACCCCCGGGCCCCTTACAGGTGTACTGCCTGTACCCCCCTGATGGCAGCCCTGATACTGTTAGTCACAGACTGAGACATAAATGTCCTTTTATATTTTGCCTCTAGTTACAGTTTATCTGCAGTAGGGAAAAGTCAAGTCACTGACATGGCTGTGCTGTCTAGCAGAGCTGTGTAAATCTGAGGACTGGATATAGGTATAGAGAGTGGGGTAGGTATACTGTGCAAGATGGGCAGTTTTTTTCCCCTGGTTTCCTCCATTGAGTGGCTTCTTCCCGCAGGACAGGCAGCACAGGATCACCTTCAAAGTGCAGGCCCCCAGTGTGGACAACTGGGCCTACATGGTAGAAGCACAGCCTCGGCCCTCGGGCCAACGTGGTCCCTCGGCTGAAAGTTGAGCAACACATACATCGAGCCAGGAGGGCCACGAGGCAAAAGGGACCCCGTAAAATGGCGTCTGCCCCTTAAGTATCCTTCCCCGGCATGCTCAGCGGGGAGACCACTCCCACTGGGCTGCTCCCGAGGAAAAACACCCAACGTTGTTCCAACCTAGGCCTGTGGTGGTAACGCCACCTACAGGCAAACAATAGGAAATTCCTCCAAGCACAGCCATAGCTGGAACAGAGGCCTCAATCATCAATGTCTGAGCTAACTACCAGCTCAGACACCCACTAAATTTAAACATAGCACCTGGTCACCAGGAGCAGGGCGCTACACACATGGTTAGCAGGGCGCTAAACTCAGCCAGACCTAAGCAACTTGCCCTTTGCAGGCAGGGGCCATGGACCCCTTTAATGTCCAAAAATAGAAAGAGGAAGTCTTTGGTGCTAGCTGTCCGTCTGGTGGACTACTACTCCCAGTCAGTCCATTTCAGGCCCTGCCAGCCCTCCCGGCTGCAGCTGCCCAACTTCACTGCCCGTGACATTGCAATCCTCCCTGGCTCCACACCCGGCTCTGACTGTTTCCTCCCAGTCCTCTCTGGTATGCCTCTCCAGTCAATTTCTCTCCAAACAAAATTTCCCCAAATAGCTTCCTTTCCCTTAGTGCAGTCCTCCTTCACTTACCTCGTCCTTCCATTTTGCTTTTAAATGTCCTCATTTCTTCCGAGAAATCCTCACTTCCTGTTCTTCTGTCTGTAACTCCACACAGTAATGCGAGGCTTTCTCCGTGGTGTGGAGTGTCGTGCTCCCTCCCTTGGGCTACAGGAGAGTCAGGACACTCTCTACGTTGCAAATAGAGAAATGAGCTGTGTGTTACTGGGCGTCCTGACTCTCCTGTAGTCCAAGGGAGGGGGCGAGCATGACACTCCACACCAGGGAGAAAGCCTTGCATTACTGTGTGGAGTTACAGAAAGAAGAACAGGAAGTGAGGATTTCTCAGAAGAAATAAGGACATTTAAAAGCAAAATGGAAGGATGAGGTAAGTGAAGGAGGACTGCACTAAGGTAAAGGAAGATAGTTAGGAAAAAAAAAACATTTCCTTTACAACCCCTTTAAGTACTCTTCCCCAGCATGCACAGCAGGGTGATCAACCCCCACTGATTGGCTGCCAAGGAAAAACACCTGACTCGACTGCTGCCACCCTTGGCCTGGAGTGGTACCAACACCCCAGACAGCAATAGTGATCACTCATAGTACAGCCACGGCTAGAACAGAGGCCCAAATTTGGTAAAACGACACTCAGAGGTAATTAAAGTGGAGTTCCACCCATTTTTTAATGTTTGTCTGTGCTGCATGCCCTAATCTCATAGGGCCAGATTCAGGTAGAGTTAGGCTGGAGTATCAGTGATTCGCCAGCATAACTCTCACTTTGAGCCGGCGTTTCTGTTTTCTGTAAGCAGAAAACAAGATACGCTGGGTTGGAGTTCCTATACGAGCTCGGGGCGTCACCGCTGATTAACGCCGAGAATATGTTAATCAGCGAGAAACGGAAATTCACGATCGTCCCCGGCCCAGACGCAGTGACTTTGTGACGTTTCCGTAAGCGATACGCGGCGTAAAGAAAAACATGCCCCCTAGGTGGAGTATCCTATGTTAAGTATGGCCGTCGGCATCGCGTCAAATTTAAAAAATTTCGCGTCGTTTGCGTAAAACGTCCGTGAATGGGGATTGACGTCATTGACGTTCACTGACAGAATTTGGAGCATGCGCACTGACAGTCGACACATGCGCAGTACGTTCGCCGCGGGATCGCGCCTAGTTAAAATAATACACGCCCCCTACCCGCCCAATTTGAATTCCGCCAGCTCATTTTCGCTACGCCGCCGCAACTTTAGGAGCAAGTGCTATGTGAATAACAGTACTTGCTCCTAAAGTTTCGGCGGAGTAACGTAAATGAGAAACGTTACTCCAAAATAAAGATCCGCTCTCCTACCTGAATCTGGCCCATAGTGTTCAGAATGGACAATTTTTATTTATTTTGTTGCTTGTAAATACCTTTATTTTGTAGTCCTTCATTACTTCCTCCTCCTTATTAGCCTAGGCTATTAAGTCACATGGCTATTTGCAAGGGTTTCTGGGATAGGCATCATGTTTCCCAGTAGTCCTTGCAAACCTGACTGAAACCTATTACATTGCTTGTGCAGCACTGAGCATGTGCGAGATATGCAAAGCTGAAATCCAGGAAGTCATACAGTCTGGCTTCATGATGCCCACACTTAAGATGGCCGCGGTCTATGGGGGTGCAGATACCTGTCTAAAGACAGGTATCTGCAACCACTTCCGGCCCGCAGTCTCGGGCAAAAGTCGGGTTTTTTGGCGACATCCCTTTCGCCCCCCCGTTGTGTGCTGGGAACTCTCGGCTCCCAGGACACAGCGGGAGCCAATCGGCGGGCGCAGCGCGACTCGCGCATGCGCCGTAGGGAACCGGGCAGTGAAACCGCAGCGCTTCACTTCCTGGTTTCCTCACCGAGGATGGAGGGGGGAGCAGCAGGGTGACGAGCGATCGCTCATCTTTTGCTGCGGACGCCGCTGGACTCCAGGACAGGTAAGTGTCCTAATATTAAAAGTCAGCAGCTGCAGTATTTGTTGCTGCTGGCTTTTAATATTTTTTTTTAGCTGAACCATTCGCTTTAAGTCTCTGACCACCCTCTAAATTGAAGGCAGCGCCAGCTATGAAGGTAGCACGCCGCTACCACCACATTGTCACAGGAAGTTCACACAAAAAAAAAAAAAGTCTACAGGGTGTGCACAGTACAGGAAGATCAGGCAAAGATATGAAGAAATGATAAAGTATCAGGAAACTATTGCAACAAATAAGAAATATGCCGGTCTGTGTTTCCTCGCAGTGCTCTACAAAATAATAGTAAGGGGCAGATTCTCAGCTGAGATACGACGGTGTATCTCTGTATCTGGCCCCGGGTATCTATGCGACTGATTCTTAGAATCAGTTACGCATAGATTTGGCATAGATCTGACTTGCGTAAGTCACTTATACCATCGGATCTAAGTTGTAATGTTACGTGGCCACTAGGTGGTGTTCCCATCGATTTCTGCTTTGAATATGCAAATGAGCGTGATACGCCGATACCCAAACGTATTTGTGCCCCGTCGTAGTTGACGTAGTTTGCGTAAGCGTAAGGTTACCCCTGCTATATGAGGGGTAACCCTGCGTAGGTCCGGCGTACGCCATGTTAAGTATGGACGTCGGGACAGCGTTGTGTCTTTCCGTTGTTTACGTAACTCGTCGCGAATAGGGCTGTGCGTTAATTACGTTGACGTCGAATCAGAAGCTCCTCTCCATTCATAAACAGAAGCATCGTAATCACAGGTTACGATGCTCAGTTATGTGAATGGACAGAGTCAGTGCACTGACTCAGTTCATTCAGAAAAGGTAGGAGCCGGATTTAGCAGCTCTCCATCCTGACAGAACGATGGGGGAGAGCTACACGGAGGGGGAGAGCTGCAAGGATAACGGAATAGGAGACCTAAACGTAACACGGAGGAGGAGAGCTACATGGAGGGGGCGAGCTACATGGAGGGGGAGAGCTACACGGAGGGGGAGAGCTACACGGAGGGGGAGACCTAAATGGAGCACGGAGGGGGAGAGCTACACGGAGCATGGAGGGGGAGACCTACACGGAGCGCGGCAGGGGAGACCTACACGGAGCACGGCGGGGGAGACCTACACGGAGCACGGCGGGGGAGACCTACACGGAGCACGGCGGGGGAGACCTACACGGAGCACGGAGAAGAGAGCTACACAGAGGGGGAGAGCTACACGGAGGGGGAGAGCTACACGGAGGGGGAGAGCTACACGGAGGGGGAGACCTACACGGAGCATGGAGGGGGAGACCTACACGGAGTGCGGCAGGGGAGACCTACACGGAGCACGGCGGGGGAGACCTACACAGAGCACGGCGGGGGAGACCTACATGGAGCACAGCTGGGGAGACCTACACGGAGCACAGCTGGGGAGAGCTACACAGAGGGGGAGAGCTACACGGAGGGGGAGAGCTACACGGAGGGGGATAGCTACACGGAGGGGAAGAGCTACACGGAGGGGGAGAGCTACACGGAGGGGGAGAGCTACATGGAGCACGGAGGGGGAGACCTACACGGAGCACGGCTGGGGAGACCTACACGGAGCACGGAGAAGAGAGCTACACAGAGGGGGGGAGCTACATGGAGGGGAGAGCTACACGGAGGGGGAGAGCTACACGGAGGGGGAGAGCTACACGGAGGGGGAGAGCTACACGGAGGGGGAGAGCTACACGGAGGGGGAGAGCTACATGGAGGGGGAGAGCTACATGGAGCACGGAGGGGGAGACCTACACGGAGCACAGAGAAGAGAGCTACACGGAGGGGGGGAGCTACATGGAGGGGGAGAGCTACACGGAGGGGGAGAGCTACATGGAGCACGGAGGGGGAGACCTACATGGAGCACAGAGGGGAAAGCTACATGAAGGGGGAGAGCTACACGGAGCAGGAGAGCTACACGGAGGAGGAGAGCTACACGGAGCACGGAGGGGGAGACCTACATGGAGCACGGAGGGGGAGAGCTGCACGGATAACAGAGGGGAGACCTACACGGAGCACGGCGGGGGAGACCTACACAGAGCACGGCGGGGGAGACCTACACAGAGCGCGGCGGGGGAGACCTACACGGAGCACGGAGGGGGAGACCTACATGGAGCACGGAGGGGAAAGCTACACGGAGGGGGAGAGCTACACGGAGGAGGAGAGCTACACGGAGGAGGAGAGCTATACGGAGGAGGAGAGCTACACGGAGGAGGAGAGCTACACAGAGGAGGAGAGCTACACGGAGGAGGAGAGCTACACGGAGCACGGAGGGGGAGACCTACATGGAGCACGGAGGGGGAGACCTACATGGAGCACGGAGGGGAAAGCTACACGGAGGAGGAGAGCTACACGGAGGAGGAGAGCTACATGGAGGAGGAGAGCTACACGGAGTGGGAGAGCTACACGGAGTGGGAGAGCTACACATAGGAGGAGAGCTGCATGGAGGGGGAGAGCTTCATGGAGGGGGAGAGCTGCCTGCACGGAGCACGAAGGGGGAGACCTACACGGAGGGGGGAGAGCTGCATGGAGCGGGACAGAACGGGGACAGTCAGCGGTGATCGGTGCGGCTTTGGGGAAAGTTACAAGCACCGATCACCGGTGTATAACTTAAACTAAAACAGCTGAAAAGGGGGCAGATCAGTGCTTGTTACTCCCCTGCCGCACCGATCACCCCTGCCCAAGTATCGGGTGAAGCATCGGAGCATTTCCCCTGAGTACAAGTACTTGGGGAAATGCTTGGTATCGGGGGGACATCCCTAGTATATACCATAGGTTGTAGACTCTATGGGCCAGATTCAGGTAGATGGGAGCATCTTTGCTCTGGAGTAACGCTTCTCATTTACGTTACTCTGCCGAAATTTTAGCAGCAAGTGCTGTTATTCACGAAGCGCTTGCTCCTAAAGTTGCGGCAGCGTATCGAAAATGAGTCGGCGGATTTCAAATTGGGCGGGTATGGGGCGTGTATTATTTAAACTAAGCGCGATCCCGCGGCGAACGTACTGCGCATGCGTCGAGTGTCAATGCATCCCAGTGCGCATGCTCCAAATTCTGTCAGTGAACGTCAATGACGTCACATCCCCATTCATGAACTTTTTACGCAAGCGATGCCATTTTTTTTTTTGACGCGATGACGACGGCTATACTTAACATAGGATACTCCACTAGGGGGCTGCTTTATCTATACGCCGCGTATCGCTTCCGGAAATGTCGTAAAGTCCCTGCGTCGCGCCCGAAAAAGTTCGTGAATTTCCGATTCCCGCTGATTAACATATTTTTTCAGCGTTAATCAGCGGGAACGCCCCCGGCGCCATTTTTAAGTTGAAGTAACGATGCGATGGCAAAAATCAATTACGCTGATCGCATCGGAGCTTCAACCCGGCGTTTCTTGTTTTCTGGTTACAGAAAACAAAAACGCCGGCTTAAAGTGACAGTTAGGCTGGCGTATCACTGGATACTCCAGCCTAACTCTACCTGAATCTGGCTCTATGGGCCAGATCCACAGAGAATTGCCCTGGCGCAGTGTATCAGAGATACACTACGCTGCCGTATTTTACCTGGCTCTAAGTCGAATCCAGGAAGATTTCGGCCCGTAAGGTACGGCGGCGTAGTGTATTTCTCGCGGCGGAATACACTGTGCCCTAAATTTATGATGAAAGATTCATTATTTGCAAAGTTCTATAACAGAGTAAGTAGGAAAAATATTTTTTCGTTCATATAGTAAAAAATTCAAACCCAGTGATGATTAAATCCCCACAAATGAAAGCTCCATCAAAAAAATTATATAACATTTATTTGGGTACAATGTTGCTTGAGTAATGAGTAATCCTCATTCAAATTGTGAAAATGGCCTGGGCAGGAAGAAGGTTTAACATGCTAGTCTTCCATTGGTTACGTCCAGAAAACATTCTTTTTTTGGTGCAATCCTTTTCAAAATTTATTTCGAAGATCCTGTTGTACTGTTTGCTGAAATAAAAGAAAAAGAAAACATTGAGAAAAGGCACTGGAACTTCATTACAGAAAGTGTGAGACTCAGAAGGACTAAAAAATTGTAATAATAATACTAATACAGTATGTAGCACTACCCCCGAAGGAGCTGCTGGTTTGTTTTGGGCGGCATATTACCTCGTGTTTCTCTGATGCAGTGGCGGCTGGTGCTCAAACTTTTTGGGGGGGCGCAAACAAAAAAAAAATTTCAGCCTCACTGTGCCCATGACATGCAGCCACTGTGCAATCAAACGCAGCCACTGTGCCATGCCACCAAATGCAGCCACTGTGCCATCAATTGTCACCACTGTGCCATCAATTGTCAACCACTGTGCAATGCCATCAAACACAGCAACTGTGCCATCAATTTTCACCACTGTGCCATGCCATCAAACAGCAACTGTGCCATCAATTGTCACCACTGTGCCATGCCATCAAACGCAGCCACTGTGCCATCAATTGTCACCACTGTGCCATCAATTGTCACCACTGTGCCATGCCACCAAATGCAGCCACTGTGCCATCAATTGTCACCACTGTGCAATGCCATCAAACACAGCAACTGTGCCATCAATTTTCACCACTGTGCCATGCCATCAAACAGCAACTGTGCCATCAATTGTCAACCACTGTGCAATGCCATCAAACACAGCAACTGTGCCATCAATTGTCACCACTGTGCCATGCCATCAAACACAGCAACTGTGCCATCAATTGTCACCACTGTGCCATGCCACCAATTGCAGCCACTGTGCCATCAATTGTCACCACTGTGCCATGCCATCAAACACAGCAACTGTGCCATCAATTGTCACCACTGTGCCATGCCACCAAATGCAGCCACTGTGCCATTAATTGTCACCACTGTGCCATGCCATTAAACACAGAAACTGTGCCATCAATTGTCACCACTGTGCCATGCAACACAGCAACTGTGCCATCAATTGTCACCACTGTGCCATGCCATCAAACGCAGTCACTATGCCATCAATTGTCACCACTGTGCCATCAATTGTCACCACTGTGCCATGCCATCAAACGCAGTCACTGTGCCATACCATCAAACGCAGCCACTGTGCCCCTCAATTGTTGCCACTGTGCCAATTGTCACCACTGTGCCCTTTAATTGTCACCACTGTGCCCCATGATGCCACTGTGCCCATTGTCACCACTGTGCCCCATGATGCAACTGTGCCCATTGTCACCACTGTGCCCATTGTCACCACTGTGCCCCATGATGCCACTGTGCCCATTGTCACCACTGTGCCCCATGATGCAACTGTGCCCATTGTCACCACTGTGCCCATTGTCACCACTGTGCCCCATGATGCCACTGTGCCCATTGTCACCATTGTGCCCCATGATGCCACTGTGCCAATTGTCACCTCTGTGCCCTTTGTCACCACTGTGCCCCATGATGCCACTGTGCCCATTGTCACCATTGTGCCCCATGATGCCACTGTGCCAATTGTCACCTCTGTGCCCTTTGTCACCACTGTGCCCCATGATGCCACTGTGCCCATTGTCGCCCCTTTCCCTGTAAAAAGCACTTACCTGAAGCTTCCATGTCCTCCCTCGATGTCTTCTGCCACCGTGGTGAAGCTTCAGCCAATCAGGTCCCTGATAACCAGAATCCGGGAACCTGATTGGCTGAAACGGCCGTCAGTCTTATGCAAGGAACGCAGGTTGCCTGCGCTCCGAGCATAGACTTCCGAGAGCCGGAGGGCGGTCCGGGAAAAGCCTATATAACCATGTCCGGTAATATGAATAGACCAGGCAGCTGGCAACCAACAATAACATACATTCGTGCAATAATGCAGGAATGTATGTTATTTGCGAGAGGGGGTGGCGCTGCAGTGCCCTCTATAGACGGCCGCTAGAACTGCGGTTAAAATGTCAAAATGACATTTTAGCCAAACAAAAGTTCTTAAAGGGCCCGTTTTTTTTGTGTGACTGCGGGAGGGGGGCGGCGCCCGTGCGTCCCTATGGACGGTCTGCCACTGCTCTGATGTCTAGGGGTGTTTGGTGAAAGTTATAGTAGCGGAATGTCTTTTCTGTGCTCTTTATTACCCAGCCGGGTACAAACAATAAAACTTGGTGAAGAGTAGAGGTTTAGTAGAAATGAAGATAGCAGATCCAGATGTCAGTAATAGGGAAACAGTCCTTCTCCCACATGTAATATGTCTTTCAACACTCCAGCCAGAGTGGGTGTAGCGCACCTGGACAGGCCTCTCTCACCGGCCCGGCAGCCAGAATATCACTTGAACCTTAGGAAAAAAGTCTCTGCCACAGACCCTCCTGATAATTGAAAAAGCGGATATAATCCTCCTTAGTAGACTTGGCACCTGGATCTCCTTCAGGTAGTTGTAGTTAGGTTACCGACTGATAGGCGACCGACGTCCAGTCTCTCAGTACCTGGTTACCTAGAACCCCTGGTGGATGGTCGAAACCCTATTGGATCGCCAGGTTCCACCGAACAGCTTCCCTCAACAGGAATAACACTTGGGATCTTGTTGGATTTAGGGACCCAGCTCATAAGTTCCGGACCAATGTGGTCCTGAAACCAGGAACAGCGCATGGCACGAGGTGAACAAGCAAAAAGTGAACAGAAATTTAAAAAGAGGGTGGGGGAGGGGGGGCAGGACACAAGGAGCCAATCCCTACTTCCTGACCATGGACCACAGCCTGGGATTTAAAACAGCGTCCTGCTAAGAGCTTGGATGGCCAAGTCATTATCCGCAGGCTTATAAAAAAAGTAGTGGGCCAGATCCACAGAGCCAGTACGCCGGTGTATCTCCAAATTACCCACGTCTTATTATTAGTGTGAATCCTCAAACCATGATACGACGGCTTCGGGCTTCGATCTGACAGGCTTACGTCTTCGTACGCCTTCGGATCTACGCTGCAATCTTTTTGCGCCCGCTGGGTGGAGTTTGCGTCGTTTTCCGAGTCGGGTATGCAAATTAGCTTTTTATGGCGATCCACGAAGTTACGATCGGCCGTCGTATTCTCTTACGTCGCCGCTAGTCGGCTTTTTCCAGCGTATAGTTAAAGCTGCTATTATCCGGTCTATAGTTAGACATGCCATGTTAAGTATGGCCGTCATTCCCGCTTCGAATTTTCAATAATTTTTTTTTTTGTTGCGTAAGTCGTCCGTGAATAGGAATGTACGTAATTTACACTACTAAAAAAAAAAATGACGTTGCGACGTAATTTCGCGCAATGCGCGGCGGGAAATTTCTGAATGGAGCATGCGCCGCGGGGACACGCTTAATTTAAATAATTCACGCCCCCTATTCGTGTATTTCGATTCCGCCGCGAGAAATACACTACGCCGCCGTACCTTACGGGCCGAAATCTTCCTGGATTCGACTTCCTTGATACTCTACGCCGATGTAATTGTATGTGGATCTGGCCCAGTGTTTTCAAGCCTTTATGGAAGGCCATTAAGGAGGAGGATGCTCGGAGCTGATGGGGGAGCTGGTTCCATAGAGAATTCCCCAGTGTTTGGAGCTGATGGCCGCCCTTTGAAGCCGAGCAACTAGGTTGAATAATCGCTAACAGGGCGTCAGTTGAACGAAGCTCTCTGGGTGGACAGTAGTGTTGTGTCATGTTCGATAAGTACATCGGGCCTAGTTGCCAATAGGCTCGAAACACCAGACAGAGAGCCTTGAACTCGACCCGTTTTCCAATCGGGAGCCAGAGCAGATCCTTAAGCACCGGGGAGATGTGATTCCGCCTAGGGAAGTTTGTGACTAGTCTTGCCGCATGGTTCTATGTGATCTGCAACCGTTTTGTCCACTTCTGTGGGAGCCCTAGAAAGAACACATTAGAACAATCTAGCCTAGTGTGGATAAGTCTGTGAACTAAGATCATAGTTCCGAGTGAAAAGGTTCTTATTTTTCCGTAATAATTGCAGATGGTAGTTGGCTGATTTTATGCAATATTTTGTGTGAGGTATGAAGCTTAGTTCAGCATCAAAAATGATACCCAGATTTTTTACCTGTTTAGCTGGAGTTGGGGCGGGGCCGAACGAGGATGGCCAGGCAGGTAAAATGGTAGAATTGGCCTGTGGGCCGATCAGCAAAAAAAGGTCAGTTTTGTCGGCGTTAAGGCCTAGCCTGTTTATGTCCATCCATTGTTGGATGTTAGATAGTCCCTTGTTCAGCTGGTCAGGCATATTAGGTCCACTTGCAAGGTCTGCCAAGATCTGAATGAATGAATGAATGAAAACTTGAATAGCCAACACATGCGAATTTAATCGCCTCTGGGCGCTTGTTGTTCCTGTCTCTTTTGAAATCAAAATAGATGAGTCTTGATCTTTCTCCTGAATGCTAAGTGGTTCTCCTTCAACCGAATACTGGTTGGTAAAGCGTTCCATAGTTTGGGACCTTGGACCGCAAATCTTCTTTCTCCTTTGGACTTAAAGTTGGCTTTCGGAATCTGGAGCAGATTTTGATTGGTGGATCGCAGAACGCAATTGGGATTGTGGGCTTTTATTTTTTCCCATCAATACATCTGTGCTTTAGACAGAGTGCTTTAAAAACAATTCTGTCTTTTACTGGTAACCAATGAAGGGTTCTCAGTGAAGGTGAGATTGATTCCCAGGGTTTTTTCCCAGTCACAAGTCTAGCGGCCGTATTTTGCACGACTTGTAGACAAGCAATTTGGTACTTTGGGAGTCCGAGGTAAAGGGCATATGCATAGTCTAATCTTGAATTCACAATTGCTCTCACCACGACTGCTATGTCTTCTTTGGGGATAAATGGAATAAGTCTGTGTAGTAGGCATAGCAGATGGTGAGATCCGCTGACTACTGACCCTATTTGTGCATCCATTGTCATGTAGGAGTCAAAGATGACCCCAAGACTTTTGACTTTGGTGCTAGGGGTGATGATTTTGCCCAAAATGGGCGGGGGTGTCCAGGTTGTTCCCGGGTGATTCCTGCGCTTGGCGTGAAACAGGAGAAGTTCTGTTTTTGCTCCATTGAGTTTTAGGTAACTCTTTGTCATCCAGTTCTCTATCAAAGAGAGGCATGTCTCTAGATTGAGATGATGATTCTTTTTATTGCAAATGTGGAAGTACAGTTCCGTGTCGTCTGCATATGAGTGATAAAGCAGTTTTTGGCTGCTAATTATTTCAAAAAGGGGACGAAGATAGATGTTGAACAACGCCGGCGACAAAGGCGATCCTTGGACTCCGCACGATACCGCGCGTTTCTCGGAAGTGAAAGGTCCCAACTTCACATTTTGCGATCGGTTTTCCAAAAAAGAGGAGAACCACGATAAGTCGCTTTCTGCGACTCTGGCTACTTCGACTAGTCGAGTCAGTAATAGCTTATGGTCTACAGTGTCAAAGGCTGCACTTAGGTCCAACAGGACCAGGAGACAGGATTCGCCTTCGTCTGCGGCCCCGAGGGCGTCGTCCCATATTTTGAGCAGTGCTGTTTCCGTCCCGTGTCCAGGACGGAAGCCAGATTGGTATGGATCTAGTAGGTTGTGAGTATCTAGATGCTGTTGCAGCTGTTGTACCACTACTTTCTCCATTAACCTTTGAGAGGACATTTAGGCTTGTTATGGGACGGCGGTGAGTTGGGTCCTTGGGGTCAAGGGTAGGTTTTTTCAGAATGGGTTGAATTATGCCCTCTTTCAACTGGGAGGGCACTATGCCTTCCTTGAAGGATTGATTTATAAGCTGCGTGATCGGAGGTGCCAGGATGTCGGCGCATTCCTTCAGCAGTTTAGTGGGGATGATATCATTGGGCGCTGTGCCGTTACGCAAAGAATCAATGATATTCTTTGTGGCATGCATAGTAATGTGTTCCAGGGTGAACTTACCTGTTTGTGGCAAAATAATAATGATGCTGTGTAAAAAAATTACGGGAGAGATTGGGGGGGGGTTTGGTTCTGCTGAATGCTTTCCCGGATTCCCTCAATTTTATTAATGAAGTAATCCGACAATTCATTGCAAAATTCTTGGGTGTCAGAGTTAGGGGCTTCTAAACATCCTGGATTCATGGTCTGAGTGACCAATCTGAAGAGTTCGCGGGGGCGGTTTAGGGCACTGTTGATAGCCTCGGAAAAATAATTTTTCTTGGCTTTGAAAATTTCTTTGTGGTATTTCCTGGTTGATGCTTTGTAGATGGAGAGGTTCTCCTCTGAAGAGCTTCTCTTCCAGGCGGCTTCCGCCCTTCTGCGCTCTTGTTTTAGTAACGCCAGTTGGATGTTGAACCAGCTGGAGGTATTTTTCCGGATGCAGGTTTTATGTTTCGGCGCTATTAAGTCGGCTGACTGTAATAGGGCTGCGTTTATGGCATCTAGTGTTTCTACAGCCGTTTGGTTCGGCTGAATTGTTTTTATTTTGTTCCTTAACGTGGTTTTGAAGAGTTCCGAGTGGAGCTTCTTCTGACATCTGGTCCAGTGTGTTGTCACTGGATTTGATGTTATTGTTAAGGGGGGGAAATCGGAAATAATTAATTTAATTGCATGGTGGTCTGTCCATGGCAATAGTTCCTTTTCCAAGATTTTTTTTTCCAGATTTTGCCTGAAAATAAGATCGAGGGTGTGACCTGAAGTATGTGTGGGCCCACATACTAATTGCTGTAGCCCTAATCCTCCTAGATGTTCAATGCAGGCGTCGGCAATGGGGTCTTGTGATGAATTGGCCCAGAGGTTATAATCCCCGAGCAGCAAAAGGTGTTTGCTGTTAAGGGTGTAGGTGGAGATAAAGTCCGTCAATGATAGTAAAAGCTGCGATTTAGGGCCGGGTGGTCTATAGCAGAGTAAAATCTGTACGGTCTCCTGGGAGTTTATTTCCAGTTTCAGAGTAAGGGTTTCCATGAATGGAAGAGGTTTGAAGGACTGGTTTAATGATCGTAAGATGAGTCTTATGGATCACCGCCAGTCCTCCTCCTCTTTGCCCTATTCTGTTTTCCGTTATAATACGGTAGTTTTCTGGCACCATTTCTCCTAGAATGGTGTTACAGTCGGCTGTAAGCCAGCTCTCTGTAATAAAGAGGCAGTCTAAATCGTATTGTAGAATGAAATCATGGATTTCTAATCGATGTTTTACTGCCGATCTTGTGTTGATCAACGCACATGATATGTGCTTAGGCTGGGGTAGGCGGCTGTGATGTTTGATAGTCGATCGCCGATCGTTTCTCAAAAGGCGCAGAATTTTTACTTTTTTTTTGGTAATGGCTGGTAATAATGCGGCACATTGCTTCAAGTCCCAAATGGTCTCTGCCGAGTATTGCAGTTTGACCATGGTCGCCATATACCTGGGGGGGGAGTGGAGGATTTTCAAGGAGTGACTGAATCCTCCACCCAGGCTTGATCCAGAGGAAGGCAAAAAACCCTGGCCTTGCAGTGCCAATGTGCTACGGCGGGGAAAAAATTCCTTCCTGACCCCTTAAGAGGTGATCGGGCGAACCCTGGATCAAGTCCTAATAGTGTTAAGGAGGGGGGATTGTGGCTGTGTGTACCAAGATGGCCGCCGACCAGGCAGCAGGATCCAGGCTGGGGTCTACCTAATTAATTGGATCGGTGCTGCCTGGGGGGCCAGGAAGAATAGCTGGGAGGAGAGGGAGTTTTGCTGGGGTAGGGGGAGGCTTTCTGGGCCGTTTAGGGTGGTTTGATGCCGATTGCCGGACGTGAGGAGCGGCGCGCCGCTAGGCCGTTTACACACGGCTCTCCCCATTCTTCAGCTCCGGGGACCAATTGCGGGACTCCAGGGGCAATCGGGTCCGCGAGTCCCGGAGCTTCGGACCAGGTCGCGTGCACGCGCCCGCAACCCCACGGCTGGCCTCAAAGGGCCACGTACAGGTACGTGGATGTGCCCAGGCGTACCGTTCTGCCGACTTATATCGGCGTGAATGGGTCGTTAAGCGGTTAAAAAGTGACAGCGCTGAAAGCTGAATATTGGTCTGGGCAGGAAGGTGTGAAAGTGCCCGGTATTGAAGTGGTTAAATCACCAGGCAGGAACATTAGAGGTTTTGAGAAGTATAAACATGCAGTAATTCAAGATACTCACATGCTTACAACAGTTTGTTAATCATGCCAACACCGGCACAAAGGATGGAAAACACGATTCCAGTAATCGTCTCAAAAGAAGGGCCACCTGAAAAGTAAAACACAGTTGAGTGGGAGATGTTGAAACACAATACAGAAGTGTAGACATTGTAGGGCTCAAATATATAGGATGAGTAATTACATGTTTTTCTGACTGGTGGTACATAGCTATTAACCACTTAAGCCCCGGACCAAAATGCAGCTAAAGGACGTGGCCCCTTTTTGCGATTCTGCGCTGCCTCGCTTTAACTGACAATTGCGCAGTCGTGCGACGTGGCTCCCAAAAGAAATTGGCGTCCTTATTTCCCCACAAATAGAGATTTCTTTCGGTGGTATTTGATCACCTCTGCGGTTTTTATTTTTTGCGCTATAAACAAAAATAGAGCGACTATTTTGAAAAAAATGCAATATTTTTTACTTTTTGCTATAATAAATATCCCCCAAAAATATATAAAAAAACTTTTTTTTTCCCTCAGTTTAGGCCGATACGTATTCTTCTATTTTTGGAAGAAAAATCGCAATAAGCGTTTATTGGTTGGTTTGCGCAAAATTTATAGCGTTTACAAAATAGGGGATAGTTTTATTGCATTTTTATTATTATTTTTTTTACTACTAATGGCGGCGATCAGCGATTGTTTTTTTTCCGCAACTGCTACATTATGGCGAACACATCGGACAATTTTGGCACATTTTTGAGACCATTGTCATTTTCACAGCAAAAAATGCATTTAAATTGCATTGTTTATTGTGAAAATGACAGTTGCAGTTTGGGAGTTAACCACTAGGGGGCGCTGTAGGGGTTATGTGTTCCCTAATGTGTGTTTACAACTGTATCGGGGTGTGGCTGTAGGTGTCACGTCATCGATCGTGTCCCCCCTATAAAAGGGATGACGCGATCGATGCTGCCGCCACAGTGAAGGACAGGGAAGCCGTGTTTACACACGGCTCTCCCCGTTCTTCAGCTCCGGGGACCGATTGCCGCACTCTAGTGGCGATCGGGTCCACGAATCCTGTGGTCCCGGAGCTCCGGATCAGGTCACGGGTGCGTGCCCACGGCTGGGTACTAGCACAGGACGTACCTGTACGTATATGTGCCCAGCCGTGCCATTCTGCCGACGTAAATGTGCAGGAGGCGGTCCTTAAGTGGTTAAATTGTTTGGGCCAGATTCAGGTAGAGTTACGCCGGCGTATCAGTCATACGCCGGCATAACTCTGAATCTGTGCCGGGTATCTGTTTTCTGTATTCAGAAAACAAGATACGCCGGGTTGCAGCTAAGATACGAGCGGCGTAATTGTATTATGCAGTAGTATCTTAACTGCAATTTTAAAATGGCCGCTAGGGACGTTCCCGCTGATTTACCTGGAGAATATGTAAATCAGCGAGATACGCCAATTTCCGAACGTACGCGCCCTTGACGCAGTGACTTTACGCCGTTTCCGTAAGGGGTTTCCCGGCGTAAAGATAAAGCAACAAAAAGCAGGCATTGGCGTATCTATATGGACGACGTGACCGCGTCGAATTTGAAATTTTTTTGTACGTTGTTTGCGTAACTCGTCTGTGAATGAGGATTGACTTCATTGACGCTCACGTCAAAAACACCGTCATAATTCGGAGCATGCGCACTGGGATACATTGACGCCCGGCGCATGCGCAGTACGTTCGGCGCGGGATCGCGCCTAATTTAAATACTACACGGCCCCTACCCGCCGAATTTGAATTACGTCGGGCCATTTACGATACGCCACCACAACTTTAGGAGCAAGTGCTTTGTGAATACAGCACTTGCGCATAAAGTTGCGGTGGCGTAACGTAAATGAGAAACGTTACGCCGGCCAAAAGAACCGCTCGCCATCCTGAATCTAGCCCTTTGAGTTAAAAAAAAATCCCAAATTGGTACTTCAGCATAGGAGGAGAATGTATACTTACAGTGCCTTGCGAAAGTATTCGCCCCCCTTGAACTTTGCGACCTTTTGCCACATTTCAGGCTTCAAACATAAAGATATAAAACTGTCATTTGTTGTGAAGAATCAACAACAAGTGGGACACAATCATGAAGTGGAACGAAATTTATTGGATATTTTAAACTTTTTTAACAAATAAAAAACTGAAAAATTGTGCGTGCAAAATGATTCAGCCCCCTTAAGTTAATACTTTGTAGCGCCACCTTTTGCTGCGATTACAGCTGTAAGTCGCTTGGGGGGTCTCTATCAGTTTTTCACATCGAGAGACTGAAATTTTTGCCCATTCCTCCTTGCAAAGCAGCTCAGTGAGGTTGGATGGAGAGCGTTTGTGAACAGCAGTTTTCAGTTCTTTCCACAGATTCTCGATTGGATTCAGGTCTGGACTTTGACTTGGCCAGTCTAACACCTGGATATGTTTATTTGTGAACCATTCCATTGTAGATTTTCCTTTATGTTTTGGATCATTGTCTTGTTGGAAGACAAATCTCCATCCCAGTCTCAGGTCTTTTGCAGACTCCATCAGGTTTTCTTCCAGAATGGTCCTGTATTTGGCTCCATCCATCTTCCCATCAATTTTAACCATCTTCCCTGTCCCTGCTGAAGAAAAGCAGGCCCAAACCATGATGCTGCCACCACCATGTTTCACGGTGGGGATGGTGTGTTCAGGGTGATGAGCTGTGTTGCTTTTACGCCAAACATAACGTTTTGCATTGTTGCCAAAATGTTGGATTTTGGTTTCATCTGGCGAGAGCACCTTCTTCCACATGTTTGGTGTCTCCCAGGTGGCAGCAGAGCACCTTCTTCCACATGTTTGGTGTGTCTCCCAGGTGGCAGCAGAGCACCTTCTTCCACATGTTTGGTGTCTCCCAGGTGGCTTGTGGCAAACTTTAAACGACACTTTTTTCATGGATATCTTTAAGAAATTTCTTTCTTCTTGCCACTCTTCCATAAAGGGCAGATTTGTGCAGTATACAGGGACTGATTGTTGTCCTATGGACAGAGTCTCCCACCTCAGCTGTAGATCTCTGCAGTTCATCCAGAGTGATCATGGGCCTCTTGGCTGCATCTCTGATCAGTCTTCTCCTTGTATGAGATGAAAGTTTAGAGGGACGGCCAGGTCTTCGTAGATTTGCAGTGGTCTGATACTCCTTCCATTTCAATATTATCGCTTGCACAGTGCTCCTTGGGATGTTTAAATCTTGGGAAATCTTTTTGTATCCAAATCCGGCTTTAAACTTCTCCACAACAGTATCTCGGACCTGCCTGGTGTGTTCCTTGTTCTTCATGATGCTCTCTGCGCTTTAAACGGACCTCTGAGACTATCACAGTGCAGGTGCATTTATACGGAGACTTGATTACACACAGGTGGATTCTATTTATCATCATTAGTCATTTAGGTCAACATTGGATCCTTCAGAGATCCTCACTGAACTTCTGGAGAGAGTTTGCTGCACTGAAAGTAAAGGGGCTGAATAATTTTGCACGCTCAATTTTTTAGTTTTTTTATTTGTTAACAAAGTTTGAAATATCCAATAAATTCCGTTCCACTTCATGATTGTGTCCCACTTGTTGTTGATTCTTCACCAAAAAATTACAGTTTTATATCTTTATGTTTGAAGCCTGAAATGTGGCAAAAGGTCGCAAAGTTCAAGGGGGCCGAATACTTTCCCAAGGCTCTGTACCTTTTGCTTTGCTGCACTTGTTGTGAATAGGGGTTTCCTGGGGTTTACCTGAGCTGATTTGGGTACCATGCCCTAAAACCTTAACAGATGTGTTGTTATTGACAACGATGGTGGCCCCGCAGTAGTACGTCCCATATGCTGCATTCTTGACAATCACTGTGAAAATAGAATCGTTTCCAATTATTTTGATATTCGCATTTTGCTGAAATCCATTGGCGGGTATCCGGGCCAGAGTGTTGACATGGTCCTTCACATAGCCGGTGAAATTACAACTACTCATAACTGAGCAGGTGAAGTTAATTTCTTTTACTTCCGGCATGATCCGCTCACGAGGGTTTTGGCCAACATAAACTTCACCACATTCTGAAAAAAATTAATAAAAAGATGTAAGTTCTAAATGGAGTAAATATAAAAAATATATTTATTTATTTATTTTGAGATACACACAGCAATGATGACCCATATAAAGAAATGTAGCCGGATTCACAAAGCACTTGCGCCGACGGATCTCCAGATACGCCAACGTAAGTACAAATGTGCGCCGTCGTATCTGTGCGCCATACCCACAAAGCTAGATACGTCGAAAAATATAGTGTTGCTCACGAATATTCGCATTGCAAATATTTGTTACGAATATTGCATATTCGAGTATTCGCGAATAAATCGAATATCGCGGTGAATATTCGCTATTGCAAATATTTCGTATTTTTTCAAATTTATTTTTAAAACAGATCACATCCTAGTGATCTCCATCAACGTCTAAAAGCATTGCTGGTATGATTAGAGACCCTGGGCCGAGTAGCTGAGGCGATCCTTTTATGTTGCCAAATATTCGCAATGCGAATATTCGTATTCCGAATATTCGTTGTTTAGTGCATATTAGTTTAGTAATCCAGGAAATGATCTCCGTTTTCGCGTGCATGCGCATGCGTGGACGAGAATTTCGCAATCAATTCGCATTCGCATTTTTTTTTGATAAAATATCACAAATATTCGATATTAGCGAATATTTCACGAATATTCTTCTATATATTCATGAAATATCGCGAAATCGAATATGGCGTATTCCGCTCAACACTGGAAAAATAGGCTTCATCCGACCGACGTAACTTGCCTACGCCGGCGTATAGTGGGCGTATAATTACGCTGGACGCATTTGGCGCTCCCATTGATTTTCGATGCAAATATGCAAATGAGGGAGATACGCCGATCCACGAACGTACTTGCGCCCGGCGCATGTTTTAAGCGATTTGCGTAAGGGTTACGTCCGGCGTAAAGTTATTCCCCATATTGGAGGCGAAACTCATGCAAAGGCATGGACCAGGAATCGAACGCCGTCCAATTTTTACGTCGTTTACGTCGTACGTGAATAGGGCTGGGCATAGGTTACGTTCACATCGTAGGCAGTGATTCGACGTATCTTAGCCAGTTGTTTTGACGTGATTGTGAGCATGCGCACTGGGATGCGTCCAAGGTATGACGCATGCGCATTTCATTTTAAGTACTCGTTTGAAGCTCAGCCCATCATTTGAATGGGGTCACGCTTCATTTAAATGTATCACGCCCACTTCCGGCCCACTTCCACCTACTTTGCCTTACGCCTACGACTATACGCTACGCCGGCGCAACGTTGGCAGCATTTGCTTTGTGTACTCCATGCTTCCCTCTCTGCGTTGCACCGGCGTAGCGTAAAGAAGATAGGCTACGGCGGCATATATATGCGCCAAGGTATGTGAATCCGGACCATGGTGTCCAGATTTATCATACATACAGTGGGCCAGATTCTCGTACAGACGCGTATCTTTGTGCGGGCGTAGCGTATGTCATTTACACTACGCCACCGTAACTTGGAGAGGCAGGTGGCGTATTCACAAAGAAGTTGCGCCCAAAGTTACGGCGGCGTAGTGTAAATGGGCCGGCGTAACCACGCCTAATTCAAAATAGGCAGGTAGGGGGCGTGATCCATGTAAATGAATCGTGATCCCACGTAAATTGACGCTTTTTTTCGAACGGTGCATGCGCCGTCCGTGGACGTATCCCAGTGCGCATGCTCAAAATTACGCCTCAAATACTGATTGGTTTCGACGTAAATGTTACTTACGCAAAGCCCTATTCGCGAACGATTTACGTAAACGAAGGAGAATTCGACACTGACCCGACGTCCATACTTAACATTGCTTACGCCTCACCTACGCCTCATATAGCAGGGGTAACTTTACGCCTGACTTACGCTTACGCAAGCAACGTAAAATACGACGACCCGCCGCAAGTACGTTCGTGAATCGGTGTATCTAGCTCGTTTGCATATTCGACGCGTAAACTGATGGAAGCGCCACCTAGCGGCCACCGTAAATATGCAACTAAGATACAACGGCGTGAGAGACTTACGCCGGTCGTATCTAAGCAAAATTCCGGCGTATCTTGTTTTCTGAATACAGAAAAAAGATATACGCCGGCGCATTTTAGAAGTTACGCGGCGTATCTCGAGATACGCCAACGTAACTGCTTTAAGAATCTGGCCCAGTATTTCATTTGAGCATTTTCCCTAAAACCTAAAGCATAACTCCACTTGACAATAAAAATAATACTTAAAGCGGGGGTTCCGCGGGAATGCGTTTTTTTTTTTAATCGTTCTTGCGCTGTTACCTTAGTCAATCTGCTACACTCGTGTGCTAATCTTCTAACCGCCAACATCGACTTTCTCCCGGAAAAGATAGTTTATAAAAATGATAGATGGACGTTTCCATCTTGCTTGTGGGCATTCTGAAGCCCCACAGGATTTCCTTCCGGGATACGGTGCAGTTGAAATGGCGGAATTGTATCCGCCCTCGTCACATGACCGTCAAGTGACGTGTAGAAATCACGAGAGACTTCTTCTGCTGGGTTCTAGAGAATCCTCTCCCCACGCTGTGATCCCAGGAATCATTGCGGCGATCGCAGCCGAAGCGACACGCCCACTCCCACTCCCACGGGACTCAAACCAGGAAGTGCCTGGTTCAGAAGACTGATAATAAACCGTTAAAAGATACAGTCAGCCCTTGTGTTGAACGCTGACTTGCAAATTAGGGTGAAGCTCCACTTTAAAGGGGTGTTCCACCCAAATGTAATGTTTATTAAAAGTCAGCAGCTACAAAAAGTGTAGCTGCTGGCTTTTAATAAACATTCACCTACCTTCTCCACGTTCCAGCGCTGCGCCGACCGGGGGTCCGCTCCTCTGACCCCCCTCCCCGGCCGGCGTCTTCATTCCGACTGTGGGCACCCAGCCGTGACAGCCTTCGGCCCGCCGCTGATTGGACAGGCGATCGCCTAGGACCTGTCAGTGTCCTAGGCCATCGCCTACAGGGAGGGGCTGCAATAAGGCGATTAAGCCTAATCGCCTTACCAGCCCCTCGGCGGAAGCAGGAAGTGGGACAGGAAGTCCCACTCCTCCTGAAGCCCCCACTCCCCCCCCCCCCCCAAAAAAAAAATTACATGCCAAATGTGGCATGTAAGGGGGTGTGGAGTGGAACAAGCGGAAGTTCAATTTTTGGGTGGAACTCTGCTTTAAAGTGATACTAAACACAGGCTGTGCACTTTATTGTCCCTTCTATTTCTGTATGTGGATGAGGACTCTGTAATTATTTTAATAAAAAACCCCATCTAAGTTCCCTTTTCCCAATCAATATCCAGCTGTCACATGACCCGGCTCTCTCCCAGCCTGTCTGCAGGGAAACATAAGCAGGAGGAGCTTTCTAGAAGCCTTTGGAATACTGCTAGTAAAAGCTCCGACCAACGCGTTTCATCATAACTGACGCCATCGTTGGGCCCCCCAGCCCATAATAATGCACAAAAAATACACATTTGATGTTCAGTAAAGATTTTTTGGGAGCTGTAAAACAGTTATTCGATATTTATAATCTAATCTGAATTGCTCTTCTTCCCTGCAGATGCTGAAAAACGCGGAGGGATCACACGGCCACACAACAGCGCTGCAATAATAAGGTACCCGAGAAAGCAGTTGTTAGTTCACAATGGGCCACTTGGGCCTGATCTTTGGCACAGAGAGGTACTCATATGCTTCCTTCCCTGGAAGCCACTTTTGGGGGCCACTGGCCATGTAGGAGTGTTGATGGGTAAGTATAGATGCCATGGTTGGAAGGGGTGAGCTGTGTGAACAGGTACACAGGGGAACGCCGATCTGGCACCTCCAGAACTGAATGTATGTAATGGCAAGGGATGTGCTGAAGGGTCTATTGCTGCTGGCTGCTGGGGCATCTATTGTTACTGGTGGGGATCTGTTTTTGTGTGATAGCCTTATAAAGTAAAAGCAAAGAGACATCCCCATATAATAAAGAGACAGCCCAATCCAGCAAAGAGGCATCCCCATATAATAAAGAGACAGCCCAATCCAGAAAAGAGATATGCTCTGATATTCAGCAAAGAGACAGCCCAATCCAGCAAAGAGACATCCCCATATAATAAAGAGACAGCCCAATACAGCAAAGAGACATCCCCTGATATTCAGTAATGAGACAGCGCAATCCAGCAAAGAGACATCCCATATAATAAAGAGACAGCCCAATCCAGAAAAGAGACATCCCCATATAATAAAGAGACAGCCCAAACCAGCAAAGAGACATCCCCTGATATTCAGCAGTGATACAGCCCAATCCAGCAAAGAGACATCCCCATATAGTCAGCAAAGAGACAGAACAAACCAATGAAATGCTGAACCCCTTCCCCCCAAAAAAAGAAAATCATGCCCATCCAGCAAAAAGACATTTCCATAAAGCAAAGACACATCCTCAAATAGTAAAGAGACAGCCCAATACAGCAGAGACATCCCCATATATTCAGCAAGAGACATCCTTGTATATTCAGCAAAGAGACATTTCCACAAAGCAAAGGTGCATTTTAATAAAGCAAAGAGACATCCCCATAATTTCAGCAAAGAGACATCCCCATATAGTAAGGAGACAGCCCAATCCAGCAAAGGCATCCCCTGATATTCAGCAAAGAGACAGCCCAATCCAGCAAAGAGATATCCCCTGATATTCAGCAAAGAGACATCCCAATATATTCAGCAAAGAGACAGACTATTCCAACAGGGCTGGCCCAAGACATTTTGTTGCCTGGGTCCAAAAATTAAATGCTGATCCCCCTCCCCAAAAAAAAATCACGCCCATCCAGCAATGAGACATTTCCATAAAGCAAAGAGACATCTCCAAATAGTAAAGAGACAGCCCAATACAGCAGAGACAACCCCATATAATCGGCAAGAGATATCCCCGTATATTCAGCAAAGACACATTTCCATAAAACAAAGGTGCATTTCAATAAAGCAAAGAGACATCCCCATGACTTCAGTGCAGGGTATGTGATCTTGTTGGGAGACTTGAACTTCTGTATGGAGCCGGATATGGATAGTAAGTCCCGGGTACAGGGGACAAACAACGCACAGCTAAAAAAGATAAAACAAAAATGCATAGTAGCCAGATGGTGGACATCTGGAGGATACTGCATTTAAAACTGCAGGATTATACGTTCTACACCCCTGTACACGGGACGTATTCTAGAATAGATTACATGTTGGTAGACCATAGTTTGTTGGAAAGAATTGTAGACTCCATAATAGAAATTGCTACACTTTCGGATCACGCTCCTGTAAGCATGAAAATAAATATCCCTGGGCACCAAAGGTCATCTTATACTTGGAGATTAAACGAAGAATTGATCTGGGATGAAGAAGGTCTAGCAAGGGTGATAAGAGAGTTAAATCAATATTTTTTGGTAAATGAAACTGAAGGATTGTCTGGGGCAACCCTATGGGAGGCACACAAAGCCTATATCAGAGGAATTCTGGTATCGGAGGGGGCAAGGAAGAAAAAATAGAGAGGAAGGAAAATTAATAACTTGAATGAAGAAATATTTAAAATAGAACAATAACAGAAAAAAACAGCAGGGGAAACAACAAGAGCTATATCACAAATTAGTTATAAAAACAGATGAACTTAAAGAGCTTATGGAACAAGAGACTAAAAGGAAATTAAATCGTATTGCAAGAGAAAGCTATATGTGGGGAAATAAATCCAGTAAACATAAAAAGAAGGGAGAGGTGGTATATTCAACAATGGACATAGCAGGTACCTTCAAAAACTACTATGAGGGGTTGTATTCTGTAGAGCAGAAGAGTTGACGAAACGGGGAGAAAAAGTTAAAAATAAAAGAGTTTCTAGAAGGAGCGAGATTGCCCATTATCGGTCAGACTGAAAGATCAATTTTGGACAAACCAATAACAGAAGAACATATAACAAACCAATAACAGTAGAGCGTTGGCGGACTCAGCTCTGGGCAAAAGCCCAAGCCCGGATGGGTTTACAGCGTTCTACTTTAAAAGGTGTAGGGAAATTTTGATCCCAAGACTGTGTCAATATTTTAACGGACTAGGGACCGAATATGAAATGAGCAGGGAGGCTCTAGCAGCTACGATTATAGTAATTCTGAAGAAAGGTAAAGACGGAATGCTTTGTTCTGGATATAGGCCGATTTCGTTGCTTAATGCAGACACCTAATTGTATGCGAAAGTATTAGCAGAACGAATAAAAGGGCTGATGACAACACTGGTCCATCCGGATCAGGTGGGATTCATTCCTGGAAGAGAGGGGAGGAACAATGGGGTGAGAGCATTGTTACTCCTCCTGAAGTTGAAAGAGAATTGGTCCCCAGGTCTACTTCTGTCGATTGATGCGGAAAAAGCATTTGACAGGGTAAACTGGGGACTCATGGGTATTGGATCTAGGACGATCCAGTGGATTAAAACATTGTACCACCATCTATCGGCAAGGATAAGAATTAATGGTAGGTTATCCCCAGCATTTGAGATAAAAAACGGTACGAGACAGGGGTGACCCCTCTCGCTGCTCTTGTTTTTTTTTTTTTTTTTCAAATACTTTATTTCTACCACCAAGGGCGAGTCCAGATTCTCATAACAGTCATATATAAACAGTTACATAACAGGTATTTCAAAATACTCAATTAAAGAATAATAATCATATCCTTCATAGCATCCTCCCTGCACCCCTAGGGAGGATATCCTGCCGATTTTGCAACAAGTAGGTGGACCACCTCCACTCGCTGTATCTGGGGTCGTCCTATCCATTTTCCATTTTCTCAGTATAAACAAAAACCCAAAGAAGACAAGGGAGAAAAAAAAGAAAATTCTCAAAAAAGATGGGGGATAGGGGAAAAAGGGGGAGGGGAGAAATAAGGGTAGGGTATACCCTGAGTAGGCGATGGGTAACTAGTTATTAACTATTTTAAATTTGTACTACCTATAATTGACCTTCATGAATTAAGCAGGATCAAACCTTCTTCAGAAGCAATAAACCTATTCCCCTGTCTCCATACCTCCGCATACTTTTCTTGTTGGTTTTGTGCTGAAAGTGTCAGGCGGCGTACACACGGCCGAGGTTCTCGGCAGAAACCAGAGAGAACCTCGCTGGGAGCCGCATTCTGCCGAGAACCTCGGCCGCGTGTACGGATTCGGCGAGCATCCCGTCGGGAATGCCGTCGAGCCGAAATAGAGAGCAGGTTCTCTATTTGCTCGACGGCCCGTCGGGATGAATGGCTGGTTGCCTTTCCCGACGGGATGGTCGCCGATTCTGACGGCGGGCTGAGAACCTCGACGGGCGGAACGATGTGTTCTGCCCGTCGAGGTTCTCTGCCGTGTGTACGCGGCTTAAAAGCTTCCAATTTATTTATCACTTCCACTTTATGAAGCCAACCTTCAACCGTAGGAGGTAGCATATTTTTTGCCGCTCTTGTTTGTGTTGTCCCTAGAACCCCTTCTGGCCAGTGTCCGAAACAACCCAGACGTGAAAGGTATCAAAGTGGATGAAGATGAACATAAAGTATCTGCCTTCGCAGACGATGTATTGTTTTATATCGTCAATCCTAGGACTACAATTCCAAATTTATTAACCACTTGCCGACCAGCCGCCGTCATTCTACGGCGGCAGGTCGGCTCTGCTGGGTGAGAGCCCGTAGCTCTACCTCAGCTACATTTTTGGCCGCTCGCCTCCGAGTCCCGCGCCCGTGTCCGGCGGGTACGATCGCCGCCGGGCGCGCTCGATCACTCGTGTGTTTAACGCTGACTTGCAAATTAGGGTGAAGCTCCACTTTAAAGGGGTGTTCCACCCAAATGTAATGTTTATTAAAAGTCAGCAGCTACAAAAAGTGTAGCTGCTGGCTTTTAATAAACATTCACCTACCTTCTCCACGTTCCAGCGCCGCGCCGACCGGGGGTCCGCTCCTCTGACCCCCCTCCCCGGCCGGCGTCTTCATTCCGACTGTGGGCACCCAGCCGTGACAGCCTTCGGCCCGCCGCTGATTGGACAGGCGATCGCCTAGGACCTGTCAGTGTCCTAGGCCATCGCCTACAGGGAGGGGCTGCAATAAGGCGATTATGCCTAATCGCCTTACCAGCCCCTCGGCGGAAGCAGGAAGTGGGACAGGAAGTCCCACTCCTCCTGAAGCCCCCACTCCCCCCCCCCAAAAAAAAATTACATGCCAAATGTGGCATGTAAGGGGGTGTGGAGTGGAACAAGCGGAAGTTCAATTTTTGGGTGGAACTCCGCTTTAAAGTGATATTAAACACAGGCTGTGCACTTTATTGTCCCTTCTATTTCTGTATGTGGATGAGGACTCTGTAATTATTTTAATAAAAAACCCCATCTAAGTTCCCTTTTCCCAATTAATATCCAGCTGTCACATGACCCGGCTCTCCCCCAGCCTGTCTGCAGGGAAACAAGCAGGAGGAGCTTTCTAGAAGCCTTTGGAATACTGCTAGTAAAAGCTCCAACCAACGCGTTTCATCATAACTGACGCCATCGCTGGGCCCCCCAGCCCATAATAATGCACAAAAAATACACATTTGATGTTCAGTAAAGATTTTTTGGGAGCTGTAAAACAGTTATTCGATATTTATAATCTAATCTGAATTGCTCTTCTTCCCTGTAGATGCTGAAAAACGCGGAGGGATCACACGGCCACACAACAGCGCTGCAATAATAAGGTACCCGAGAAAGCAGTTGTTAGTTCACAATGGGCCACTTGGGCCTGATCTTTGGCACAGAGAGGTACTCATATGCTTCCTTCCCTGGAAGCCACTTTTGGGGGCCACTGGCCATGTAGGAGTGTTGATGGGTAAGTATAGATGCCATGGTTGGAAGGGGTGAGCTGTGTGCACAGGACCACAGGGGAACGCCGATCTGGCACCTCCAGAACTGAATGTATGTAATGGCAAGGGATGTGCTGAAGGGTCTATTGCTGCTGGCTGCTGGGGCATCTATTGTTACTGGTGGGGATCTGTTTTTGTGTGATAGCCTTATAAAGTAAAAGCAAAGAGACATCCCCATATAATAAAGAGACAGCCCAATCCAGCAAAGAGGCATCCCCATATAATAAAGAGACAGCCCAATCCAGAAAAGAGATATGCTCTGATATTCAGCAAAGAGACAGCCCAATCCAGCAAAGAGACATCCCCATATAATAAAGAGACAGCCCAATACAGCAAAGAGACATCCCCTGATATTCAGTAATGAGACAGCGCAATCCAGCAAAGAGACATCCCATATAATAAAGAGACAGCCCAATCCAGAAAAGAGACATCCCCATATAATAAAGAGACAGCCCAAACCAGCAAAGAGACATCCCCTGATATTCAGCAGTGATACAGCCCAATCCAGCAAAGAGACATCCCCATATAGTCAGCAAAGAGACAGAACAAACCAATGAAATGCTGAACCCCTTCCCCCCAAAAAAAGAAAATCATGCCCATCCAGCAAAAAGACATTTCCATAAAGCAAAGACACATCCTCAAATAGTAAAGAGACAGCCCAATACAGCAGAGACATCCCCATATATTCAGCAAGAGACATCCTTGTATATTCAGCAAAGAGACATTTCCACAAAGCAAAGGTGCATTTTAATAAAGCAAAGAGACATCCCCATAATTTCAGCAAAGAGACATCCCCATATAGTAAGGAGACAGCCCAATCCAGCAAAGGCATCCCCTGATATTCAGCAAAGAGGCAGCCCAATCCAGCAAAGAGATATCCCCTGATATTCAGCAAAGAGACATCCCAATATATTCAGCAAAGAGACAGACTATTCCAACAGGGCTGGCCCAAGACATTTTGTTGCCTGGGTCCAAAAATTAAATGCTGATCCCCCTCCCCAAAAAAAAATCACGCCCATCCAGCAATGAGACATTTCCATAAAGCAAAGAGACATCTCCAAATAGTAAAGAGACAGCCCAATACAGCAGAGACAACCCCATATAATCGGCAAGAGATATCCCCGTATATTCAGCAAAGACACATTTCCATAAAACAAAGGTGCATTTCAATAAAGCAAAGAGACATCCCCATGACTTCAGTGCAGGGTATGTGATCTTGTTGGGAGACTTGAACTTCTGTATGGAGCCGGATATGGATAGTAAGTCCCGGGTACAGGGGACAAACAACGCACAGCTAAAAAAGATAAAAACAAAAATGCATAGTAGCCAGATGGTGGACATCTGGAGGATACTGCATTTAAAACTGCAGGATTATACGTTCTACACCCCTGTACACGGGACGTATTCTAGAATAGATTACATGTTGGTAGACCATAGTTTGTTGGAAAGAATTGTAGACTCCATAATAGAAATTGCTACACTTTCGGATCACGCTCCTGTAAGCATGAAAATAAATATCCCTGGGCACCAAAGGTCATCTTATACTTGGAGATTAAACGAAGAATTGATCTGGGATGAAGAAGGTCTAGCAAGGGTGATAAGAGAGTTAAATCAATATTTTTTGGTAAATGAAACTGAAGGATTGTCTGGGGCAACCCTATGGGAGGCACACAAAGCCTATATCAGAGGAATTCTGGTATCGGAGGGGGCAAGGAAGAAAAAATAGAGAGGAAGGAAAATTAATAACTTGAATGAAGAGATATTTAAAATAGAACAATAACAGAAAAAAACAGCAGGGGAAACAACAAGAGCTATATCACAAATTAGTTATAAAAACAGATGAACTTAAAGAGCTTATGGAACAAGAGACTAAAAGGAAATTAAATCGTATTGCAAGAGAAAGCTATATGTGGGGAAATAAATCCAGTAAACATAAAAAGAAGGGAGAGGTGGTATATTCAACAATGGACATAGCAGGTACCTTCAAAAACTACTATGAGGGGTTGTATTCTGTAGAGCAGAAGAGTTGACGAAACGGGGAGAAAAAGTTAAAAATAAAAGAGTTTCTAGAAGGAGCGAGATTGCCCATTATCGGTCAGACTGAAAGATCAATTTTGGACAAACCAATAACAGAAGAACATATAACAAACCAATAACAGTAGAGCGTTGGCGGACTCAGCTCTGGGCAAAAGCCCAAGCCCGGATGGGTTTACAGCGTTCTACTTTAAAAGGTGTAGGGAAATTTTGATCCCAAGACTGTGTCAATATTTTAACGGACTAGGGACCGAATATGAAATGAGCAGGGAGGCTCTAGCAGCTACGATTATAGTAATTCTGAAGAAAGATAAAGACGGAATGCTTTGTTCTGGATATAGGCCGATTTCGTTGCTTAATGCAGACACCTAATTGTATGCGAAAGTATTAGCAGAACGAATAAAAGGGCTGATGACAACACTGGTCCATCCGGATCAGGTGGGATTCATTCCTGGAAGAGAGGGGAGGAACAATGGGGTGAGAGCATTGTTACTCCTCCTGAAGTTGAAAGAGAATTGGTCCCCAGGTCTACTTCTGTCGATTGATGCGGAAAAAGCATTTGACAGGGTAAACTGGGGACTCATGGGTATTGGATCTAGGATGATCCAGTGGATTAAAACATTGTACCACCATCTATCGGCAAGGATAAGAATTAATGGTAGGTTATCCCCAGCATTTGAGATGAAAAACGGTACGAGACAGGGGTGACCCCTCTCGCTGCTCTTGTTTTTTTTTTTTTTTTTTTCAAATACTTTATTTCTACCACCAAGGGCGAGTCCAGATTCTCATAACAGTCATATATAAACAGTTACATAACAGGTATTTCAAAATACTCAATTAAAGAATAATAATCATATCCTTCATAGCATCCTCCCTGCACCCCTAGGGAGGATATCCTGCCGATTTTGCAACAAGTAGGTGGACCACCTCCACTCGCTGTATCTGGGGTCTTCCTATCCATTTTCCATTTTCTCAGTACAAACAAAAACCCAAAGAAGACAAGGGAGAAAAAAAAGAAAATTCTCAAAAAAGACGGGGGATAGGGGAAAAAGGGGGAGGGGAGAAATAAGGGTAGGGTATACCCTGAGTAGGCGATGGGTAACTAGTTATTAACTATTTTAAATTTGTACTACCTATAATTGACCTTCATGAATTAAGCAGGATCAAACCTTCTTCAGAAGCAATAAACCTATTCCCCTGTCTCCATACCTCCGCATACTTTTCTTGTTGGTTTTGTGCTGAAAGTGTCAGGCGGCTTACACACGGCCGAGGTTCTCGGCAGAAACCAGCGAGAACCTCGCTGGGAGCCGCATTCTGCCGAGAACCTCGGCCGTGTGTACGGATTCGGCGAGCATCCCGTCGGGAATGCCGTCGAGCCGAAATAGAGAGCAGGTTCTCTATTTGCTCGACGGCCCGTCGGGATGAATGGCTGGTTGCCTTTCCCGACGGGATGGTCGCCGATTCTGACGGCGGGCTGAGAACCTCGACGGGCGGAACGATGTGTTCTGCCCGTCGAGGTTCTCTGCCGTGTGTACGCGGCTTAAGAGCTTCCAATTTATTTATCACTTCCACTTTATGAAGCCAACCTTCAACCGTAGGAGGTAGCATATTTTTTGCCGCTCTTGTTTGTGTTGTCCCTAGAACCCCTTCTGGCCAGTGTCCGAAACAACCCAGACGTGCAAGGTATCAAAGTGGATGAAGATGAACATAAAGTATCTGCCTTCGCAGACGATGTATTGTTTTATATCGTCAATCCTAGGACTACAATTCCAAATTTATTAACCACTTGCCGACCAGCCGCCGTCATTCTACGGCGGCAGGTCGGCTCTGCTGGGCGAGAGCCCGTAGCTCTACCTCAGCTACATTTTTGGCCGCTCGCCTCCGAGTCCCGCGCCCGTGTCCGGCGGGTACGATCGCCGCCGGGCGCGCTCGATCGCTCGTTACAGAGCAAGGAACGGGAGCTGTGTGTGTAAACATACAGCTCTCGTTCCTGTCAGCGGGGGAAACGCTGATCTTCTGTTCATACAATGTATGAACAGAAGATCAGTGATTTCCCCTAGTGAGGCCACCCCCCACCATACAGTTAGAACACACCCAGGAACACACTTAACCCCTTCCCCGCCCCCTAGTGTTAACCCCTTCACTGCCAATGGCATTTTTATAGTAATCCAATGCATTTTTATAGCATTGATCGCTAAAAAAATGCCAATGGTCCCAAAAATGTGTCAAAAGTGTCCGAAGTGTCCGCTATAAGGTCACAATACCGAAAAAAAAATGCTGATTGCCGCCATTACTAGTAAAAAACAAAAAAAATAATAAAAATGCCATAAAACTACCCCCTATTTTGTAAACGCTATAAGTTTTGCGCAAACCGATCAATAAACGCTTATTGCGTTTTTTTTTACGAAAAATAGGTTAAAAGAATACGTATCGGCCTAAACTGACGAAAAAAAAAATGTTTTTTTATATATTTTTGGGGGATATTTATTACAGAAAAAAGTTAAAAATATTGAATTTTTTTCAAAATAGTCACTCTATTTTTGTTTATAGCGCAAAAAATAAAAACTGCAGAGATGATCAAATACCACCAAAAGAAAGCTCTATTTGTGGGAAAAAAAGGACGCCAATTTTGTTTGGGAGCCACGTCGCACGACCGCGCAATTGTCAGTTAAAGCGACGCAGTGCCGAATCGCAAAAAGTGCTCTGGTCGTTGGGCAGCAATATGGTCCGGGGCTGAAGTGGTTAAGAAAGTATATAAAATAAACTATGTTGCCCTTTTAGATAAAATTAAAACGGAAATTAAAAGAGTAATAAACAGACCAATCTCATGGATAGGACAAATTAATATCTTTAAGATGGTCCTCCTCCCAAACATTCTGTATAAATTTCAGATGATACCAGTAGGATTGCCAACCCTATCTTGGAGTACTCAAAACTTTGTTAATGAATTTTATTTGGAAGAATAAAAAACATAGAATCTCCTTTCTGGTATTAAAACAGGAAAAAATGTATGGTGGATTTGGGGTCCCAGGTATTAAAAAATATTATAATGCGGTGGTGTTGTCCCGGGTCGTGGAGTGTGTCAGAGACCGTCAGGAGAAAAGATGGGTAAAGATAGAAAATGCACTGTCAAAGACAAAATTGGGAAGCATAATCTGGAATCCCCCTCAGTATAGCACAGGATGAGAGTATTCACGATATAACACGTAATGCACTTAAAATATGGGATATGTTGCACAAACAAATAGATAAGGACTATAATTCACCTCTCAAAGATTTAAAGGAAAATGTATTTTATTTATTTATTTATTTTGCACCAGGAAAAAAAATAGTGGGTGGGAATTGGATAAAAAAAAGATAAAGCACAGTTAAGGGGCATAATAAAAAAAGGAAAAATCACACCATTGCAGGAGTTAAAACACAATGAGGAATTAATGGTAATTGATGAGTGGAGGTACCCACAGTTGTGCCACTTTGTCCAAAATTGACCCCAGCCATTAAGGTCAGGGGAACAGCTTACACCATTAGAACGGTTATGTACTATGGATAAAACTAAAGGCAATTATTTCAAGGCTTTATAAAATATTATTGGCAGTGGACGAACTGGAGATGCCCCCATTCATCAAAAAATGGGAACGGGAGTTAGTAAGTAACACAGAAGGATAAAGTCACTATAGGAAAATGTTTACAACTGACCCACTCCTCAGCAGTGGACAATAGGACCCCAGAAATGAATTATAAGTGCATAGCAGTTTGGTATGCAACACCAGATAAATTGAGTAAATTTAAAGAGGGACAGTTGGCGGACTGCTGGCGAGGTTGTAAGTCTGCGGGCACAATGGCCACCTATGGTGGGACTGCCCAAAAGTTAAAAATGTTTGGGAGAAAATACTAGGTCTGATAAAAGAAATTACCAAGAGGGAGATAAAAAACGACCCATGGATAGTACTTTATCATGGAGGCGAGGAAGCGGCGAAGTCTTATAAAGAGTCCTTGATACCACATTTGATAAACGCGGCTAAAAGGTTGATCCCCCAAAAAATGTCAGGAGGTGGAGTGTCCATCAACATGGGAGTGGATGGATTCTGTAGAAGAGACGCATATTATGGAAGGACTGAAGAATAGCATTGAGGAGGGAAAAACAGAATATAAAGAGAAATGGGAATATTGGAAGGAATTTAAGAAAACCTAAGGGCCTAGACCTGAGTAGGGGTCAGAATAGGTAGGAATTTGGTTTAATGATTTGTAATTGGGAGGTAGTTGGGGGGGGGGGGGGTGAGGGTTAATTGGGGATTTTTCTTAAATGTTTGTATACGGTTATATATCCGATATTTCTATACTCTGAAAAATGCATCGGAGTAATTATGTTGGGAATTGTTTGATTAAAAAAAAAAACACAAATGATGCGAAACCGTAGCAGAGACGACATAAGTAAACAAATCATGAGCAAGTCTCTTGTTTTTGGTGGAGTCTGAAGTGGTTTAAAAAAAAAAAAAAAATTGTACCTTAACCACCTCAATACCGGGGGGCACTTTCACCCCCTTTCTTTCCCAGGCCAATTTTCAGCTTTCAGCGCTCTCACACTCAATTGACAATTGCGCGGTCATGCTACGCTGTACCCAAATTAAATTTTTATCATTTTGTTCACACTAATAGAGCTTCCTTTACGAAAGTTAAAAAAAATATATATATACATTTTCTACTTTCTATTTTAAAGAAATCCAATAAAATCAAATTTTGTCATAAATATAAGCCAAAATGTATTTTGCGACATGTCTTTGGTAAAAAAAAAAATCCTGTTAAGTGTATAATAAATGGTTTGTGTGATCACGGAAAGATGTGCGCAGATGATCATTGGGACATGTGATTTTACTGGGACATATGTGGGGGACAGGTATTTTTAGATGATCATGTACAGATGTGCGCAGATGATCGCGGACATATGTGTGCAGATGGTCATTGGGACATATGATTTTACTGTGTGGGGACGTGTGTGGAGTAGGGATGAGCCGAACACCCCCCCCCCCCCCCCGTTCGGTTTGCACCAGTACCTGCGAACAGACCAAAAGTTTGTGTGAACTTTAGAACCCTGTTAAAGTCTATGAGACTCGAACGTTTGAAATCTAAAGTGCTAATTTTAAAGGCTAATATGCAAGTAATTGTCCTAAAAAGTGTTTGGGGACCCGGGTCCTGCCCCAGGGGACATGTATCAGTGTAAAAAAAAAGTTTTAAAAACTTCAGTTTTTTTGGGAGCAGTGATTTTAAATGACTTTTCACCCTTTAGAAATGACATTTTGTGCAGGGACAGTTCTAAGCACGGGAAACATGCGCTACTTTACAGGCATACTATACACACCCCCCAGGTACGAAATTTAAAGGAATATTTCACTTTTATTGTTTCACTTTAAGCATTATTAAAATCACTGCTCCCTAAAAAAATGCTGTTTTTTTTTTTTTTACTTTTTTTGCATTGATACATGTCCCCTGGGGCAGGACCCGGGTCCCCAAACACTTTTCAGACAATAACTTGCATATAAGCCTTTAAACTTAGCACTTTAGATTTCTCCCATAGACTTTTACAGGGTGTTCCGCTGCTTTACGAATTTGCCGCGAACACCCCAAATTGTTTGCTGTTTGGTGAACAGGCAATGTTCGAGTCGAACTCGAAGCTCATCCCTAATGATCATGTACAGATGTGCGCAGATGATCACGTGAATATGTGTGCAGATGGTCATTGGGACATATGATTTTACTGTGTGGGGACGTGTGTGTGGTGACATTATTTTGGTGATGTGTGTTTACACTGTGTGGGGACACTGGGCCGGTGAGAAATGGTGCCCTATTGTTGGTATCAATGTGAGAAATGGTATCCTATTGTTGATATTAGTTGGCAGAATAGCATCTAGTATCAGTAAGAGGAATAGTGCCCCAAGGCCTGGATAAAGGCATGCAAAGGGCCACATCCGGCCCCCAAGTCGCAGTTTGGAGACCACTGTTCTGGATCAACTACACTTACAGAGTGCGCCATCTATTTGCCTTTAGTAAATCAACCCCTATGTCCCTTTGTCAGTATGTGCTCATTTCATTTTTCTAAACTCAAAATATACAAAGTATTACAACTAAAAAGCTTATTGCACCATAAACATTGCCAATCCTACCTGAACTGCAGACTTGAGTCAGAGATGTGAGCAGAAAATAGGCGCACAATATGGCGTAATGGGCCATTCTCAGGATAGCTGCAAACTCCGTCCCGGTAACATACACAGTCAGATAAAGATGAGCATAAAAGTCGTATTTATGAAGTGGGTGAAGTTTTATTGACAGCAGGATGTGTGATTTGTTAACAGATTACATGACAAGTGTTGGCAACAGGAAACCTCGAGACACCACTTCAGATCTCACACTTTTTGGGCGACCTTAGAAGCCTGTAGTCTGTACTTATAAGGAGATAATGAAGGGACCTCATATGTACAGTCTTGGGGGGGAAAGAAGGGCGGCGGGGGGGGGGGGGGCGACATGATTGAAGCTTTTAAATGCATGAAAAGTATAAATAAGGTTCAGGAGGGCCGGAGTTTCAATATGAGGTTAAGATCAAAAACAGGAGGACGTGACCTCAAACTAGCAGAAGGAAAGTTCCAAAACTAACCTTAGAAAATGTCAGACGAGAAATCATAAAGACATCCCTGGCGGCGCCAAATCATTCCTAAAAATTACAGTGATTGTCCAAACAATTTTTCTAAGATAAGGTTCATACAAAATTAGCCGTGCTTCAATAGTGTAGATCGAGGTCTCCAAACTCTCTGAACAAAGGACTAGTTTACTGTGCTTGAGACTTGAGAGGGGCCGGACTGTGGCCAGTGATATTGGAAAACACTGTGGTGTTGTGAATAGTGCCCCTATTGTTGGTGTTGAAGGTAGGAATGGTGCCCCAAGACGACGTCAGATTGTGACGAAACGTGCGTCGGGAGGGTTGGCGTGCTGACGTCATTGCGTTGTATCTTAGTAGACGGGTGTTCACAAGCCGGCCGGCAGTGGGAGCTGCAACGATTACCAATTGAGTCCTGGAAACATCAAACACGCCTACATATTCGCCAGCACACCACGGATCGACAACTTTTCGTCCAAAAAGTTTTAATGAAAGGGAAACACAAAGGTGCAACGTTTCAGGGCCACGCAGGACCCCTTCGTCAGGCATGTGATAATCACATGCCTGATGAAGGCAATTTGTATATGTGTGTATCTCACGTTCTGCTTGTTTTTGTATTTTTTATTTATTTAGCGCAGTATTTTTCATATATTTACCCCATTATTGATGCCTGTGGGAGGAATGGTAACACATTATTGGTGTCTGTGGGAGGAACGGTTCCCCCATATTGGTTTCAATGGGTGACATGGTGCCCCATTGTTGGTATTCAAGGTAGGAATGGTGCCGCATCATTGGTGTCTGTGGGAAGAATGGTACCCCATCATGGGTGTCTGTGGAAGGAATGGTACCCCATTATTCGTGTCTGTGGGAGGAATGGTACCCCATCATTGGTGTGTGTGTGTGGGGGAAATTTGGACCCCATTATTGGCGTCTATAGGAGGAATGGTACCGCATTTTTGGTGTCTGTGGGATGAACTGTTCCCTCATTTTAGTTTCAGTGGATGATCTGGTGCCCCATTGTTGGTATTCAATGTAGGAATGGTGCCCCATGATTGATGTCTGTGAGAGAAATGGTACACCATATTGGTTTCAGTGGATGACATGGTTCCCCACCTTTGCCACCTACCAGTGCCCATCAGTGCCGCCTATCAATGCTCATCAGTGCTGCATATCAGTGCCACCCCTCAGTGCCCATCTTCAGTGCCCATCAGTGCCACCTCTTTGGTGCCGCCTTATCAGTGCTCGTCAGTGCCACCCATCAGTGCCACCATATCAGTGCCTATCAGTAAAGGAGAAAACGTACTTATTTACCAAATTTTATAACCGAAACAAAAGAAAAACTTAAAACAAAACGGTCTTTTCTTATTTGTTTAGCAAAAAATAAAAACCGCAGAGGTGATCAGATACCACAAAAAAATCTCTATTTGGGGGAGGGGGGGGGGAATGATAAAAACTCTGTTTGGGTACAGTGTAGCACGACTGCGCAATTGTCATTCAAACAGCAACAGCGATGAAAGCTAAAAATTTGCCTGGGCAGGAAGGGGGTGTAAGTGCCCCCGGTATTAAAGGGGTTAAATAAAGTGATATAAGGTCCAGTTCACACCATAGAAACGCAGTCCGGGGGGGGGGGGGGGGGGGGTTCAGATGCTTTTCTCAATGCGCGTTTTTTTACACGTTTTTGTTGCAGTCCAGTGTATTTTTTCCACCTTTTTTTTTCACAGCAGTTGGCGGGTCAGGGGGTCTTTGGGGGGTCAGTAATTACATAGTTACAAATGTTGGGGGCCCCTCTAAGGTATGGCGCTCCTACTTGGTTAGCGGTGGTTCTCCCAGGAGCGAGGTCCCCTGGGGGAGGGGAATGTGGAAGTATGTGTGATTTCGGAATGTCTTCGAGCCGGTTGGGGCACGGCTGAGGACGATTCCAGTTAAAATTGTACCTTAAGCACTTCAATACCGGGGGGCACTTTCACCCCCTTTCCTTCCCAGGCCAATTTTTAGCTTTCAGCGCTCTCACACTGACAATTGCGCGGTCATGCGACATTGTACCCAAATGACATTTTTATAATTTTGTTCACACAAATAGAGCTTTTTTTTGGTGGTATTTATTCACGACTCGGTTTACATTTTTTTTCAATATAAGCGAAAAAATAGCTTAAAAAGTAAAAAAAACATATATATATATTTTCTACTTTCTATTTGAAAAGAAATCTAATAAAATCAAATTTTGTCATAAATTGAAGCCAAAATGTATTCTGCGACATGTCTTTGGTAAAAAAAAACAAGTGAGTGTAATAATTGGTTTGTGTGATCACGGACAGATGTGCGCAGATGATCATTGGGACATGTGATTTTACTGTGTGGGGACGTGTGTGGTGACATTATTTTGGTGACGTGTATTTACACTGTGTGGGGACACTGGGCCGGTGAGAAATGGTGTCCTATTATTGGTATCAATGGGAGGAATGGTGCCCCATTCATGTTGGTATCAATGGGAGAAATGGTGCCCTATTGTTGGTATCAATGGGAGTAATGGTGCCCCATTGTTGGCATCAATGGGAGAAATGGTTGGTATCAATGGGAGGAATAGTGCCCCATTGTTGGTATCAATTGGAGAAATGGTGCCCTATTATTGGTATCAATGGGAGGAATAGTGCCCCATTGTTGGTATCAATGGGAGGAATGGTGCCCTATTGTTGGTATCAATGGGAGAAATGGTGCCCTATTGTTGATATCAGTTGGCAGAATAGCATCTCGTATCAGTAAGAGGAATAGTGCCCCAAGGCCTGGATAAAGACCACAGTACTGGAGCAACTACACTTACACGATCGGTTTGTCTGATGAAAACAGACCGATGGACCGTTTTCATCGGACGAACCGATCGTGTGTGGGCCCCATCGGTTTTTTTTCAAATCAGGGGGGGGAAAAAGAACGTGTTTTAAATTTTTTGTATGGTTAAAAAACCGATAGAAAAAAAAACGATAGTCTGTGGGGAAATCCATCGGTCAAAAATCCACGCATGCTCAGAATCAAGTCGACGCATGCTCAGAAGCATTGAACTTAATTTTTCTCAGCGCGTCGTTGTGTTTTACGTCACCGCGTTCTGACACGATCGGATTTTGGTGGTGTGGAGGCAAGACTGGTGAAAGTCAGCTTCATCGGATATCTGATGAAAAAATCCATCGGTTTGTTTTCATCAGATATCCAATCATGCGTACCGGGCTTTACAGAGTGCGCCATCTATTTGTCTTTAGTAAATCAACCCCTATGTCCCTTTGTCAGTATGTGCTCATTTCATTTCTCCACGCTCAAAATATACAAAGGGCCAGATTCACGTAGCCCGCCGTATCTTTATGCGGGCGTAGCGTATCTTGTTTACGCTACGCCGCTGTAAATTAGCGAGGCAAATCTGTATTCACCAAGCTAAGTTACGGCGGCGTAGCGTAAATGGGCCGGCGTAAGTCCGGGTAATTCAAATGTGGATGAGGTGGGCGTGTTTTATGCTAATGTTTTGTGACCCCACGTTTTTGACGCTTTTTTTCAACTGCGCATGCGCCGTCCGTGGACGTATCCCAGTGCGCATGCTCCAAATTATGACGCTAAGACGCATTGTTTTCCACGTGAACGTGGACGTATAGCCCGAATACACAAACGACGTAAAATCTGAAAAATTTGACGCGGTCCCGACGTCCATACTTAACATAGGATGCGCCATCTTTTTGGTGGTTTATCTTTACGCCGGAAAACGCCTTACATAAACAGCGTCAATTCATTGCGTCGGCCAGGCATACGTTTGTGAATAGGCGTATCACGCTGATTTACATATTCTAGGCGTAAATCAGTGGGAACGCTCCTAGCTGCCAGCATAAAATGCAGTTAAGATACGATGGCGTATGAGACTTACGCCGGTTGTATCTCAACAATATTTAAGCGTATCTCACTTTGAGTATACGCTTAAATATACGCCGGCGCAGATTCCGAGCTACGACGGCGTATCTACCGATACGCCATCGTAACTATTCGTGAATCTGGCCCAAAGTATTAAACCTAAAAAGCTTATTGCACCATAAACATTGCCAATCCTACCTGAACTGCAGACTTGAGTCAGAGATGTGAGCAGAAAATAGGCGCACAATATGGCGTAATGGGCCATTCTATCAGGATAGCTGCAAACTCCGTCCCGGTAACATACACAGTCAGATAAAGATGAGCATAAAAGTCGTATTTATGAAGTAGGTGAAGTTTTATTGACAGCAGGATGTGTGATTTGTTAACAGATTACATGACAAGTGTTGGCAACAGGAAACCTCGAGACACCACTTCAGATCTCACACTTTTTGGATGGCCTTAGAAGCCTGTAGTCTGTACTTATAAGGAGATAATGAAGGGACCTCATATGTACAGTCTTGGGGGAAAAGAAGGGCGGGGGGGGACATGATTGAAGCTTTTAAATGCATGAAAAGTATAAATAAGGTTCAGGAGGGCCGGAGTTTCAATATGAGGTTAAGATCAAAAACACGAGGACGTGACCTCAAACTAGCAGAAGGAAAGTTCCAAAACTAACCTTAGAAAATGTTCAGACAAGAAATCATAAAGACATCCCCGGAGGCGGCAAATCATTCCTAAAAATTACAGTGATTGTCCAAAAAAAAATTCACATAAGGTTCATACAAAATTAGCCATGCTTCAATGGTGTAGATCGAGGTCTCCAAACTCTCTGAACAAAGGACCAGTTTACTGCGCTTGAGACTTGAGAGGGGCCGGACTGTGGCCAGTGAGATTGGAAAACACGGTGGTGTTGTGAATAGTGCCCCTATTGTTGGTGTTCAAGGTAGGAATGGTGCCCCAAGACGACGTCAGATTGTGACGAAACGTGCGTCGGCTCACAAAAATTCACACAAAAATTCCAACCGTCCAAAAACGCGGTGACGTACAACACTATGACGAGCCAAGAAAAATTAAGTTCAATGCTTCCGAGCAAGCATCGACTTGATTCTGAGCATGTTTTTTTGTGTGTGGGAATTGCATACAGACGATCGGAATTTCCGACTAGAACTTTTCTTGTCGGGAAAAATTGAGAACCAGCTCTCAAATTTTTGCTGTCGGAAATTCCGACAGAAAAATTTAGAAGATGCCTACACACGGTCGGAATTTCCGACCAAATTCCGACTGTGTGTACGCGGCATTAGAAGAGGCAGGCTCAGACTCAGAGGAGGTGTATTCAGACTCAGAAAGGGAAGGCCGAGCGTTCAAAAGCAGCAGACTCATAAGTGGAGAACCCAGACTCAGAAGAGGTGGACTCACTGAATAAAGTTGAACTCAGACGAGGAATGCCCGTACACACCTGCAGTATTTCCGACGGGAAAAGTTGCCGTCATAAAATCCTGAGGGGAAAGCCAAGAACATGCTCGACAGGAAAACTGCGATGGAGCTTTGGCTGGGCAAACCTGTCTGCGTGTATGCTCCATCGCAGTTTTTTCCATAGGAATACTGCCAAAAAACCCCGGGCAAAAGTCCGCCAGTTTTCCTGGTGGGAAAAAAGAGAACTGTCCAGCGGTTTTTGGGCAGTTTTCCCATCAGAAAAACTGCGAGGAGCATACCCACAGCCGGGATTCACAGCCAAAAGCTATCCTCACAGTTTTCCCGTCGGGAAAACTGATCGTGTGTACGAGGCGGGAGACTCAGAGGGGGTGGAGGACTTAAACTCAGAAGAGCCGGACTCACTGAGTAAAGGCGAACTCAGACTGAGGACTCGTACACCGTTTTCCTCGACAGAATCCATCAAGAAACTTGGTGGCAGAGATTTTTTGCCGAGGAAAGCAGTCGTGTGTATGCTTTTCATAGAGAAAACTGTCGTGGAACTCGATGAGAAAAAAAAGAGAGCAAGTTCTCTTTTTCCTCATCGGGAGTCTCAATTTCCTCCTCGTGTTTCTCGTCGGGCTGGTTTACGACGAGAAACACGTTCGTGTGTATGCAGTGTTGCTCATCTTCCTTTAAAAAAGTAATTAGTTACAGTTACAAATTACTTGCCTGAAAAAGTAATTGAGTTAGTGACTCAGTTACTACATTGGCAAAGTAATTAGTTACTCAGCAAAGTAACTGACATTTTTTTTTAAGGCATGAGGCATGTTACAGGCACACAGGGATGTATTCTGGCCTAGGCCGACAAGGCCCAGGCCTAGGGCGGCACTTTGCGGGAGGCGGCCCTCTCTCCTCTTCCCACGGCGTCCCTCTGTCCGTCACCCACGGCAGCCCTCTGTCCTTCTCCCAGGGCATCCCTCTGTCCTTCACCCACAGCATTCCTTTGTCCTCTTCCCATGAATATGACAGGGGAATGGCTTTGACAGGAAGGGGTGGGTCATATTTAAATTAGGGGGTGCGCAAGTTTAGTCAGGCCTAGGGCAGCACAAAACCTAAATACACCTTTGCAGGCACAGTGAGGCATGTTACAGGCACAGTGAGGCATGTGAGGCATGTTACAGGCACAGTGAGGCATGTTACAGGCACAGTGAGGCATGTTACAGGCACAGTGAGGCATGTGAGGCATGTTACAGGCACAGGGAGTCACTGTGCCATCATACATGCCTCACTGTGCCTGTAAAATGCCTCGACGACGATCTCCCTACCTTCTCCTGTACTCCACCATATGTCAGACTTCGACTGCCATCCTCCATTATTTGAAAGCCGCGCCTCCTCCTCAGGCTGTTCCGTGATAGGCTGAGCACTAATTTTCCCAGCAGAGCCTCTGTTTAGTGTTCAGCCTATCACGGGTGCCTTCTCATTGTCCGAGGCCGAGGATGAGAAGGCATCCGTGATAGGCTGAACACTAAACAGAGGCACTGCTGGGAAAATTACTGTTCCGCCTATCACGGAACAGCTTGAGGAGGAGGAGGCGCGGCTTTTGATAATGGATGGCTGACGGCTGCTGCTGACACAGGAGGTAAGTAATTACGGTAACGCCGCCCCAGTAATGGGAGCGGGAGGGAGCTGTGTGGTGGCTCAACGTGATTGGCACTGCGCTGACAAGCCGTTCACCTCTGCAGCCAAGGGTTCCGATCCCAGTCTGCAATGTGAATTGAGTTTGGTGGTCTCAGCCCGAATCCCGGTGGGTGTGCTATGCAAGGTACGCCTGTGCTTAAAATGCCCACCCGCCCACAAAAACCACCACACTTGCACGCACACGAAATTGGTTTAACACGCACGCACTTTGGCCATGCAGTCTCCTAAAAATGAGAGACAAAGGACCTTCAGGGCTGGCTGGGTTGGCTAGACCCCCTCACTTCCTCATAGGGGGAGTCCCTCTGCCCTGTTGGGGGTCCCGTTGGGCCCCCGTTGGGCTCCCAAGTGGAGCAGGAAGTGGAGCAGGTAGGGCGGGGTGAGTGGGAGGCCCCCCTCACACCCGCCATTGCCACCCGGGGGCATGGAGAAGGACGGCAGATTGCCTCTGGGGGGAGGGTCTGCCTACTCCCAACTCCTGCAGTCTGGCTCCTCTCTCTCTCTCGAGTTCACGCACAAAATACATAAAAAAATAAAAAAAATAATGGGAGCGGCGTTGCCGAGAGGGGAAGAGTAATCTGGTAGATTACTCGTTACCCTCAAAAGGGGTATCGTTACCTAACGGCGTTTATTTAAACGCCATTAGTTACAACACTGTGTGTATGCTTAGAAAACCGCGCATGCTCAGAGTAAACTGAGCGGGAGCGCACGTGTAACGGGGGCGCACCTTGGGTAAAAGTAGGGTTCGTAATGGAGATAGCACATTCGTCACGCTGTAACAGACTGAAAAGCGCGAATCGTCTCTTACCAAACTTTTATCTAACACGCAGTAACATGAGATTAGCAAAAGCAGCCCCAAGGGTTGTGCCAGTGGAATCAAACTTCCTCTTTATAGTGCCGTCACCGCGTTTCAGAATGACGAGCTTTGGTCTTGACAGTGTGTACGTGAAGACAGCTTGTCAAGATTCTCGACAAGCCTGACAAGGAACTCGTCGAGGAAAACGATGTGTCTATTTCGACGAGTTCCGCGGTCGTGTGTAAGAGGCCTGAGAAGTGGCTACTATGAAGCGCTACATTCAGATGCTGGTTTACTTACTAATGTTATGCTTTATTTCTAGTGGTGTTATTATATGGAGTATTCCTAAGTCTCCTGAGGAAGTCAAGGTTTTGGCGAAACATGTAGAGCTGAATTTTACCACCAACACATTCAAGCTGCATGGGTGAACTATGAGAGCCGGTTCACACTGGGGCGACCTGGGATCCAACTTGAAGTTGCCCCAAGTCGTCCCAAGTCGCGTGGTTGAGAAAATCAATGGAAGTAAATGGTGCCGTCTAAATACACACTACTGCAGTCGCTCCGACTTCAGAAAAGGTTCCTGCAGTGGCGGCTGGTGCTCAAATTTTTTGGGGGGGTGCAAATGAAAAAAAAATTGCAGTCTCACTGTGCCCAAACGCAGCCACTGTGCCATGCCATCAAACACAGCCACTGTGCCATCAATTTGCACCACTGTGCCATGCCATCAAATGCAGCCACTGTGCCATTAATTCGCACCACTGTGCCATGCCATCAAATGCAGTCACTGTGCCATGTCATTAAACGCAGCCACTGTGCCATCAATTGTCACCACTGTGCCATGCCATTAAACGCAGCCACTGTGCCATGTCATTTAACGCAGCCACTGTGCCATCAATTGTCACCACTGTGTCATGCCATCAAACGCAGCCACTGTGCCATGTCATTAAACGCAGCCACTGTGCCATCAATTGTCACCACTGTGCCATGCCATTAAACGCAGCCACTGTGCCATCAATTGTCACCACTGTGCATTGCCATTGAACGCAGCCACTGTGCCATCAATTTGCACCACTGTGCCATGCTATCAAACACAGCCACTGTGCCATCAATTTGCACCACTGTGCCATGCCATCAAATGCAGCCACTGTGCTATCAATTGTCACCACTGTGCCATGCCATTAAACGCAGCCACTGTGCCATCAATTGTCACCACTGTGCCATGCCATTAAACGCAGCCACTGTGCCATCAATTGTCACCACTGTGCATTGCCATTAAACGCAGCCACTGTGCCATCAATTTGCACCACTGTGCTATGCCATCAAACGCAGCCACTGTGCCATCAATTTGCACCACTGTGCCATGCCATCAAATGCAGCCACTGTGCCATCAATTTGCACCACTGTGCCATGCCATTAAACGCAGTCACTGTGCCATGCCATCAAATGCAGTCACTGTGCCATGCCCTCAAACGCAGCCACTGTGCCATGAATTGTCACCACTGTGCCATGCCATTAAACGCAGCCACCGTGCCATCAATTGTCACCACTGTGCCATGCCATTAAACGCAGCCACTGTGCCAATGGTCGCCGGTGTGCCAATTGTCCCCACTGTGCCCTGTAAATTAATCTTCCACCCCCCCGCCCGGCACTTACCTTTACTGGAGGGAGGCATCCACGTCCTATGATGTCTTCTCCCGCCCTCGATGACTGACAGGCGTCTCAGCCAATCAGGTTACCGGTAGCCAGAACCAGCCAACCTGATTGGCTGAGACGCATCTCATCTTATCCAAGGAGCGCACAGTTTGGGCGCTCCGAGAATAAGCTTCCGGGACCCAAGGTCTGTATTGGGAAAGCCTATCAGAGCTGTTGGCTCTGATAGACATTTCCATAAAGCCAACCAGCTGGTATTATTCAGATGGCCGGACATGAGTGCCGACCATCTGAATAACAGCGGCAGTGGCGATAATAACATACATAGATTTGTGCAATGCATGAATCTATGTTATTAGACTCAGTGGTGGTAAAAGCCAGAGGGGGCGGCGCTCCAGCGCCCTCTATGGACGAACCGCCACTGGGTTCCTGTGCTACTTCAATCCGACTTCTAGGCAACTTGTAGGCAACTTGTACTCATTGATTTCAATGGAAGTCGCCTCAGAAGTCGGATAACTGTCTTAACTGAAGCAACAATACAGGAAGATAACATACATTTCTCAGGCAAACCCCTCCCCCTCCCTCCCCCAGAGCTGATTCTTGTTTGATTGGCCACTGGAAAGCCTCCTGTCCTGGAGGCGACTTGAAGTTGCCTTATAAGTTGCCTGATGATTCATACTCAAGTCCTGTCCAAGTTGCCTCCCAAAGTCGTGCTGGAAGTCGTGTTGCCCCTGTGTGAACCGACTCTGATGGTTTTATTATAAATATTGTGAAAGGATTGTTTTTTTAACATTTATAATATAATAAAATGTATGGCTATTTTTTTTTTAATATATGTATCTTCCTGTAATATTTGAGTCTAGCACCTTAAAAATCCCTTTTTTGCTGGTTTTCCCACCAGTTGTTTGTTCATACTCCATGGGATGTGTTGTTTTTGATCCTCTCACACAGGACCGGTCCTAGGCAGGGTGCACAGGGTGCTTTGCACCCAGGCGCCTGCAGAGGTGGGGGCGCCGAAGTGCCAGAGTTATCCCCTCCCTCCTTCTCTCCTTGATTGTGATCCTTCAGAACTAGTGTTCTGAGCAATAGGTGTGTGTCCGTCCAGAACTGATGTGTGAGCATAGGGCAGCCCGTCCAGCCTGGCGGTGCTCGGGGGAGGGGCCGCTCCTCTTCCTGACACGAGGGTTCTAGTTTTCTGCTGCTGCTGAGTGCTGATGTGCACTCACACTGGGAGTCTTGGATCCCGCACTGTCTCCACCAACTCCAGTTGGAATGCCTCCCCCTCCCATCTCTATCTCGAGTAGCACAGAGAGAGAACCGAGGTGAGTCACAGTGTTCAGTGTGCAGGAGGATGGGATCCCCAGCATCCCTTTACATGTGCTCTGGGCTGCCCCTGCTCTAGATGTTTTATGGCATGATAGATTGCATGGGATACACAGTCCCCTGCCTATTCCTGTGACTTAGTAGTGCAGTTACAAATGTGGGGCCTTTGCGGTTCTTTGCGGCGGCGTAACGTTACCTATTTACATTACGCCGCCGCAACTTTACGTGCAAGTGCTGTATTCACAAAGCACTTGCGTGTAAAGTTAAACTGGGCAGCCTAATTCAAATTCGGCAGGTAGGGGGGCGTAAGCTATTTAAATTAGGCGCGTCCACGTACTGCGCATGCGTCGACCATTGTAAAATCCCAGTGCGCATGCTCCGAATTATGACTGTGTTTTCGATGTGAACGTAATCAACGTAAATCCCCATTCACAGACGAGTTACGCAAACGACGTAAACATTTTAAAATTTCCCGCGGTCACGACGTCCATACTTAACATAGGATGCGCCTGCTATGGGCAGCTTTATCTTTACACCGGGAAAACCCTTACGTAAACTGCGTAAAGTCACTGCGTCGGGCCGGCGTACGTTCGTGAATTAGCGTATTTCGCTGATTTACATATTCTCGGCCGCCATTTTAAAACTCCATTTCAGATCGGATATTCAATGCAAACCGGCGTATCTTGTTTTCTGAATACAGAAAACAAGATACGCCGGCGCAAAGTGTGAGTTATGCCGGCGCATCACTGATACGCCGGCATAACTCTTTCTGAATCTGGCCCGTGATGTATAATGAGATGTACCAAGAGGCCTTTCACACTGACAGTGTTGGGGCGCTGGTGGTAAATGGGGAGGAGTTAGTAAAATGACCACGCCCATGTGGGGCACCAGAAATATTTCTGCACCCAGGCGCAAGTGACCCCAGAATCGGCCCTGCTCTCACACCTGGGAAGTTGTGGGTTGAGTACCAGATGGTATTGATGCCGAGAGGAACATAGCCAGTCAGATACAGTATCCGCTACATACTATTACTTGATACCTTTTTATTCAGTCTTTCGGAGAACATATAGATATCGTTATCCTAGTCCAAGTTTTGATGAGCCGTTTGCTCTTGTTGTTCCCTTCAGTTTTAGGCCTCGTACACACGAGCAGACAGATTTGTTCAAATCTGTCCGTCCGACAGATTTGAACAAATCTGTCTGCTGGGATTTTGGTTTGCTCGCGTGTACACACGAGCAAACCAAAATCCCCGCCAGCAGACGGCGCGCTGACGTGTCGGTGACGTGGCGGTGACGTTGACGCCGCCACGTCACCGCACCAGGAAGTAAAACACTTCCGCGCATGCGCCGAATCCATTCGGCGGCGGTGCGGGACGACATGTCTGCTGGTAAGTGTACTAACCAGCAGACATGTCGGGCGGACGGATTCCCACCCGATAGATTTCAAAGCATGCTTTGAAATCTTTTGGGTGGCCAAATCCGTCGGCTCGGCCGTACACACGATCGAATCTGTCTGCTGAAACGGTCCAGCGGACCGTTTCCAACGGACATATTTGATCGTGTGTACGAGGCCTTATTGATGTACATTGGCCTGAGCACAGAGTGTTTTCTGTTTTCTGTATATTGTTTGCTGGTATAATCCATGTATTCAGTTGAGTACAATGTCCTCTCGGATCTGCGTCTCTCGTATTCTCAGAATCTCGTATTGTCGGAATTTGGGGACTGATGCCGCTCTTGTCCAAATTTGCACTCGGTATAAACCCAGTGTGAAAAAAATAAATACAAATCAGAAAAGAATCAGAGACAGAAGATCAGAAGAGGTCGGCCTGTGGGAACTCTTCAAGGGAGGTCGGAGCTAACAGTGAATAATGTGGCACTGACAAAGTCTCCGGAATGCGTGAAATTGACACATTTTTAGAAGCGTGTGACACTGGCAAAGCCTCGGAAGTGCGTGACACTGGCAAAGTCCCAGAATCATGTCACATTGGCAAAGTCTCAGGAATGTGTGACCAGTGGCAGCTGGAGCTCAATTTTTTAGGGGGGGCTCAAACAAACTGAAATACTGAAGAATACTGAAAAAAAACACATCAATTGCAGCCTCACTGTGCCCATTGAATGCAGCCTCACTGTGCCCATCAAAAGCTGCCACTGTGCCCATCAAATGCAGCCACTGTGCCCATAAAATACAGCTACTGTGCCATCAATTGCAGCCACTGTGCCCATCAATTGCAGCCACTGTGCCATCAAATGCAGCCTCACTGTGCCCATCAAATACAGCTACTGTCCCATCAATTGCAGCCACTGTGCCCATCAATTGCAGCCACTTTGCCCATCAAATGCAGCCACTGTGCCCATCAATTGCAGCCACTGTGCCATCAAATGCAGCCACTGTACCCATGAAATACAGCTACTGTGCCATCAATTGCAGCCACTGTGCCCATCAAATGAAGCCACTGTGCTCATCAATTGCAGCCACTGTGCCATCAAATGCAGCCACTGTGCCCATCAAATGCAACCACTGTGCCCATCAATTGCAGCCACAGTGCCATCAAATACTGCTACTGTACCCATCAATTGCAGCCACTGTGCCCATCAAATGCAGCCACTGTGCCCAACAAATGCAGCCACTGTGTCCATCAAATGCAGCCACTGTGTCCATCAAATGCAGCCACTGTGCCCATCAAATGCAACCACTGTGCCCATCAATTGCAGCCACAGTGCAATCAAATACTGCTACTGTGCCCATCAATTGCAGCCACTGTGCCCATCAAATGCAGCCACTGTGCCCAACAAATGCAGCCACACTGTGCCCATAATATGAAGCCTCCCTGTTCCCATAATATACAGCTTCTCTGTGCCATTGTGCCCATCAAATGCAGCCACTGTGCCCATCAATTGCATCCACTGTGCCTATCAATTGCAGCCACTGTGCCCATCAAATGCAGCCACTGTGCCCATCAATTGCAGCCACTGTGCCCATCAATTGCAGCCACTATGCCATCAAATGCAGCCTCACTGTGCCCATCAAATGCAACCACTGTGCCCATGCAGCCACTGTGCCCATCAATTGCAGCCACTGTGCCCATCAATTGCAGCCACTGTGCCCATCAATAGCAACCACTGTGCCCATCAAATGCAACCACTGTGCCCATCGATTGCAGCCACTGTGCCCATCGAATGCAGCCACTGTGCCTATCAAATGCAACCACTGTGCCTATCAATTGCAGCCACTGTGCCATTAAATACTGCTACTGTGCCCATCAATTGCAGCCACTGTGCCATCAAACGCAGCCACTGTGCCCATCAAATGCAGCCACTGTGCCCAACAAATGCAGCCACTGTGTCCATCAAATGCAACCACTGTGCCCATGCAGCCACTGTGCCCATCAAATGCAGCCACTGTGCCCATCAATAGCAGCCACTGTGCCCATCAATAGCAGCCACTGTGCCCATCAAATGCAACCACTGTGCCCATCGATTGCAGCCACTGTGCCCATCGAATGCAGCCACTGTGCCTATCAAATGCAACCACTGTGTTTATCAATTGCAGCCACTATGCCATTAAATACTGCTACTGTGCCCATCAATTGCAGCCACTGTGCCATCAAACGCAGCCACTGTGCCCATCAAACGCAGCCACTGTGCCCATCAAACGCAGCCACTGTGCCCATCAAATGCAGCCACACTGTGCCCATAATATGAAGCCTCCCTTTTCCCATAATATACAGCTTCACCGTGCCAATCATATGCAGCCTCACTGTGCCTGGAATATGCGTCCTCACTGTACCAATCATATGCGGCTTTACCATGCCCATAATATGCAGCATCATATGCTGCCTCACTATAGCGCCCAGAGGCGATTTGGTTCGCATGTGCCGCGCTATATAAGTTTTTCATTCATTCATTCATTCACTATCCCTATCATGTTAGTACACTGTTCTATACAGTGATTTTTTTTATTACAATATTCACATTCGGTGTACATATTATAATTGATTTCATTATTTACAGGAGTTTATGGATTGTTAATACAATTATATAATAATTTACACCTGTACATTTAAATAGCGCTGCACTTTTCCACATTTAGGGCCAGATTCAGGTAGGAGCCGCGTATCTCCACTCCGGCGTATCGTTTCCTCTTTACACTACGCCGCCGCAAATATTATGGACAAGTGCTGTATTCAGAAAGCACTTGCTGCATAATATGCGGCGGCGTAGCGTAAAGTGCACGGCGTAAGGCCGCGCAATTCAAATTTCGGAGGTGGGGGAGTGACTTATGTAAATGAATCGTGACCCCACGTAATTTACGTTTTTTTTTTGGACGGCGCATGCGCCGTCCGTGGACGTTCCCAGTGCGCATGCGCGAAATCACGTCGCTTTTTTGTTAATGTAAACGACGTGAACGTACCCTATTTATGAAAACCAGGGCAAAATCGTGGGTGCGCGATATACGCCGATACCCGCTTTCCAGCGCCGAGTTTTGAATACTGCGCCGGCATATACCGAGCGCAGTACAATCGTGTATAGTCGGGCAGGCTCGGCTCCTCTCGCGCTTACGTCCTGGACGTACAGGACGTGAGCGCGAGAGTAGCCGAGCCTGCCCGAGTGTACTGCGCTAGGTATTTGCAGGCGCAGTATTCAAACTCGGCGCGGAAATGCGAGGATCGAGCGGGGAGGACGCCGGACCCTACAAAGAGGACACCCGAAGCGGCAGACGGACGCCGGACCCGACGAAGAGGACACTCGAAGCCGCCGATAGACGCTGCAAGACACCAAAACTGTAAGTACAAAAATCTTTTTTTCCACAGGAATGGGGGCCACTTTAGGGGTGCGCGCTATACGCGGGAGCGCGCTATACCCCGATAAATACGGTAACTAACGTCGAGCCCCATTCCCAAACGATTTACGCAAACGACGTAACCGACGTTCAATTCGACGCGGTCCCGACGTCCATTCTTAACATTGGCTGCGCTTGCTATAGCAGGGGTAACTTTACGCCGGTCTCACGCTTACGCAAACGACGTTAAATACGACGCGCCGTCGCAAGTACGGTCGTGAATCTGCGTAAATAGCTCATTTGCATAAATTACGCGAAGCGCCACCTAGTGGCCAGTGTAAGTATGCAACTTAAGATACGACGGTGTAAGCGAATCACGCCGCTCGTATCTTAGAAGATAGCCGGTGTATCTTTTTTTCTATAGATACGCTGGCGTCAATGCTTTCTGAATCTGGCCCGATAAATGTAAAGTTCTGCACTTAAGGGATAAGAATATGCATCATACATACTAGGGGGGAGTACAATTGGGAGGAGTCCATTGTGGAAAAGGATCTGGGGCTTTTGGAACCAGCAGTGGCCTCCGGGACTCCGAGGGACACCGGGACAGTCCCACGGAATCCGGGACGGTTGGGAGGTATGTAAACTGACACTGATGTCACTAGTGACACTACTACAGTGATCATGCTGGACATGAACACTGTACTAATGACACTGGCTGGGAAGGGGTTAACATCTGGGGGCAATCAAGGGGTTAATGTGTGCCTAACAATGTGTGATGTGTGCTGCTTTTACTTTACTACCTGGCTGTTTTTTCTCCCTCGCTGGGGAGAGGATGAGACTAAGAAAATGCTTCCTCTTCCACGAAACAGACTGATGACATCATCAGGGGGCGGACTGACCATTGAGGCACTCAGGCTTTGCTCGAGGGCCCCATGCCACTAGGGGGCCCCATCAGGGTTGCCAGGCTCATTAAAACCAGGGATAGTATGTAAAAATCTGTGTTTTTTTTACATCTGCCCCTGATATGTCTGAAACCGACATGCTTTTGATGTAAAAATACTGAGATTTTAGCTGCCCCGGCTCTGTACTGCCACCTGGCTTGGTGGCCATCTGTAAGCCCGGGGGCCCCATAATCTTCTATTGCCCGGGGGCCCCATGAGTTGTCAGTCCGCCCCTGGACATCATCTCAGACTAGCAGAGGCGGCTCTTTAATTAGGCAAATTAGGTGGTCGTCTAAGGCCTTGCATGCCCAGTGGCCTCACAGCTGTCTAATTTCCCTGAAGTGTGTGTAGGAGTGGGTGGGAATGTCCCCCCGGTGACCCTGTCAGTGTCCCCACTGAGTGAGCCGGATAGATGAGTGAGGGTCTCTCCTAGTATGCAGCCGCGGCGCTGCTATATCATCAGCGCCGCGCCGACCTGAAGAGTCTTCCCCCTGCCACTGTCGACTCTCTCCAGCGCCCCCCTCTGTGTCCTCCAGATAGTACCACATGCAGACAGACTATAGAGGTGGAATGGGAATTATTTTTCCCATCATGGATGTCAGTGGGGCCTCATGTCTAAGTTTTGCCTAAGGCCTCACAAAATCTAGAGCCGCCACTGCAGACTAGGCAAAGTCACTTGACTAAGGGCCCTTTCACACGGGCGGACCGCCTGATTTTTTGGCGGACCTGAACGGACGCTCCGTGCTTCTCTATGGAGCTACGGATGTCAGCGGTGACATGTCCGCTGACCTCCGACTAGGGTGACCACGTGTCCCGGGTTGCCCGGGACAGTCCCGCATTTTGCAGGTCTGTCCCGGGCACCTTCATTCCAGGACAATACAGTGTCCTAGAATGAAACTGACACAGCTACCCCCCTGGGCCAATTTGATGCCCCCAAAAAGTGTGCCACATCACTGCTTTACTCACTGACAGTACTTGTCCTGCCCAGGAATGCCTGGAGGAGCACAATCCCCGCCCCCTGCGTGTGATTGGAGAAATCATAAATCCCGTCTCTTGTGTCCTATCACTGTGATTCGTTGCAGCAATAGCTGATTTTTGAGAAAGGGGGGGGTCCCTGAATGGCAGTTTGGAAATGTGGTCACCCTACATCAGACCTGCCAAAGTGTGATGGATGGAAACCCTACTTTTCCATCCATCTGGCGGATCGGACTCTACGGCCCGTCGTCATCCGACCCCCCCCACAGGGGAGAGCGGCGCTCTGACAGGTTGGTCCCTGCAAACCATCTGCCTGCTCAGCGGGGAATCGACAGAGCGATCCCCGCTGAGTAAAGCGGAGCCCGCACACCGACAGCCCTGCGGGAAAGGGCCCTAAAGCCTTTTTAATAATAAAAAGAGCAGCTTTTATGAATAATTAATACAGTACTATTGTACAGTTGCAATAAAAAGTATGTGAACTTTTTGTAAGTCTTTAGCTGACACTCTAGGATTCTTCTTCACCTCATTGAGCAGTCTGCGCTGTGCTCTTGCAGTCATCTTTACAGGACGGCCACTCCTAGGGAGAGTAGCAGCAGTGCTGAACTTTCTCCATCTATAGACAATTTGTCTTACCATGGACTGATGAACAGCAAGGCTTTTGGAGACACTTTTATAACCCTTTCCAGCTTTATGCAAGTCAACAATTCTTAATCGTAGGTCTTCTGAGAGCTCTTTTGTGCGAGGCATCATTCACATCAGGCAATGCTTCTTGTGAAAAGCAAACCCAGAACTGGTATGTGTTTTTTATAGGGCAGGGCAGCTGTATACCAACACCTCCCATCTCATCTCATTGATTGGACTCCAGTTGGCTGACACCTCACTCCAATTATCTCTTGGAGATGTCATTAGTCTAGGGCAGGGGTCTCCAAACTTTCTGAACAAAGGGCTGTTAGCATACAAGGTTTGTATTATATGAGCAACATCTACTAAATGTCATTGCTGTGTGCCTATTACATTATATGATCACTAGATGGCAGTGTTACGTTTGCTAGTTCATGTTTTGTCTATGTACAAGAAGCAATAATAAAGTTCAGTTCCTGTTTCCACGACCTACAGACTGTCTGCCTGTAATTTGTTTAGCTCCAAAAGCTTATGTCTAACAGGTTATGGGCCCAGAGCATGTTACAGAAGCCCAGGATATAATACAGATCACCCCTGGATATAGCCAGATACAGTGAGCTAGAGCAATTCAGTGCAGAAGACAGCAACAGAAAGACAAACAGCAGTAATGGCAGCTGCCATCCCCTCAGCAAAGTTCTCCATTGCAAATCTGACAAATCAGAACTACCAATCTTGGAAATTCAAGATGAAAATGCTGCTTATAAGAGAAGGTACGTGGAAATGCATAAATGAACAAAGACCTGCACAGCCCACAGAGGAGTGGTTAGACAGAGATCAGAAGGCGCAAAGCACAATCTCCCTGTGCATAGATGATGATCAAATCATACATATATGTAACTGTCAAACTGCTAAAGACATGTGGGAAGAGTTACAGAAAGCACATGAAAGAGTTAATCTCAGCAATAAACTGTATTTAATCAGAAAGCTCTATCAGACTAAGCTACAGAAAGACCAGGACATGCAGGACTATATAAGACAGACCTTAGAGATGGTGGAGAGACTGCGAGGGATTGGAGAAGAGATGAAAGATTTCCATGTTGCAGCGCTATTATTAAGTGGACTTCCTGAAAGTTATGAGACACTTGTCACAGCACTAGATGCACGTCCAGATGATGATCTGACACTGGAATATGTTAAAGGCAAGCTTGTGGATGAATACAAGCGCAAAACTGAAAGCATGAGTACTGTGAGTGTGTGTTCAGAGACGGCTTTAAAGACAAGATACAAAAATAAACACAGTAACGTGCAGCTAGAAAAGCGGGAATGCTTTGTGTGCAAGAAACCAGGACACCTAAAAGCAGATTGTAGAATCTGGAAAGCTAGAATGCAAAAACAAAGTGCATTCCAACAAGCTAAGAATGTCATAGAAACAAAGGAATATGCATTCGGATCCAACAATTGTGTGGTGTGTGGACTCAGGCGCTACAAGTCACATGACAAATAACCAAAGTTTCTTCGCTCAGCTTGATGAAAGCAAAACAGAAGGGATAACTACAGCTAATGGACAACTCATGAAATCAGTGGGAATAGGAGATGGCTTTCTATACTGTCCTATCTCTCCAGATATCACTAAAAAGATCCATATGAGGAATGTTCTGTATGTGCCAGATCTTGAAAGCAACCTTTTGTCAGTAAAGAAACTCACTAACCAAGGCAATGTAGTCACATTTCAGGGTGACAGTTGTATCATAACAAAAGGGGATTGCTTGCTTGCAAAGGCTAAAATCATAGATGAACTATATCAGTTGAACTGCAGTGAAATGGTTAAAAATAGCCAAAGAGGATAAACATTCAAACTGCATCCACACCTGGCACAGACGATTGGGGCACAGAAATTCTGATACAATAAAGAAAATAGTTGAGAATAACTATGCAAGTGGTATTAAGATTAATCCATGTGATCACACAATGATTTGTACCAGCTGTATTAAAGGAAAAAGGGCAAGGACACCTTTTCCCAAGCAGACCAACAGCAAAGTTCAAAAACCTCTGGACTTAATACATTCAGATCTTTGTGGTCCAATGAAAACTATGACTCCAGGAGAGAAAAAGTACTTCCTGACCTTCATTGATGAATACTCCAGATATACCACAGTATTTCTACTTCACAATAAGGATGAAGTGCCAGAGAAATTAGAACAGTATCTCGCTCAAGTAAACAATATTTTCGGCAGAATGCCCAGAGTACTACGAACAGACAATGGCTCAGAATATACAAGTGGTAAAACACAAGCCATTCTCAGGAAGCATGGAATTATGTTCCAGACAACAGTTCCATATAACCCGGAGCAAAATGGAGTTGCAGAAAGAATGAACCGCACACTGTGTGAAAGTGGGAGGAGCATGCTATTTGATGCTGATATGCCAACTACATTCTGATGAGAAGCTATCACAACTGCATGTTATCTTTAAAATCGTTTGCCGGGAAAAGCAACAACAAAAACTCCATATGAACTATGGAACAAAAGGAAACCAGATTTAAGACACATCAGAATTTTTGGAAGTAAAGCCTATGTACACATTCCAAAAGAAAAACGTACAAAGTGGGATGCATGTGCAAAAGAAGGTGTACTTGTGGGGTACAGTGAATCTCAAAAAGGATACAGGATTTTACATCAAGACACGAACAAGGTAACAGTCAGCAGAAGTGTGATTCTTGATGAAACTTCTATGTGCTCAAAGTTTGAACAACAGACACAAACTATTCAAACTGAGAAAGAATCAACATCAGTCACTCAAGAAAATAAGGAAAGTGATACAGAAATAGAAATTACTGCAGAAGAATCAAAACCTGAGTCTGAACCAGAAATACCTTCAGTCAGAAAATCAACCAGAATCAATAAAGGTGTTCCAGCTGAACGTTTATCTTACATAGCTCGCAGAGCTGTTCAAACTGAACCAGGTTCATGGAAAGAGATGCAGAAACTGCCAATGCATGAGAAACAAGTATGGAACAAAGCCGCTGATGAAGACATGACATCACTCGAAGATCTCCAGACATGGACACTTTCAGAGCTACCTCAAGGTAAACATGCCATAGGATGTAAATGGGTTTTTTAAAACCAAATGTAACTCTGAAGGGAAAGTCTGTCGGTACAAGGCAAAGCTGGTTGCTGAAGGTTACTCACAGAAGTTCGGTGAGGACTATGATGCTACTTTTGCTCCAGTTGCTAAACAAAGTACTTTCAGAACACTAATGACAGTGGCTGCCATGCGTACAATGATTGTGAAACATCACGATATTAAGACAGCTTTTCTTAATGGTGATATTGAAGAAGAAATTTACATGTCACAACCAGAAGGATATTTGAAAAAGGGACAAGAGCATCTTGTCTGCAAGTTGAATAAATCTCTTTATGGCCTTAAACAATCAGCTCGAGCATGGAACCTGAAGATTAATCAAGTTCTACTAAATGAAGGATTTACAAGAAGCAAAGCTGATCCGTGCCTATACGCTAAACAAGTAGACACTGAGTGGATGTATCTGCTAATTTATGTTGATGACCTGATCATTGCTCACAAAAATAACAATGAAATTGCAAAATTAACAGGAGTACTCAGCAAGCACTTTGAAACTAAAGACCTAGGTGAAGTGACATATTATCTTGGAATTGACATCCAGCGTGAGAAAGATGGAAGATTCCTGTTGAATCAGAGCGCAAAAATTGAATCTATTCTTCAGCAATTCAACATGACAGAGGCGAAAGGAGCAAGCACACCTATGGATACAGCCTATCCAAAGTTAGAAGGAGAAGATGATCTTCTCACATCCAATGAACAATACAGACAAGCAGTGGGGGCACTTCTCTACATTGCAACCACTACACGTCCAGACATTGCAGCCAGCATGTCTCTTCTTTGCAGGCGAGTTGATAAACCACGTCTAAGAGATTGGAATGCGATCAAAAGAGTTATGAGATATCTGAAACAGACAAAAGACTTAAATTTGAAACTGTCAGCAAGTGGTGATTTAAACCTCATGGGATATGTGGACTCCGATTGGGCAGGTGATCACAGCACACGCAAATCCACAAGTGGTTACTTATTAAAATTGGGAGACAGTCCTATATCATGGTCCAGCAAGAAACAGATGTCAGTGGCATTGTCCTCTACAGAAGCTGAATACATATCTGCAGCTTATGCCAGTCAAGAAGTTGTGTGGTTACAACAATTACTCAAGGATCTTGGAGAAGCAACATCAGAACCTACCGTCTTATTTGAGGATAATCAGGGTTGCATTAAGCTTGCAACAAGTGAGAAGATTAATGGAAGAACCAAGCACATCGATGTCAGACATCATTACATTCATGACTTAGTTGATCAGAAAGTGATTGAACTTGTGTATTGTGAATCGGAAAAAATGATTGCTGATGTTTTGACAAAACCACTAGCTAGAAACAGATTTGTTGATCTTAGATCAAAAATGGGATTGACATAGATAGTAGTTGTTGAGTGGGGGTGTTAGCATACAAGGTTTGTATTATATGAGCAACATCTACTAAATGTCATTGCTGTGTGCCTATTACATTATATGATCACTAGATGGCAGTGTTACGTTTGCTAGTTCATGTTTTGTCTATGTACAAGAAGTAATAATAAAGTTCAGTTCCTGTTTCCACGACCTACAGACTGTCTGCCTGTAATTTGTTTAGCTCCAAAAGCTTATGTCTAACAAGGGCCAGTTTACTGTCCTTGAGACTTTAGGAGGGTCAGACAGCGGCCATTGGAAGTAGAAAAGGTCCCGCGTCTGTGAGAAAAAACAAGGCCCCATCTTTGGTGTCAGTGGGGGAGTTGTGCCCCATCATTGGTGTTAGTGGAAGGAATTGCACTCCCAGAGGCGTTTTTAGTGAAAATGGCGCCTAAGGCAAGCACTAAATCTGCACCCTTGTCAAAACATTTGAAACCCATCTTTCAGATACCCAGGGACATGGCAGGGAGAGAGGGGGACACTGGGGACCACTGGAAATTCTTGGGGGGGGGGGGGGCACAAACAAACTGAAAAAAAAAGAAAACATCAAGCGCAGCCACTACCCTATGTGGATCTGGTCTGAGCAGTCCTCAGCCGTCTTGGGTGCATCTGTCACTCCCCTTCCCAGGCAGAAAGAGAAATAATAGCAATTGCTGTGCTGGCGCCGCACTTCAGCAGGGCGGGCGCGGCGACGGGAGCTACATTAGTGCGGGAGGCGGCCATGGGAGGACGGGTGTGGGTTTTTCATGCAGGGGGGTGGCTTTTTGCCGCCCCCTCCCCATAGCGCCTATGGCACTTACCATGACTGCCATACCCTAGATACGCCACTGTGCACTCCCCCTTTTTAAATGCCATTGTAAGGAATTGTGTCCCATCATTGGAAGAAATTGTGTTCCATCAATGGTATCACTGGGCCCTATTGTTGGTGTTGTTGGGAGAAATTGTGCCCCATCATTGGGAGAAATGATCCCCCATCATTGGTGTCTTTGGGAGGAATTGTGACCATTCATTGGTGTCAGTGGAGAGATTTGTGCCCCTTCATTGTTGTCAGTGGGGGGAATTTTAACCCATTATTTGTATCAGTGGATGAAATTATACCTCAAGGGAAAGCAAAGGGCCGCATCTGGCCACAGTTTGGAGACCACAGGTCTAGGGTTCACATACTTGTTCCACCCGCACTGTGAATGTTTACATGGTGTGTTCAAAAAAAACATGGTAACATTTAATTCTTTGTGTGTTATTAGTTTAAGCAGACTGTGATTGTCTATTGTTGTGACTTAAGCCGCGTACACACGATCGGTTCAAACCAATGAAGACGGACTGAGGTTTGGTTTCCATCGGTCCAAACCGATCGTGTGTGGGCCCCATCGGTCCGTTATCCTTCGGTCCAAAAACAGATGGCTTGCTTTAAAATTCAACCGATGGACGGCTAACCGATAGGTCAAAACCGATAGTTAGTATGCAAAAGCATCGGTTAACCACTTTAGCCCCGGACCATATTGCTGTCCAAAGACCAGAGCACTTTTTGCGATTCGGCACTGCGTCGCTTTAACTGACAATTGCGCGGTCATGCGACGTGGCTCCCAAACAAAATTGGGGTCCTTTTTTTCCCACAAATAGAGCTTTCTTTTGGTGGTATTTGATCATCTCTGCGGTTTTTATTTTTTGCGCTATAAACAAAAATAGAGCGACTATTTAGAAAAAATTCAATATTTTTTACATTTTGCTATAATAAATATCCTCAAAAAAGATTTAAAAACACATTTTTTTTCCTCAGTTTAGGCCGATACGTATTCTTCTACATATTTTTCGTAAAAAAAAATCGCAATTAGCGTTTATTGATTGGTTTGCGCAAAATTTATAGCGTTTACAAAAAAGGGGGTAGTTTTAAGGCATTTTTATTAATATTTTTTTTTTTACTAGTAATGGCGGCGATCAGCGTTTTTTTTCGGTACTGCGATATTATGGCAGACACATCGGACACTTTTGACACATTTTTGGGGCCATTGGCATTTTTATAGCGATCAATGCTATAAAAATGCATTGGATTACTATAAAAATGCCATTGGCAGTGAAGGGGTTAACACTAGGGGGCGGGGAAGGGGTTAAGTGTGTTCCTATTTGTGTTCTTACTGTGTGGGGGGGGTGGACTCACTAGGGGGAATCATTGATCTTCCGTTCATACATTGTATGAACGGAAGATCAGCGTTTCCCCCCGCTGACAGGAACGAGAGCTGTGTGTTTACACGCACAGCTCTCGTTCCCCGCTCTGTAACGAACGAGCGTGCGTGCCCGGCGGCGATCGCGCCCGCCGGACTCGGGGGCGAGCGAGGGGCGCGCGGGCCGCCGCCGGCGCGCACGCGCCCCCTAGTGGCCGCGAAAGTCCCGACGTAGAGCTACGGGCTCTCGCGCAGGAGAGCCGACCTGCTGCCGTATAACTGCGGCGGCTGGTCGGCTAGTGGTTAAAGGGCCGCGCATGCTTAGAATCAAGTCGACGCATGCTTGGAAGCATTGAACTTCGTTTTTATTTTCAGCACGTCGTTGTGTTTACGTCACCGCGTTCTGACACGATCGGATCATTAACCGATGGTGTGTAGGCACATCAGTCCATCAGTCAGCTTCGTCGGTCTGTCAGACCGTTCTCATCGGATGGACCGATCGTGTGTACAGGGTTTTAGATTAAGATCAGATCACATTTTATGACCAATTTGTGCAGAAATCCACATCATTCCAAAAGGGTTCACATACTTTTTATTGCAACTGTATATTGTGACATGCCAGAAATGAAACGCTGCGGAAAGTTACTGAAAGGTCCACCTAATTATTTATTTGATGTCTTGACCTTACGGGAGGATCTTTTTTACCTTTTACCTTGTAACTTATTTCCTTCTCCATAAATTGTACTTCATTTAATTTTTACTTTCCATTACTAGTTGATCTTTGTTTCTGCAACTCAAAGCCCCGAGGGGTACCTTTCCTGTTCTTCAATAATTATTTATTTTAACATTATACTGTATATCAGACAACAACAACAAAAAAAAGACAAATGAAAAAAGGTGTACAAATATAACATTTTATTGTTACAAAAAAAAACAACAACATTTTTTTAAAAAGTCATATATTTACAAATATACAAAATGAACAAAACAACATCATTATAAAATTCACTTAATGATATCTACAGTTATATACCTATACAGTGTCTCTATTTGGGGACCTCTATGGACCTTAATAAAGGATAATCACCGCAGGGCGTCCCCGCAGATTAGTGCACCAAAAATACACAAAAAATGTCCCCCCAATGGCTCATAGACAGGGAACTAGGAATAAATTTGGCCATATTTATTTATTCATTCATTCATTCATACACTAGTAGAATTTTTTTTTCTTTTTAACTGTTAGCGGTCAAATCGTCATTAGTTTTCGACCGCGGTGATAAAAAAAATTACTTTCTAGGAAATTTCTAAGGGCTCATTCACACTAATGTTGGTCTCTGATTAGCAATCTGCATTAAAGGGATTGTAAACCTTCGTGTCTTTTCACCTTAATGCATTCTATGCATTAAAGGTGAAAAAACACCTGGCAATGACGCCCCCCCAGTCCCCCCGTTTTACTTATTTAAGTTTGTTCACCTGCGCGGCTCATCCCCTGGCGTCCTCTTCTCCACAAAGTCTCTGCGTTGATTGGATAGATTGATAGCAGCGCAGCCATTGGCTCCCGCCGCTGTCAATCAAATCCAATAATGTGGCTGCCGGGGGGGGGGGGAGACATTCACTCTGTCTATGGACGCCGGGTGTATGACAGAGAGCGCACACACAAGCTAACCCCCTCGGGAGAGAGCTTCCCAGAGGGGGTTAGCTATTGCGGGGAGGAGCCGCCGTGGGACCCCAGAAGAGGAGGATCGGGGCCACTTTGTGCAAAACGAACTGCACAGTGGAGGGAAATATGACATGTTTAAAAAAAAATAAAAAAATGTCTGAACCTTTACAACCCCTTTAAGTGAGGACAAATATATATATTTTAGATTTTTTTTTTTTTAATGATCAACAGTTTTCAAATATGCGCTTAATGGTAGATCTCAATTCTTGACAATATAAAGAATTTAATTTATAACTCTTTCTCCTAGACATGTGCACTGCTGAAAAATTCTGAAATCCAAATTGTCCAATTTTCTAATTCTGAATTTGGAATTTATGATTTTATAATCTCCGATTTTCAAATTTTTGAGTTTCGAAAAATTAGAATTTCCTCATTTCGAATTTCCAAATTTTCGGAAATCTGAAATTCAAAAATTTCCGAAATTTATTCAGAAATTCAAAGATTTGCAAATAACGAATTTGTCAAAATTCATAAAAAAAAAAAAAAAAAACGAATTCGGGAACTAAACGAATTGCACATTTCTACTTCCTCCCTGAATATCTATTATTCTTCCACACAAAGACCAAAGTCAACAGGACTTCCACTATGGAGCATTTCCTATTCTATATTACAACATCATCAATAAAAGACCTTCATTTTTTTGGAGACCAAGGTAGCCTCAAAAGGATACCCAATCCAGTGCCAGCCAACTACCACAATACATCGATGGGTTTCTGCAAATCTCTTAATGTTATTTTTTTTTAATCCTCATGGCATTTGTCTTTAGTCTTGTGCATGTGGTTAGCCTAAAGGCCCATAAACACGATCTGACTTTGATGGACCTGTTTAAGTGGACAGTCTGACCGTGTGTACGCTCCATCGGACAAACTTTTTCTCTTTTTCAACCAAAGTACAAAAGTAGTCCAAAGTACAAACACGCATGCTCAGAACCAATGCTAAAAGATCAGACAACAATAGCAGAAGTTGCCCCGATAAAGAGCTGAAAAACCATGTGATTTGGTGAAAATTTCCTGAAAAATTCCTGCCGTGTGTATGCAGAACAAGTTCACAGCCAATGCCCCTTCGGACAAAAATTCACAGAACAGTCCGATGAAAGTCCGATCGAGTGTACGAGGCTTTAGTTATAGTTAACCAGCTTCTTTGGTTTGCATCCTCAAGCAACTTGGCTACCACACAAGGTAGGGTCCTATTAACCAAGCATTGTCCATACATTGGGCTTCCAACAGTAGAAGAACGCTTCATACAAAGCCTGTTAGTCCTTCTGGACCCTGCAATTGTCAAGTATTGGTTCTTCATATGACATTTGTAAATGGGGTCTCCAGTGTTTCAGCATGGGTGCTTTCTATGACGTCACATTTGTAAGTGGGGTCCTTTTCTATGGTCTTTTGTAAATCCTAAATATAGAGACGCTAGACATTTCTAGTGTAATCCCTTATATTTTTTGGTTTTAAATACAGTAAGGAATTAAAATTGAGATCAGTTTTTTTGACTGTGAGCCCCATTGAGGGTTATATTGCCTCACTTCCTGCCTCTATGACACCAGAACAAGAAATGGTAGGATTGGGTGTCACCAGGACAGGAAGACATTTATATCAAAACATTATCAGACATTTTAACCTTTACAAAAATAAAATTTTCTTTCCCTGATGAAGAAATGTTCCGGTTGTTCTTGTCCTGAGAGTAAGGGGTCAAATCTCACCACCAGGAGACATACAATAAAAAAAAATCCAATGGAGACATTACCCTATCCCCACTCCATTGAAAATGAAATATAAAAAGGCTGAAGTTGGGCATGGAACCAAAACCAAAGATGCCATAAGCTGCCTTTTTGATGGTTCCTATGGGGCTACAACTCAAAAATTCTCCTTGTACTAAATAAGACCGTAATAATGCCCCAGAAGCAAAACCTTGGAGACAATGACTTTGCCTATTCTTGCCAGCTCACCCCCTGACCTATTTACACACACACTGAAGAACTGGCTCAGATGAGGGCAGACGTTGCATCCCTGGACAGGTAAGTGCAAGGCCGATCCGCTCTATAGGCTCACTATGCAAGCCGCTTAGGGCCCCCCAAATTACTAGAGGCCCCATCTGGTGAGAAGTCATTTTCGACCCCTCACCTTGCTTCTCAACTCGCTGGCTGCATGGGAAAAGAGGTAAGAAGTCAGCACCCCCCCCCCCCCGCGTCTCACTTTAATGTAAGAATTCGTAATTTCCGACAGCAGAACGCCCCCTCCCCCCGCTTCTCAACTTTAATGTGACATGTCATTTTGCTTAGGGCCCCAGGGAGGTCAGGATCGGCACTGGGTAAGTGTCAAGTATTTGTAGCTTCATTTTTTTCTCTCTAGAGACTGAAGAACATCTTTAAAAAAAGGTACAAACAACAGGATTAAATGATAATCATTCATAGTTGCCTGGCGTTTAGCTTTAAAATACAACTGTTAGAGCAGTGGTTCTCAACCTGGGGGGCAAATTATGATTTTCCAGGGGTCACCAAATCCCGGCCTGTTCCTGAAGCCCTTTTCGCGGCCGCCTAGCTGGGCTGTTCCCGGATCCCGCGGCCGCCCACTCAGCCTCGGCCCAGCCGCCCATTCAGTTCGCGACATGGGTACTGGGCAGAGACTAGAGGTCAGCTGACTGGTGAGGAATGTGAAGTGGGAGGGGCTGGAAGAGACCCCATCTCCTGATTTTAGCATAGGTGTCACTGCTATGAGACATCCCAAAGTCAGAGATCCAGTGAGTAACACTACCTGTGATTAGAGTTGCCATTAAAAGTCCCCACTACAGTTCTCAGATCAGCAGATGACCTTCATCAAGGACACCCAAGTTGGCCAATCAGAATTCCCCCCCCCAGCATTGCCCCCCCCCCCACCAAGGAGTAAGAGAAGGAATAAAAAAAAGAATACATCGAAGGGAGGGGAAAAGAGAGGGAGGAACAAAGAAAAGGGGGAGAAAGAACAAGAAAGACGGCTAGAAAGAGGGATGGGGGGGGGGGACGTGGTGGGGGGAGGGTTAGAGGCGCAAATTACTTGTGTTGCCTTGGGTGCTGACAACCCACGCTACGAAAATAAATTTACTGTTAGGGGCAGGGCCGATCCTAGTGTCACAGACGCCTGGGTAAAGAAATATTTATAAGCGCCCCCACATGGGCGTGGTCATCTTACTAACTCCCCCTCTTTACAAATGTTTCTATGGCAAATGATTCAAACCAGGGATTTTTTTTCAGGGGGAACTGTGTTTACAAGGGACAGCTCTGTTATCTGTATGTAATGCAATCCTGGTATTTAATGCCCCTTTAAGACCCTCCTACTGTTTTTGTGAAATTCGACTGGTCACACACACTATTTGATGTGATTTGGAGGGTGTGTGTAGAGGGAGGGGTTTTGGGGGGCTGTGGTCAAGTTCCAGCACCTATTGATTGAGACTGATTCAAACACAGAGATGCTCCCCTAACACGGACAGGGAGAACACGTCAGGCATGGACCACCCCCCAGCAACGTCACTGCATGGCTGGTCTCTCTCCACACAGAGACAGCCACTGCTTCGCTCTCCTCCTCTGACAGGAGGAGGGAGGAGGAACGGGCTTGGGCAAGAAACTCAGTGGGCCACCTGTGAACACGGACATGGAGAGGAGGAGGGAGGGGATTACTCTGGCGCTTCAGTGCCCCCACCTCTGTGGCGCCTGGGTGCACTGCACCCCACGTCCCTGCCTAGGATCAGCCCTGGTTAGGGGTCCCCACAACTTGGGAAACGTTATCAAGGGGTCATGGCCCTAGAAGGGTTGAGAACCACTGTGCTAGAGAAATATGGAGATTGCCATTGCTGGACTCCTATTGTAGCGGTCCGGCGCTTACTGGATTAAATTCACATAGCCGAAACAAGGATGCAATTTTTTTTAAAGCCAAAGCCACAGCGTGATAGTTAGGCATTTACCAATTTATGGTGGAGAGCTCGGCAATAGCAGTCTTCCCTTTTATGGACAGTTTCCTTAGAGGTATTTTGAATGGCTAGTGCTGTACATGTGTTGGCTTGTGAAAAAAAAAGTACACTCAAAAGTACAGTGAATATCAAAGTATACAAATAACCCAATCAATTTTTACTCCCACTGTGACCACAGTGAAATACACCTGATTGGTTGCTTTGTGCCCAACCATTTCCCATTTAAACAGGTCCCATTGGGTTATGTCAACAACCCAGACCCGGCATTCCGACTGGACGCGTGTCCTTTCCTGCAGATAAAACAGTCACTCTTCAGACTTGGTCTTGGTGCCTTTGAAGTGGTTCTGATGATGCACCCTCCATGTTCTCTGCTCGATGGTCTTCTGTCAAGACAAAAATAGAACAAACAAACTCAACTGAATTGTTGGAAAATGGGGCTTAATGGTGTAGTGCAGGGGTCTCCAAACTTTTTCAAACAAAGGGCCAGTTTATTCTCCTTCAGCCTTTAGGGGGGCCGGATTGTGGCCAACAGGGGCAGAAAATGTCAGGCCAATCATCAGTGAGAATAAATATGGCCTCAGGGTTAGTGGTCAAGAGTGGTGCCCCTATTAGAAGGAATATGTTGGTGTAAGTGGGAGTAATAGTTCCTTATAGCAGTGGAAGGAATAGTGCTCCAAGGGCCAGCTAAAGACTACCAAAGGGCCACATCTGGCCCTCGGGCCGCAGTTTGGAGACCCCTGCTGTAGTGTATTGTGTACATCTCAGTCACGGCACCAATATGTCAAAATATATACACACTACATTACCAAAAGTATGTCCTGTGAACCCTAATGGCATCCCAGTCTTAGTTCGTAGGGTTCAATATTGAATTGCCCCCCCCCCTGCAGCTAGAACAGCTTCCACTCTGGGAAGGCCGTACACAAGGTTTAGGAGTGTGTCGGGCCGCGCCGGCCATTAATTGAGGCCCCGGCTTTGCGGCCTTCTGCAGGCCTATGCTTCCTTCTGTAATCTTGCGCCATCTTGTGGTGGCCGTTGGTATGATAAGACAACCAGCAATGCTAATGGAGCTTCCCCTGTGTTTTCACTGCAATGTTCTTCCCTCTAATTAGAATTTTTTAGAATATTTTTTATTCTAACACCCTAGAAGCATGGGTCTTCAAACCATGGCCCCACAGTTGTTCAGGAACTACAGTTCCCATCATGCCTAGTCATGTCTGTGAATGTCAGAGTTTTACAATGCCTTATGGGAAGTGTAGTTCTACCACAGCTGGAGGGCCGTAGTTTGAAGATCCCTGCCTGATAAAATGGCGGTCATTGCAATACTTTCTGTGACATCGTATTTGCGCAGCGGTCTTACAAGCGCACTTTTTGGGAAAAGATACACCGTTTTTAGTTTAAAAAAATAAGACACCAGTTAAGTTAGCCCATTTTTTTTTTTTTTTATATTGTGAAAGATAATGTTACGCCGAGTAAATTGATACCCAACATGTCACGCTTCAAAATTACGTCCGCTTGTAGAATGGCGACAAGCTTTTACTCTTTAAAATCTCCATAGGCGATATTTAAAAAAATTCTACAGGTTGTAGGTTTTGAGTTACAGAGGAGGTCTAGGGCTAGAATTATTGCTCTCGCTCTAACGATCGCAGAGATACCTCACATGTGTGGTTTGAACACCGCTTTCATATGAGGGTGCTGCTCACGTATGCGTTTGCTTCTGCGCGCAAGCTTTGCGGGACGGGGGGGGGGGGGGTGTTTCGGGCTCCTAACTTTTTTTAGCTGGCTCCTAGATTCCAAGCAAATTTGTCAAACCCTGGATTATAGGCCTGACATCTATACTGGCATGTGATCAAAGTCCCCCAATGAGGGTGCCTGTTCCAATGACAAATGTCAAATAGGTGAGCGTCCCTCCACCCCCAACTTTCAGAAGTGAATGAGTGACACCTATTAGAAAAAGTATGTAATCATAGGACACGCCCCCTAAAAAAGGAGAATTATACAAAAAAAATGTAATAAAATTTAAACCAAGTGTTTTTTTTTTTGTTTTTTTTACCACTACTATTCCTTTAATAGCTTTTGGAATTTACAGATGCAGCGATTTAGAAAATTGGATGAAAAGGCACCATAAAAACACATTTGGATAAAATAAATAGTGCATTTTATATACAACTATATAAAAGGACTTTATATTAGGGACTTGAGGAAAGACGGACTTTGTTCAAAATGAGGGACAGTCCCTCAAAATCAGGGACATTTGGGAGAGTTTTGCCTCACTTCTCCCTAGTGGAGAATTCTCTCTAATGAAACAGATAGAAAGAGAAATAAAAAAATAAAAAATAAATGTAATCACCCTACACTAACAGCAGTTCTAACCCTTACTTTGTCTCCCCCAAAAAAATAAATAAAAAAAAAAAAAAAAATATATATATATATATATATATATATATATAAAAAAAAATTGTCTTCGGATGCTACCATTTAAATCTTCTTTCATTAAGTCTTACTCACCCATAAGACCTGTTTCAGACAAGGTGCGCTCTACAAAAAAAAAAGAAATTAAAAATGTATCGTAAAGAACTAAAGAAAAATTTAAAATTTTGAAATTGAATTTGATTTTAAAATTACATTATAAATTTAGTCACCTGCCAATTAATAGGTGATATGTAAATAAATCATTAAAGTATTGTAATTTGTATTGATTTTTTTTTTATTATTAAAAAAAAAACATTATCATTATTTCTAATTGACAATAAAAAAAAAAAAAAAAATTTTTTTTTTTAAGCCTGTCATGTTTGTTTTCTGCAGCCTCACTAGGAAGAACTACCCTGTCTATACTAATGATTATTTTTTCTGGTAGAGGAAAAAAAAAAGAAAAAAAAATCACGAAAACAGGAAATTGTTATTAAAAGAAACTGATATAATTTATGGTCATTCATCAATTATAATATTGTGAATTATTTTATTGTAAATTTATTGCACAGAGAAATTTAGCATGGTGCGGCCCATTAGGGTTGATTTGCTAAAGGCAAATAGGATTGTTCACTTTGCAAAGGAAGTTGCACTTTTAGTTTTTCCCCCAGAGCTTAGTAAACAAGGGAAAGCTCTGCTGACTTCAATCATCCAAGTCATGGGCAACAGTGGTTGGGCGCCCGAGCGACACCCCCCTATCCATGACCGCCACCCCCTATTCATGCTCTTTATCCACGGCCGGCACCCCCTATTCATGCTCTTTATCCACGGCCGCCTCCCCCTATTCATGCTCTTTATCCACGGCCGCCACCCCCTATTCATGCTCTTTATCCACGACCGCCACCCCCTATTCATGCTCTATATCCACGGCCGCCTCCCCCTATTCATGCTCTATATCCATGGCGCCACCCACTATTCATGCTTTATATCCACGGGCCCCACCCCCATTCATGCTCTATATCCACGGGCCCCACCCCCCATTCATGCTCTATATCCACGGGCCCCACCCCCTATTAATGCTCTATATCCACGGGCCCCACCCCCTATTCATGCTCTATATCCACGGCCGCCACCCCCTATTGATGCTCTATATCCACGGCCCCCACCCCCTATTCATGCTCTTTATCCACGGCCGCCATCCCCTATTCATGCTCTTTATCCACGGGCCCCACCCCCTATTCATGCTCTATATCCACTGCCCCCACCCCCTATTCATGCTCTATATCCACGGCCGCCACCCCCTATTCATGCTCTTTATCCACGGCCGCTATCCCTTATCCATGCGTCCGACCCCTTTCAGGACACCGGGCGCAGGAGGGGGGGGGTCTTATTTTTTAAGCCCTTGGAAGACGTCATCTGTGACGAAACGGCGTAGGGAAAGCGGCGTGCTGACGTCACCGCTATCGACTTTCCGGAAGGACGAGCGAATGTTTGAGCCGGCCGGCTACATTTTTTAGACGCTAATCTTGTACACCTACCATATGATTAGTAGAAGCAAGCCTACCATAGGAACATAGAGCTACATGCGATCTTGATCTTAGCAATAAGATCATTTGGAGTTGGTAAGCAGGCAATTTTATTAGAGGTGGAGGTGCCCTTTGTCTGATCTTACCCTATGAACTTTTTTCAAACACACTTCGGGTGCAAGTTTGACACACATGGACTTTATCATTTGTATTTGAATGTGATATTTTTTGGATTTGTCACGGCATTTACGTTTCACTCATGTTCACAATATGAGGAATGGTCACATTTTGATATTTGATTTATGTTACATTTGTCAGTGCAGCGCAGCATATTTTTGATTTTATAGGTAATTTATGTGTATCGCACATTGTTTATGCAGCAGCAGCAACCAATCACTTCATTGTTTTGTACATTTTGTCAAAAACCTGCGCAGTAATTTTTTTTCCACAGATTATTTTTTAAGCACCCGGTTAGAACCTCTAATAGGCTTCAAAATAGGGTGGGCTTGTGGCCCAGAGCATTACTGTTTGTCACCGCCCCCCCCCCCCAAAAAAAGAAAAATTACCACCAGCCGCCACGGCAAGCAAAAAATACAGTTCCTCATTTTCCTTGCACGTGATTGGCTATTCTTTCCCAAGTGAAGCTCCACCGCATTCTCTAAGCTCTAGGGAGATACTTCCTTATGCAAAGTGCAACTTCCCTTTGTAAAGTGAACAAACCTTTTACCTACCTACTACATCACGCACCCCCCCCCCCCCATTGTGTTTCTATTGGATATCCGGATGGATCCGTGCCAGAAGATTTTTATTTTGGATATTTTTGATTGAAAATTTTTCTCTGAAAAATTTGTTCTATAGATTCTGATTTATTGATTGATTGATTTGATTTTGCTCAGACATGCACTTTATCCTCATTGCGAAAAAAAAAAAAGAATATTTACCTCGGTTTTTCTCAGTGAAGGACTTTCGGCGACGCCGTAACATATACAGAGCAACGCCGATCGCAAGGACCAGCATGCAGACAATTGGAACGACGATCATTTTTTTGTTATTTGTGTCCATCACCTCGCCTGCTCCTGTCAGAATAAGAAGAAAGATAAATCACTTAAATGGCTCTGATCAGGGAACATGCGACTCGCGATTTTACCAAACTGATTAGAATGCAAAGTTCTTGTATTAAAGTGACACTAAACCACACCCTTATCCTCCAAAAAGAATCCATACCCCTCCCTATTTATTCTCTAATTTTTTTTTTTTCATTTACATTTTTTTACTGTGTTTTTCTGCTTCTTTGTGATCTCCTCTGAGCAACTATACCTCTCCTTCCCCCCCTCACTTCCCTTTGGAACGTAGTCATGTACACAGCCCACAGCCCACCACCCTTGGTCCACAGCCCACCACCCACAACCCACCGCCCTTGGCCCACAGCCCACCGCCCACAACCCACCGCCCTTGGCCCACAGCCCACCGCCCACAACCCACTGCTCTTGGCCCACAGTCCACCACCCTTGGTCCACAACCCATCGCTCACACAGCTCTTGGTCCACAACCCACTACCCACAGCCCACCGCCCTTGATCCACAGCCCACCGCTCTTGGTCCACAGCCCACCGCTCTTGGTCCACAACCAATGGCCCACCGCCCTTAGCCCAAAGCCCTTGGACCACAGCCATTGGTCAACAGCCCACCGCCCTAGGTCCACAACCCACCGTATTTGGTCCAGAACCCATTGCCCACAGCCCTTGGTCCCCAGCCCTTGGTCCACAACCCACCACAACTTGGTCCACAACCCACAGCCCACCGCCCATGGTCCACAGCCCACCGCCCTTGGTCCACAACCCACCACCCTTGATCCACAACCCACCACCCACAGCCCACCGCCCTTGGTCCACAACCCACCGCCCTTGGTCCACAGCCCACCACCCACCGCCCTTGATCCACAACCCCTCGTCCACACAGCCCTTGGTCCACAACCCACAGACCACCGCCCTTGGTCCACAGCCCACCACCCACAACCCACCGCCCTTGGCCCACAGCCCACCGCCCACAACCCACTGCTCTTGGCCCACAGTCCACCACCCTTGGTCCACAACCCATGACCCATCGCCCACACAGCTCTTGGTCCACAACCCACTACCCACAGCCCACCGCCCTTCGTCCACAGCCCACCGCTCTTGGTCCACAGCGCCCTTGGTCCACAGCCCACCGCTCTTGGTCCACAACCAATCGCCCACAGCCCACCGCCCTTAGCCCAAAGCCCTTGTCCCACAGCCCTTGGTCAACAGCCCACCGCCCTAGGTCCACAACCCACCGCAGTTGGTCCACAACCCATCGCCCACAGCCCTTGGTCCCCAGCCCTTGGTCCACAACCCACCACAACTTGGTCCACAACCCACCACCCACAGCCCACTGCCCTTGGTCCACAACCCACTGCCCTTGGTCCACAACCCATCGGCCAAAACCCACCGTCCTTTAAGCCAGTTTCTGCTGAAGTGGCCGAGATTCAAACCATGTAAGTGAAAGCTAAATGGACCATTAGGAGCACCTTCTTACATTGACAGAACTAATCTGTGTACCACATGAGCACCTAGTCTGTGGGGGGAGAATTATTGTTGGTTGGTAGGGGATCAAATACTTATTTTACTCACTGAACTGCAACTCCATTTATAACATTTGTATCATGTGGGCACACCTATGGCCTGGTCACAGGTTCACATTAAGGGGTCCTGTCTCAGCTTTGGCTGTGCTTCAACTGTGTAAACTCCCATACCTATAGCCCATGGTCGAGAAGCCTCCATTTTTAGGTTGCACCTTCAAATGATCAGCAGAGGACAGCGGAACTCACCAACATGACTGGGTCGGATTTGGCAAGTCTGTTTCTCCTCCTTTTTTCCCTCTTTCTCATAGGATACGGTGCAACACATTTCCAATTCCCTGGTCTCATCCGTCAGCTTAAGGGTGTCTTGATGCTTCGGAAGTGTTTCTTTAAATGTTTTATCTTGATAGATTTTTCTGTGCTTGTCCATCCAGACAATTGTCGGCTTGTAAGTGCTTTCCACATCAACTTCACAGGTCAGGGTATCTGCACTCGATGAGAGCTTTGGCTCACACACCCCTAGGTAGAACCAATCAATGAAGCCATCAATCAATAGGTCACAGATAATATTTGTTAACATTCTTCTGAAATTTGCATTCACTTGGATAGGTTCTTGATTCACTGATACAAAATGTGTCAGTAGTGTGCTGGACCTAGATGTGCATAAGAATGGGCAGGGATGGACTGGCCATCGGGACTGCCGGGAGATTCCCGGTGGGCCGATGGCTCAGTGGGCCGGTCGGAGGTCTGCGGCGATCTACCCGTCAATCGATGATAGCTGGCGTCTGACGGGTAGATCGAGATTTAGGGAGCATGCAGAGTAGCACAGGAAGTGTGTGTAATAGGTTCTCTCTCCTGTCACGGCACTTACTCCTCTTTTTTCGTCCATCCCCACTTGCTTGTGACATCATCTGGGATGGACAAGAAGAGAGGAGGGGCCGCCGGGGAGCAGTGTGAGTGCCGAGAGAGAACATATTACACACGCTTACTGCATGCTGGCTGGTAAATGATGTGCACCATAATGTGCCCCGTGCCCTGATGTGCCCCGATATGCTGTGCTTCAATGTGTTGTGCCCTAATGTGTTGTGCCCTGATGTGGTATGCCCTGATGTGGTGTGCCCTGATGTGGTGTGCCCTGTACGTGTTGTGCCCTGTACGTGTTGTGCCCTGATGTGCTGTGCCCTGATGTGTTGTACCCTGATGTGTTGTGTCCTGTACGTGTTGTGCTGTGTCCTGTACGTGTTGTGCCCTGTACGTGTTGTGCCCTGATGTGTTGTGCCCTGATGTGTTGTGCCCTGACGTGTTGTGCCCTGACGTGTTGTGCCCTGACGTGTTGTGCCCTGACGTGTTGTTCCCTGACGTGTTGTTCCCTGACGTGTTGTGCCCTGACGTGTTGTGCCCTGACGTGTTGTTCCCTGACGTGTTGTTCCCTGACGTGTTGTTCCCTGACGTGTTGTGCCCTGTACGTGTTGTTCCCTGATGTGTTGTGCCCTATACGTGTTGTTCCCTCATGTGTTGTTCCCTCATGTGTTGTTCCCTCATGTGTTGTGCCCTGATGTGTTGTGCCCTGATGTGTTGTGCCCTGATGTGTTGCTCCCTGATGTGTTGTTCCCTGATGTGTTGTGCCCTGATGTGTTGTGCCCTGATGTGTTGTGCCCTGATGTGTTGTGCCCTGTACGTGTTGTGCCCTGTACGTGTTGTGCCCTGATGTGTTGTTCCCTGATGTGTTGTGCCCTATACGTGTTGTTCCCTCATGTGTTGTTCCCTCATGTGTTGTTCCCTCATGTGTTGTTCCCTCATGTGTTGTTCCCTCATGTGTTGTGCCCTCATTTGTTGCGCCCTGATGTGTTGCGCCCTGATGTGTTGCGCCCTGATGTGTTGCTCCCTGATGTGTTGTTCCCTGATGTGTTGTTCCCTGATGTGTTGTGCCCTGATGTGTTGTGCCCTGTACGTGTTGTGCCCTGATGTGTTGTGCCCTGATGTGTTGTGCCCTCATGTGTTGTTCCCTCATGTGTTGTTCACTCATGTGTTGTGCCCTATACGTGTTGTTCCCTCATGTGTTGTTCCCTCATGTGTTGTTCCCTCATGTGTTGTTCCCTCATGTGTTGTTCCCTGATGTGTTGTGCCCTGATGTGTTGTGCCCTGATGTGTTGTGCCCTGATGTGTTGTGCCCTGATGTGTTGTGCCCTGATGTGTTGTGCCCTGATGTGTTGTGCCCTGTACGTGTTGTGCCCTGATGTGTTGTTCCCTGATGTGTTGTGCCCTGACGTGTTGTGCCCTGTACATGTTGTGCCCTGATGTGTTGTGCCCTGGGCTGGTCTGGATGAAGTCCAGGGCCCCATTTTTGTCCCAGTCCAGCCCTGAGAATGGGTATCAATTTTAACACTTGGGGGCGCCATCTGTCAGATTGGGGTGCTCCTAGAAACCCCCAGATGAGTCTCTACAAAGTCAATATAATAAAAAGAAGCACAGCACTGTAACCCAAGATTTAGTCCAGTAAATGTTTATTATTCACTTCAAAAGGTCATAAAGTACCGCTATATCCAACGTGTTTCAGGGGCTTGCAATTCCTTTGTCAGGGCTGGGACTGATGAAGAGGGATTTCTGAGCCCCCCCCAAGAATATTGACTGTTACTAGAGGTTCGCACAGCAATTTGAATGTCTGTATAAAAAAAGGATGAAAGTGCCACAACTTCCCTTCATCAGGATTGGACCCAATAAAGGTCCAAGAGTTCCCAGAGTTTCACAAAGTGTTTTCAATGTCTATATAAAAAGAATGAAAGTGCCACAACTCAAGATTTAGTCCAGTGAAAGTTTATTAGGTCATAAAAGTATATCCAACGTGTTTCAGGGGTTCACCAATCCCTTCATCAGGACTGGACCCAATGATAAAGGATTTGTGAGACTCCTCAAAATATTAACCTTTCCTTCACAAGGCAATTCAGGTACTTATATACAGGGCCGCCATCAGGGGGGTACAGGCAGTACACCTGTAAGGGGCCCGGGGGTCCCCAGGGGCCCGGATGGGAAGCCCCTCTTTTTTATTTATTTTTTATAAAAAATATATTTTTTTAATATTTTTTTATTTATTTATTTCAGGGCCAATTTTTTTTATGGGTGTGGAGTTCCCCAGGGACCCGGAGATCCCCAGGGCCCCAGATGACAACCCCCCATTTTTTAATAAAAAAAATCATTTTTTATATAATATTTTTTATTAAATAAATAAATAAATATATATATATATATAAATATATATATATATATATATATATTAATAATAATAATAATAATAATAATAATAATATTATTATTATTATTTTTTTATTTTTTTTATTAAGGGGCCCAGAGGTCCCCAGGGCCTTGGAAGGCAACCCCCTTGTTTTTTTTTAATAAATGTTTATTTATTTTTTATATATATATTTTTTTATTAACCACTTCCATACCAGGCACTTACGCAGCTTCCCGCCCAAGCCAATTTTCAGCTTTCAGCACTGTCGCAATTTGAATGACAATTGCGCGGTCATGCTACACTGCACCCAAACAAAATTGGCGTCCTTTTTTCCCCACAAATAGAGCTTTCTTTTGGTGGTATTTGATCACCTCTGCGATTTTTTTTTTTGCGCAACAACTAAAAATAGAGCGAAGATTTTGAAAAAAAAATAAAGTTTTTATTTTTTTCTGTTAATTTTTTTGTAAATGAGTATGTTTTCTCTTTCAATTACGGGCACTGATATGGTGGCACTGATGGGCACCGATGAGGTGGCACTGATGGGCACTGATGAGGTAGTTCTGATGGGCGCCAATTAGGTAGCACTGATGGGCACTGATAGGCGGCGCTGGTATGGGGCACTGATGGGCACTCATGGGCGGCACTGATGGGCACTCATGGGCGGCACTGATGGGCACTCATGGGCGGCACTGGGCACTCATAGGCGGCACAGATGGGCACTCATAGGCGGCACAGATGGGCACTCATAGGCGGCACAGGTGGGCACTGATAGGCGGCACAGGTGGGCACTGATAGGTGGCACAGGTGGGCACTGATAGGTGGCACAGGTGGGCACTGATAGGTGGGCACTGGGCATGGATTGGCACTGACAATCACTGAGGGGTGGCACTGATGGATCAATGTTGCCAATCAGTGCCCATGTGTGGGCACTGATTGGCATCATTTATTTTTTTACTGCCCCCCTTCTTTTTTTTTTCCTTTTTTTTTTGGTCTTTTTTTTTAATTATTTTTTAGTACCCTGGTGGTCTAGTGTGGCGATCCGAGGGGGGGCTGCGCTGATAAACAATCAGCGCGAACCCCCCCTGTCAGGAGAGCCGCTGATCGGCTCTCCTCTACACGCGTCTGTCAGACGCGAGTGAGGAAGAGCCGTCGGCGGCTCTTCCTGTTTACATCGTGATCAGCCGTGATTGGACACGGCTGATCACGTGGTAACGAGGCTCCGCCGGAGACTCGTTACCGAGATCGGAGGTGCAGGGTGTCAGACTGACACCCCGCATCACCGATCGCCGTGCTGCGCGCCCCCACGGGCGCGCGCGGCATTGAAATCGTGCTAGCCGTTTCAGGACGGCCAGTCACGATTTCATAACCACTTCCCGGCTGTAATGGTATGGAAAGCCCCCTTTTTTTGTAATTTCTTTTTATTAAAAAAAAAGATGATTAAAGGGCCCAGAGGTCCCCAGGGCCCCAGATGGTAACCACCCATATATATATTTTTCTCTCTCTCTTTTTTTTCCTTTATATATATTTTTCTCTTTTTCTTCTTTTTGTAAAGGGCTCCCCCACTTCTCAATTCGTGGCAGCCCCCCGCTTCTCAATTTCATGTGGCGGCATAACCCCCCCCCCCCCGGTTCTCTGCTCTAGGGGGCCCATGCCTGAAGCTGTGTAAGGGGCCCCAAAATTCCTGATGGCGGCCCTGCTTATATAACGCCTTCAATTTGTGCAGCGATTTGTACATTCACGTCAACAGGTCAAGTTTTCAGGCTGTCCATTATTTTGCACAGGTGATTTAATCAGTTTCACTGCCTTAGTAATTACCACAGCTGTTTTATCTGAGGGAAATCCTGAAAACATGACCTGTTGGTGCGCCTTGAGTTGAGAAACACTGCACTAGACTAAAGCTTGAGTTGTGGCACTTTCAACCCCTTACATAGACCTTCAAATTGCCTTGTGAATCTCTAGGTACAATAAATATTTTGAGGGGGGCTCACAAATCCTCCTTTATTGGGTCCAGTCCTGATGAAGGCATTGGTGAACCCCTGAAACACGTTGGATGTACTTTATGACCTTTTGAAGTGAATAATAAAAATTAACTATACTAAATCTTGGGTGAATGTTTATTATTCACTTTAAGAGGACCTACAGTAGATCCAATGCATTTCAACGGCCCACAAATCCCCTTTGTCTGGGGCCTGAATGGAAAAATGTATTTAGATTTGTTATGTTACTAATTTAGTTTAGTTAAATTTCGTTTTGTTTATTCATTTTCTAACAAATTCCAAATTTACGGAACGATTTGAACTTGAGAAGGTTGAAAAAATGATCGCAAGATTCAAATTCTGTGTGAAAAATAGCCGATTGTTAACCACTTCGGGTCCGCGCCATTGACAGAATACGTCAACAGCGCGGACCTGAGGCGCCGGGGTCACGTCTTTGGACGTGATTTTCTTGTAATTCCCCGCGCGCGCCACCCTGGGAAAAACAGTCCCGACGCATCACCGAGGATCCGATGCGTGTACCCGGCGGCCGCGATGTCCGTCAGGTACACGCGATCGTCGGTGAGAGAGCAGGGACGTGGAGCTCTGAGTGTAAACACAGAGCTTCACGTCCTGTCAGTGAGAGGTGACTGATGCTGTTTCCCTTGTACATAGGGAGACAGCATCGGTCACCTCCCCCATTCACCCCCCTCCCCCCACACAGTTAGAACACACCCAGGCAATACATTTAACCCCTTCCTCACCCCCTAGTGTTAACCCCTTCAATGCCAGTCACATTTATACAGTAATTAGTGCATTTTTATAGCACTGGTCGCTGTATAAATGTGAATGGCGCCAAAAATGTGTCAAAAGTGTCCGATGTGTCCGTCGCAATATCGCAGTCCCAATAAAAATTGCAGATCGCCGTATTACTAGTAAAAAATAAATTTAAAAAAAATCATAATTATGTCCCCTATTGTGTAGGTGCTATAACTTTTGCGCAAAGCTGTCACTTATTGTGATTTTTTTTTTACAAAAATACGTAGAAGAATACGTATCGACCTTAACTGAGAAAAAAAATATTAAAAAAAAAAAAAAAAAAAATGGGATATTTATTATAGCAACAAGTAAAATATATATATATATTTTTAAATTGTCGCTCTTTTTTTCATTAAAACGCAAAAAATAAAAACCGCACGGGCGATCAAATACCACCAAAAGAAAGCTCTATTTGTGGGGAAAAAAACAACGCCAATTTTGTTTGGGTGCCACGTCGCACGACCGCGCAATTGTCAGTTAAAGTGACGCAGTGCCGGAAGCTAAAATTTCGCCTGGGCACGAAGGGGGTTTATGTGCCCAGTAAGCAAGTGGTTAAAGCGGGGGGCCACGTCCTTAACCGATGCTCATCAGCTGTCAGCGGGCTTCCCCACTGACAGTGGAAATGTGAACAAAAGAATGCCAGCAATAGGAAATGCAAATAAAAAAAAAAGTGTCCCTTGTCCCAATCCATACCAGACCCTCATCCGAGCATGCAGCCCATCAGGTCAGGAAAGGGAGGGTCATGAACTATATCCAACGTGTTTCAGGAGCTCGCAATTCCCTTTATCAGGGGTTGGGCCTGATGAAGAATTTGTGAGCTCCTGAAACGCGTTGGTTATTTTTTCTGTAAATATCAAATTGTTTTTCTGGAATAAACCTTGGAGTTGTGAAGCTCTTATCCTTTTTATATATTTTGAGTCATGTCATACTTCTAACACAGTGTTATCACTATCTGTACAACATCTACACTCTCCTTTCGTTAAGATGGGAATAATTATATATATATATATACACACACATACACACCCAACAGCATAATAAAAAAAAGCAGTGAAGCTGTATATTATTGGGGCTTCCATTGTCCAGTACCCCTCCCCCACTCCTATCAATAGTTGTGCAAATGAATAAATATAATTTAAGCAGAATGCAGTGGCGGCCCGCCCATTAGGGGGCACCTGTGGCGCCACCCCCTCTCTTCACCCCACCCCCTATATGCATAGCATGAATCTATCAATGGCCGCTGCGGCCCCTCCCCCCCATTCATGTGTCCGGCCCCTTTTAGAGCACCGGGTGCATATTTTAAGGCACCCGATTAGAGCCAGAGGCGACAATTGCTGGGCACAGTGGCGACAATTGCTGGGCACAGTGGTGACATTTGATGGCATGGCACAGTGGCGACAATTGATGGCATGGCACAGTGGCGACCATTGCTGGGCACAGTGGCGACATTTGATGACATGGCACAGTGGCGACAATTGATGGGCACAGTGGCGACATTTGATGACATGGCACAGTGGCGACAATTGATGGGCACAGTGGCGACAATTGATGGGCACAGTGGCTGCATTTGATGGCATGGCACAGTGGCTGCATTTGATGGGCACAGTGGCAACAATTGATGGGCACAGTGGCAACAATTGATGGGCACAGTGGTTGCATTTGATGGGCACAGTGGCTGCATTTGATGGGCACAGTGGCTGCATTTGATGGGCACAGTGGCTGCATTTGATGGCACAGTGGCTGCATTTGATGGCACAGTGGCTGCGTTTGATGGCATGGCACAGTGGCTGCGTTTGATGGCACAGTGGCTGCGTTTGATGGCATGGCACAGTGGTGACAATTGATGGGCACAGTGGCGACAATTGATGCGCACAGTAAGGCTGCATTTGATGGGCACAGTGAGGCTGCATTTGATGGGCACAGTGAGGTTGCAATTGTTTTTTTTTTTTTCCGTTTGTTTGCGCCCCCCCAAAAAAAATTGAGCACCAGCCACCACTGGCAGAGTGACAGATGACTCATCACTGTGCTGCTTCTCCTTTCACTGTGCAGTCACAGACAGGGTGGGCGGGCCCATGACAGCCTGAGCTCAGAGGAAGTTTAATGGATGCTGGTTGTCCTTCAAATCAGAAAACTGAGGACGTCTAGTGGTGGCAACGCCCTTAATGGGCTTTCCATCCCCCCCCCCCCCCCCACACACAACTGAATTTTTGCTATAATCATAGTACCGCCCCTTTTTCTTGGTGTCCAACCACCATATTCCCTTTAGTTGTTATTATTTAGCATTTTCTTACCTTCTACAAATATAGTGAAAGTTACAGTTTGCTTTATCCCATCAGATCTAGTAATGAGCAGGACATATGTCCGCCTATGCTCAAAGGTGACACCCTTCAATCTCAGGGTCAGGTTTTTTTTGTCTTCTCCGAACTCAACACAAAACTTCCTATTGTCTGAGCAATCCGTCTTCACTTCAGTCTCTGATTTTTTGACAATCAGTGACACCGTTCTGATTTCCAGCTTTGGATTACACTCCATTGGTACACAACTGGGGACTAATTCTATATTTTCTCCACATTGCTTCGTTATTGCTAATTGAGAGAGAAAAGGGAGTCATTTTAACTGAATTTTAGGTTCTCATTTTATTACATTTTTAGCAAAAAGGCCGACAATTAAAAGTTAGCAAACAAGCATTATAAAAGATACAGATAAAAAAAAAAAAAAAGTATATATATTAACCACTTCAGCCCCGGACCATTATGCAGGTAAAGGACCTGGCCCCCTTTTTGCGATTCAGCACTGCGTCATTCTAACTGACAATTGGGCGGTCGTGTGACGCGGCTCCCAAACAAAATTGGCGTCCTTTTTCCCCCACAAATAGAGGTTTCTTTTGGTGGTATTTGATCGCCTCTGCGGTTTTTATTTTTTTTGCGCTATAAACAAAAATAGAGCGACAATTTTGAAAAAAATAAATCTATGGGCCAGATTCAAAGAGCGATTACTCCTGTCTATCTCGCGTTAGACTGGAGTACTTTCGAATTACGCGCGTTTTTTCACTACTCTGAAACCTCAAACCATTAAATTACGGCTGCGGGCTTCAATCCGACTGGTTTACGTGTTCGTACGCCTTTCGGATCTACGCTGCAATAAAATTGCGGCCGCTGGGTGGAGTTCCCGTCGTTTTCCGCGTCGGGGTATGCAAATGAGCTTTTGCCGACTATCCACGAAATTACGAACGTCATTCGCAATCTCTTACGGCATCTTTAGTCATCTTTTTGCTGCGTAAAGTTATACCAGCTTTTAGCTGGTCTAATATTAGACAGCCCATGTTAAGTATGGCCGTCGTTCCCGCGTCGAATTTCTACTTTTTCCGACGTCTTTTTTTATTTTTGATGTAAAACGTCCGGGAATAGGAATGTCCGTAAACGACGCTACTCAAACAACGAATGACGTATCGACGTTATTTCGCGCGATGCACGGCGGGAAATTTCTGAACGGAGCATGCGCAGTTCGATCGCCGCGGGGACGCGCCTAATTTAAATGCTTCACGCCCCCTAATCGCGTATTTCGATACAATGACATTGGCGCAGAGTATCAGAAATACACTACGCCGCCGTACCCTAAGGATTCGTCGTACAGCCTGGTAAAACACGGCAGCGTAGTGTATCTCTGATACTCTGCGCCAATGTAATTGTATCTGAATCTGGCCCAATATTTTAGACTTTTTGCTATAATAAATTTCCTCCAAAAATATATATAAAAAAAAACATTTTTTTCCCTCAGTTTAGGCCGATACGTATTCTTCTACATATTTTTGGTAAAAAAAGAAGAATCACAATAAGCGTTTATTGATTGGTTTGCGCGAATGTTATAGCTTTTACAAAATAGGGGATCGTTTTATGGCATTTTTATTAATATATATATTTTTACTACTAATGGTGGCGATCAGCGTTTTTTTTTTTCATGACTGCGACATTATGGCGGACACATCGGACGCTTTTTAAAAAAAATTTGGGACCATTGTCATTTTCACAGCGAAAAGTGCTATAAAAATGCACTGATTACTGTGAAAATGACAATGGCAGTGAAGGGGTTAACCACCAGGGGGCGCCGTAGGGGTTAAGTGTGCCCTAAGGGAATGATCCTTACTGTAGGGGGGCGTGGCTCTGCGTGTGACGTCACTGATCGGCGTTCCCTATATCAGGGAACAGACGATCAGTGACATTGCCACAGAGAACAACGGGGAAGCTGTGTTTACACTCACCTCTCCTCGTTCTTTAGCTCCTGTGACCGATCGCGGGACACCAGAGGCGATAGGGTCCGCGGGTCCGCAGGTCACGGAGCTTCAGACCGGGTCGCGTGCGCACCCCGACGGCTGGGCTATTAAAGGCAACGTACATGTACGTGCCTGTGCTTAGCCGTGCCATCCTGCCGACGTATGTGTGCAGGAGGCGGTCCTTAAATGGTTAACAGGGCAGGTTTGTAAGATAACTGAAATACAGCACATGTGATATCATTTGCTGCTCAGTGATTGCCGTATTCTAGTCTGCATCACTTAAAATCTGGCCTGTTAGTGGGTCCTGAGGACAGGAGCCGAGAACCACTGCTCTATAATCATCAGCTCCATCTAGTGGCCATAATGTGTTTGTTTCCTTGATTGGGGAATTTCAGGAAAAATACCACGTCATGGCCACTAGATGGAGCCGATTATCATACAAAAAAAAAATCACTGCATTAAAGCGGAGTTCCACCCAAAAATGTAACTCCCGCTTTAGGCATGTAATTTTTTTTTTGGGGGGGGGGGGCAGATACCCTCTTTCTAGAGGCACCCAGCTCCTACTTCCTCCTGGGGCTCTAGAAGGAATTTCACCTCTCCCCTCCTTGCAATCTTGTTGGACACGTCACAGGTCCAAGAAGATTGCCCAGCCAATCACAGCAGCACGCGGCAGTGAAGCCACAAACCCGGGGCGCCCACAGTTAGAATTCCGGCCCCGCAGAGAGGGGACCGTGGGACAGGCGAGTGTCCGATTATTAAAGGTCAGTGGATACACTTTTTGTCGCTGTGGACTTTTATATGGGTGGAACTCCTCTTTAACTTGAGCGAAATGTGGTAATTCTGCGCACGATAAGAATGATCAAAGCGGCAGTTCCACCGCTTGATCGTTCTTATAGGCGGCGGGAGGGGACGTCCCCCCCCCCTTCCCGTCACCATCCGGTGCTTCCCCGGGCTCTCCCGTGCCATCAGGGGCCCGGAGAGCGAATCGGCCAGTGCTGCCTGAGAAGCATAGAGATGACTGGTGACCAGATGGTCATCTCTATGACCGTCGGAGGTCTGGGCGCGACGTTATAACATCACGCCCGGTACCCAGAAGTAAACAAAGCCGCAATCGCGGCTGTCGGCATCAGATCAGTGAATTTTTTTTCACCGATCTCATGCTTGTAAGCCTAGAGGAGAGATGTGGGGGGAGGGGAGGTCTTATTGACCACCCCGCATCTCTCCATAAAGAGGACCTGTCACAGTCATTCATATTGCAAGGGATGTTTACATTTATTGTAATAGGAATAAAAGTGTAAAAAAAAAAAAAAGGAAGCACTCAGCACCTTTTCTCACGATCTCATGCTTGTAAGCCTGGAGGAAAGATGTGGGGGGAGGTCTTATTGACCCCACATCTCTCCATAAAGAGGACCTGTCAAACTGATTCATATTGCAAGGGATGTTTACATTCCTTGTAATAGAAATAAAAGTGATCAAAAAAAAGTGTAAAACGCCCCTGTCCCCGTTATCTCGCGTGCAGAAGCGAACACGCATGCAAGCCCTGCCCACATATGTAAACGCCAATCAAACCCCACATGTGAGGGATCGTCGCGTGCGTTAGAGCGTGTGCAACAATTCTAGCACTAGACCTCCTCTGTAACTCAAAAATAGTAACCTGTAAAAAAAAAAAGGGAGCTGTGGTGGCTCAACGTGATTGGCACTGCGCTGACAAGCCGTTCACCTCTGCAGCCAAGGGTTCGGATCCCGGTCTCGGCGGAATGTGAATTGAGTTTGGTGGTCTCAGCCCGGCTCCCGGTGGGTGTGCTATGCTAGGTACGCCTGTGCTTAGTACGCACACAAAATTGGTTTAACACGCACGCACATTGGCCATACGGTCTCCTAAAAAAAGAGAGGCGAAGGACCTACGGGGCTGGCTGGGTGGGCTAGACCCCCTCACTCCCTCATATGGGGAGTCCCTCTGCCCCGTTGGGGTCCTGTAGGGCCCCAGTTGGGCTCCCAAGTGGAGCAGGTAGGGCGGGGTGAGTGGGAGGCCCCCCCTCACACCCGCCATTGCCACCGGGGGCATGGAGAAGGAGATTGCCTCTGGGGGGAGGGTCTGCCTACTCCCAACTCCTGCAGTCCGGCTCCTCTCTCTCGCGTTCACGCACAAAATACACTTTAAAAAAAAAAAAAAAAAACGTCGCCTATGGAGATTTTTAAGTACTGAAGTCTGGTGCCATTCCATGAGCGTGTGCAATTTTAAAGCGTGACATGTTGGGTATCTATTTACTCGCCGTAACATCGTCTTTCACATTCTACAAAAAAATTGGGCTAACTTTACTGTTTTGTTATTTTTTAATTCATGAAACCGTTGTTTTTTTTCTAAAAAAAAAGGGCGTTTAAAAAAATATTGCGCAAATACTGTGCGAGAAAAAAAGTTACAATGACCGCTATTTTATTCCTTAGGGTGTCTGCTAAAAAAAAATATATAATGTTTGGGGGTTCTGATCAATTTTCGAGCAAAAAAATGTTTTAATTTTTACATGAAGGAGAGAAGTGCCAAAATAGGCGCGGTGGTCAAGTGGTTAAATGATCACAAAGGGAGAGAATTAGAGATGATCGCTCTCTGGGGTTTATGTAGATGGTGGATAAAAGTCACCATAAGGACATTCTCATACTGTAAATCATAGAAAGCTTACCCTGGCTGAGAACACTCACTGGCACGAGGAAAATAAATAAAACCAAAGAGGATCCAGAAGTCATCCTGCCGGCTTTTCATACAGATATCTGAAGATCCTGGAGGGAAAACAAAAGCAAGCGTCAGCGACATGGATTGAGGGAAAACACAGAAATGTATTCCAACCACAAACTCTCACTCCAGTCCTGATCAGGGCTGGACTGGGAGAAAAATTTGGCCCTGGACTTCATCCAGACTGGCCCACTTTGACAGGTCTCTCCCATGGCGGCCAGACAACTCCCGCACCCCCCGGCCACCCAAGCCCCCGCTTTCCCTTTACTAGCCACTAGCCATTCTACTTTATTAGAGTAGAACGGCTGGTACTCTTATAGGTAGTACCAGTGGGGAAGCTAGACATTATTTCACCCGGGGAAAATAATCAGTTCGGTGCCCCCCCCCTTATGGGACAAGATTAGGCAGAAGTGAGAAACTCCCAGGCTACAGCTGCTGAGTCAGCTGTCTATCCCCTCCCCCCTGCTCCTCTGTAATCCCCCCTGCTCCTCTGGTCCTCCCCCTGCTTCTCTGTTCACCCCAGGTGAGCACTGCAGGAAGGGAGAGAGAGGAGCAGAGAGGGGGCGGCGGTCTGCTGTCACTGAAGCCGGCCCACTGAGCCATCGGCCCACCGGGAAACTCCCTGTAGTCCCAATGGCCAGTCCATCCCTGTTCCTGATTTATACCATCTGCTGGAGGTCACAAGTGAAACCAACATTGCCCAGGTGGCCCGGAAATCCCGGACCCGGATTCCACCATTAGTTTCCTGCATGTGAACGCATGCGAGGTGATAAGTAGCGTCCGTCAATCGCCTCTCGCCTTTCATAATGTCACCATATAGAGATATCATTTCATTTGAACAAATTCAGAATTGTTTAATGGGTGTTTCCCTTTATTACAAAGCTCTGCGGAATTGGTTAAAATAAGAAGTGTAAAATAATAATAATAAAAAGATTTTTCATTACTTTAAAAGTCTCCAAAAATGTATAATTGTTTCATGTGTATTAGGTTTGCCTTTTGCACAACTCTGTGATATATGCTGGAATTTTTTAAAACTTTTATTATTTATATTTTTTATATTATTTATTTATTTATTATTATTATTAATATTATTATCATTATTTTTTATTTTATTTTTTATATGATGGAAAGCAGTACCTCCACAATCCCTCTAGATGTCGCTGTTGTACTCCTGACACATAGAATGACATTAGCGCAGGGTGATGTAGATTTTGCCCTTCGCTCCCTAAAAAAAAATACATCAAAGTCATCAGAGGACGGGGATCGTCCAATGAGAAGCTCTGGATTTCCTTCATCTGTCAGAATAAAATGTAATGCCGGGTTGAGGGAGAATTATATTCGCCTTTTGTTACATTTTCAGTTCCACGCGTTTTATCCCTTTAACCACCCCAATACTGGGCACACTTACCCAGGGCCGCCAATGCCATCAGGGGGGTACAGGCAGTACACCTGTAAGGGGCTGGGATGGCGACCCCCTTTTAAAAAAAATAAAAAATGAAATTATTATATATATATATATATATATATATATATATATATTTTTTTTTATTATTATTATTATTTTTTTTTTTTATTAAAGGACCTGGAGGTCCCCAGGGCTCGGATGGCAACCCCTCTTTTTCAATTATATATATATATATATATATATATATATATATATATATATATATATATATAATATTTTTCTGTTTGTTTTTATTAAAGGGCCTGGAGGTCCCTTTTTTTTTTTTTTTATATATATTTTTTAATATATATATTAACGCCTAGGGGTGCTGCAGGGGTTAATCGCAAAAAGGGGCAAGGTCCTTTAGCTGCATAACGGTCCGGGGCTTAAGTGGTTAAAGGTGTGTGATAAAAACACACATTCACATATCATACAATCCGTGTTCCATGTATAACACACAACCAAAACTTTGTTCTGTGTTGCAAAATAGTGAGCCAAACAAAGAAAAAAAACAATTAGTAAGGAAGGACGCTGCGTTTTTATTCAGCGGGTCAGCAGAGCGATTTGCGCCGAGTCATCGCTTTCCTCTTCTGTATTTCACTAATATCCTATCCACACGTTCCTAGAAATCTTACTAAGAACACGAGAGAGAGAGAGAGGAAGTGTGTGTGTGTGTGTGTGTGGGGGGGGGGGGGGGTAATACATAACAAGAGAGCCACGTTCTATATATTTATTAACAAAAAAAACAAAAAAAATTCCAGGTAAAAAAACGGAACATTATATTGAATACTTACTGCAATTTTTCTTACCTGGCACCTATCCATGGCAGCATACACGTCATGGTGGTAGTATCATATGCTGCCATGTTGGCGCCCAAAAAGAAAAATGAAATGAAACATATTCCTAACCATAATTAACTCCTTCCATGTACAAAATTGGGAGCACGGAAAAGCAGGGGGGAAACTGGAATCAGGAACAAGAGGGAGCAGGTACAAGGCAGCGGGGTTCAGGGTTCAGGGCAGGAGAAAAACAGGATCAATAGCAAAAGATCTCGGCAACAGCAAAACACTGGAGCAAGAGTTACTAGTAGGGTAGGGCTCAAATACCCTCCCAACAGCCAGCGTCGTGTATAAACTGATTAATGTGATCTGCTAAGAAACACCTGGTGGTGGACACCAGAACTACAACCTTCTGCTCTGGGAAGGACAGTGCCACCAGCTGGTGATCCGGGTCTTTACAACTGGCTTGCTACTAACACACATATAGGGCCAGATTCAGGTAGAGTTAGGCTGGAGTATCAGTGATACTCCAGCCTAACTGTCACTTTAAGCCGGCGTTTCTGTTTTCTGTAACCAGAAAACAAGAAACGCTGGGTTGGAGTTCCGATGCGATCGGCGCAATTGAATTTCGCCATCGCATCGCAACTTTAATTTAAAAATGGCGCCGGGGGCGTTCCCGCTGATTTACGCCGAAAAAATATGTTAATCAGCGGGAATCGGCAATTCACGATCGTATTCGCAGTGACTTTCCGACGTTTCCGTAAGCGATACGCGGCGTAAAGATAAAGCAGCCCCCTAGTGGAGTATCCTATGTTAAGTATAGACGTCGTCATCGCGTCGAAAAAAATAATAATCGCGTCGCTTGCGTAAAACGTCCATGAATGGGGATTTGACGTCATTGACGTTCACTGACAGAATTTGTAGCATGCGCACTGGGATGCATTGACAGTTGACGCATGCGCAGTACGTTCGCCGCGGGATCGCGCTTAGTTTAAATAATACACGCCCCGTACCCGCCCAATTTGAATTCCGCCGGCTCATTTGCGATGCGCTGCCGCAACTTTAGGAGCAAGTGCTTCATGAATAACAGCACTTGCTCCTAAAATTTCGCCAGCGTAACGTAAATGAGAAACGTTACTCCAGAGCAAAGATGCGCCCATCTACCTGAATCTGGCCCCAAGTCATAAACAGGGCCGCCCATCAGGAGGGTACAGGCAATATACCTGTAAGGGGCCCAGATGGCAACCCCCCTTTTAAAAAAAAATTAAAACAATTTTTTATAAAAATGTTTATATATATATATATATATATATATATATATATATATATATTTTATTATTAAAGGGCCTGGAGGTCCCCAGGGACCCAGATGGCAAGCCCCCCTTTTTTTTATTAAAGATTTATTAAAAGCCCAGAGGTCCCGGATGGCAACCCCCCCATTTTTTTTATAAAAAACATTTTCCATTATTTTCTATATATTTCGCTTCTCAATATATACGCTTCTCAATTCATGCCCCCCCGCTTCTCAATTAACGGCAGCCCCCCGCTTCTCAATTTGGGGCGACAGCATCCCCACCCGGGTTCTCTGATCTAGGGGGCCCATGCCTGAAGCTGTGTAAGGGGCCCCATAATTTCTGATCGTAAAGGTTCATTTTCAATTTTTGCACACATGGTTACATAGTTGCCAACAGTCCCGATTTTCCCCGGACAATCACGATTTTGGGACCCTCGTCCCAAAAAGGAGCGCGTCCCGATTAATTACCGAGGATTTTGTCTTCCTCCCGGGAAAATCGGGAATGTTTTGGCCAAAACCGGCCTGGCGTGCTAAAAAAAACATGGCCGCCGTCACCTGCCGCAAGGTGCCTTTGCTCGTGTGTTCGGTGGAGAGGGGAGGGGCAGCCAATTTGGCTTCACTTTTCAGTGTACACTAAAACCGATTGGCTGCACGAATCGGAGGCCCCTCCCCTCTCCGCTGAACACACGGCGCCGCTTGTGGTGTTTGCCGCATTTTTCTCTTAGACTATGCCACGCCTACAAACGAATACCGGCCTGGCCAATTAAAATGGACACGGCCCCCAAGCCCAGAAGAAGTCGGGGATAAGATGTTGGCACTGGTCTAAGGACGTCGCATCGCTGGAAGGGGGAGGGTCAGTTCTGAGTTTAGTTTATTTTTATGGCATGTTATTTATTTTCTTTTTTTTCGTGGACTTCCAAATATGGTAGCTGGATTTGGAATGGACTTTCAGGCAGTTTGCCAACAATTTATTATTTACAAGAGGATTGTTAGAGCCCGATTCACATCCTTCCTCTTCCTACGAGCTGGGACCGGCGATAGCACGACGCCGCCTGAGGTATTGGCAGGAAAAGACAAATACAAAGGAACGCATTGTCTCTTCTTATTTAGGAATAACCTTTTACTAACGGACCAAAAAAAAATAAAGAAATTAACTTTGGATGACAACAGTCATGGGAATAGGTAATCAATGACACTCATTCTTCCTGTTCCGGCTCTGTTCTGAGTCAAACTTTCCACTGGAGTAGCACCTGAACCACAGCAAATCACTTCCAATGCCTGTGTCCATTCCCCTGCCTGCGTCCATTCCCCCTGCCTGTGTCCATTCCCTCTGCCTGTGTCCATTCCCCCTGCCTGTGTCCATTCCCCTGCTTATCTTCATTCTCCTGCTTGTGTCCATTCCCCTGCCTGTGTCCATTCTCCTGCCTGTGTCCATTCCCCTGCCTGCGTCCATTCCCCTGCCTGCGTCCAATCCCCCTGCCTGTGTCCATTCCCTCTGCCTGCGTCTATTCCCCCTGCCAGTGTCCATTCGCCCTGCCAGTGTCCATTCCCCCTGCCTGTGTCCATTCCCCCTGCCTGTGTCCATTCCCCTGCTTATCTTCATTCTCCTGCTTGTGTCCATTCCCCTGCCTGTGTCCATTCTCCTGCCTGTGTCCATTCCCCTGCCTGCGTCCATTCCCCTGCCTGCGTCCATTCCCCCTGCCTGTGTCCATTCCCTCTGCCTGCGTCTATTCCCCCTGCCAGTGTCCATTCGCCCTGCCAGTGTCCATTCCCCCTGCCTGTGTCCATTCCCCCTGCTTATCTTCATTCTCCTGCTTGTGTCCATTCCCATGCTTGTGTCCATTCCCATGCTTGTGTCAATTCCCATGCTTGTGTCCATTCCTCTGACTGTGTCCTCTCCCCTGACTGTGTCCTCTCCCCTGACTGTGTCCATTCCTTTGCCTGTCTCCATTCCTTTGCCTGTCTCTATTCCCCTGCCTGTGTCCATTCCCCTGCCTGTGTCCATTCTCTTGCCTGTGTCCATTCCCCTGCCTGTGTCCATTCCCCTGCCTGTGTCCATTCCCCCGCCTGTGTCCATTCCCCCGCCTGTGTCCATTCCCCCGCCTGTGTCCATTCCCCTGCCTGTGTCCATTCTCCTGCCTGTGTCCATTCCCCCGCCTGTGTCCCTTCCCCTGCCTGTGTCCATTCCCCTGCTTATCTTCATTCTCCTGCTTGTGTCAATTCCCATGCTTGTGTCCATTCCTCTGACTGTGTCCTCTCCCCTGACTGTGTCCATTCCCCTGTCTGTGTCCATTCCCCTGCTTATCTTCATTCTCCTGCTTGTGTCCATTCCCATGCTTGTGTCAATTCCCATGCTTGTGTCCATTCCTCTGACTGTGTCCTCTCCCCTGACTGTCTCCATTCATTTGCCTGTCTCCATTCCTTTGCCTGTCTCCATTCCTTTGCCTGTCTCTATTCCCCTGCCTGTGTCCATTCCCCTGCCTGTGTCCATTCGCCTGCCTGTGTCCATTCTCCTGCCTGTCTCCATTCCCCTGCCTGTGTCCATTCCCCTGCCTGTGTCCATTCTCCTGCCTGTGTCCATTCCCCTGCTTGTGTCCATTCCCCTGCCTGTGTCCATTCCCCTGCCTGTGTCCATTCTCCTGCCTGTGTCCATTCTCCTGCCTGTGTCCATTCCCCTGCCTGTGTCCATTCCCCCGCCTGTGTCCATTCCCCCACCTGTGTCCATTCCCCTGCCTGTGTCCATTCCCCCGCCTGTGTCCATTCCCCCGCCTCTGTCCATTCCCCTGCCTCTGTCCATTCCCCCGCCTGTGTCCATTCCCCCGCCTCTGTCCATTCCCCTGCCTCTGTCCATTCCCCTGCCTCTGTCCATTCCCCTGCCTCTGTCCATTCCCCTGCCTCTGTCCATTCCCCCGCCTGTGTCCATTCCCCCGCCTGTGTCCATTCCCCCGCCTGTGTCCATTCCCCCGCCTGTGTCCATTCCCCCGCCTCTGTCCATGTTCACAATTATGTGCCACTTTGTGTTGGTCTATCACATAAAATCCCAATAAAACACATTCACGTTTTTGGTTGTAACATGACAAAATGTGGAGAATCTCAAGGGGTGTGAATACTTTTTCAAGGCAATGTAACTGCATCTGCATGCGCAGTTTTTTTTTGCGTGTTTCGGGGCCATGCGTTTCTGTCAGCTCATTCATTTCCATTGGCTGCAAAACATTCGGGAATGCACCAAGAGTATATCAAACATCATTTTTAAAATGGTGCTGCGCCAAACTACGTGGCACTAGGGGTAAGTTTGGGGTGGAGGAACTTGACAGTCCTGACCTCAACCCGATAGAACACCTTTGGGAAGAATTAGAGCCAAGACTGCGGGCCAGGCCTTCTGGACCAACGCTCTTCAGGAAGAATGGTCCAACATTCCCATAGACACACTCCTAAACCTTGTGGACGGCCTTCCCAGAAGAGGTGAAGCTGTTATAGCTGCAAAGGGCGGGGCCAACTCAATATTCAACCCTCCGGACTTAGACTGGGATGCCATTAAAGTTCATGTGCGTGTAAAGGCCGGCGTCCCAATACTTTTGGTAATATAGGGCCAGATCCACAAAGCTGCCCCGCCGGCGCGGCGTGTCTCATTTACTCTACGCCACTGTAAGTGACAGAGGCGTATCATTATCCACAAAGAAATGCCGCTGTAGCTTACGGCGGCGTATCGTAAATCGTCCGGCGTACGCGGGTGTAATTCAAATGACCCGACGCAAACGACACTTTTTTTTTAACTGCGCATGCACCGGCCGTGGACGTATCCCAGTGCGCATGCGCGAAATCACGTCGCAAAACATCAACATCAACGTAACTTACGCAAATCCCTATTCGCGAACGGTTTACGCAAACGACGGAAAATCCCCGCTGGCCCGATGTCCATACTTTACATTACCTACGCCTCTATACAGCAGGGGTAACTTTACGCCGGACCTACGATTACGCAAACAACGTAAAAACACTGCGCCGGCCGTACGTACGTTTGTGAATCGGCGTATCTAGCTCATTTGCATATTTTACGCGGACACACAACGGAAGCGCCCCTAGCGTCCAGCGTAAATATTCAACTAAGATACGACGGTGTAATAACGTTACACCGGTCGTATCCTAGCGTAATTCCAGCGTATCTTGTTTTGTGAATACAAAACAAAGATACGCCGGCGGGGAATTTGAAATTACGGCGGCGTATCTGGAGATACGCCGCCGTAAGTGCTTTGTGGATCTGGCCCATTGTGTATATTCCTGAATATTTCCTCTTTTGTATTTTCCTGAAGCTTTCAGTTTAGTTCAACGTAAGTAGGTAAAGGCGAGGTATGATGGACGGCGGACGGAGTGTTTGGCACATAAATGGGGTTAATGTGCCACCAGATGGAATCTGGGCTCCCCGCTGAAGAATGGACGACGCAGCGACGCAGCGACGCTCCTTATTAGGGGAAATGCTCTCTTGTAATAAACTTTCATTCCCAAATCCGCAACAGTCTTGGCAAATACTTTATAACTTTTTTTTGGACTTTGTGATATTGAAATCGAAAACATATTGACCGCCCCCTCCCCCCATTCCTCGCCCCATCCCACATTATCTGTGAGTATTTCTGATGGATCACATCAGGTGAAAAATTCCCTTTTCCCGGACGCTCTGCTGAGTGAGAACAGACTCTATGAACTCCGAAAGAGAAAGCAAAGCCCTCCCCAGATGTGAGAGATCCAGACCAGACCAGACCAGACCATACCAGACCTAGCCATCACACACAGTGCAGGTCCACCTAGTTGGGGGTCATCGCTGGAGTTTTGAGGAGTTGCTGTGGGTGGCGCGGTGGCGTGGTGACGCGGTGTCGCTTACCTTAACCACGGCCTCCGAGGACCACATGTGGCCCATTACACAATTTTTGCCTGCAGCAACTTGCCCTGTTTTTGCATCGTACGTTTCAATGGTGCGAGTGAACCAGCTGCCTGCAACATGACCAAAAAAGGGGGCGACTCTGATGTAAAGGGGGGGCTCTGATACAAAGGAGGGCTCTGATACAAGGGGGGATGCTTTGATACAAAGGGGGATGCTCTGATACAAAGGGGGATGCTCTGATACAAAGGGGAGGGCTCTGATACAAAGGGGAGGGCTCTAATATAAAGAGGGACTCAGATAAAAAAGGGGCTCTGATACAAAGGGGGGGGGCTCTGATACAAAAGGGGGGCTCTGATACAAAGGGGAGGGCTCCGATACAAAGGGGAGGGCTCTGATACAAAGGGGAGGGCTCTGATACAAAGGGGAGGGCTCTGATATAAAGAGGGGCTCTGATATAAAGGGGAGGGCTCTGATATAAAGAGGGACTCAGATAAAAAGGGGGCTCTGATACAAAGGGGGGGCTCTGATACAAAAGGGGGCTCTGATACAAAAGTGGGGGGGCTGATACAAAAGGGGGGCTCTGATACAAAAGGGGAGGGCTCTGATACAAAGGGGAGGGCTCTGATACAAAGGGGAGGGCTCTGATATAAAGGGGAGGCTCTGATATAAAGGGGGGCTCTGATATAAAGGGGGGGCTCTGATATAAAGGGGAGGGCTTTGATAAAAGGGTAGGGCTTTGATAAAAGGGGAGGGCTCTGATATAAAGAGGGGCTCTAAAATAAAGGGGAGGGCTCTGATATAAAGGGGAGGGCTCTGATATTAAGGGGAGGGCTCTTATAGAAAGGGGGGCTCTGATACAAAGGGGGGGCTCTGATATAAAGGGGGGGCTCTGATACAAAGGGGATGCTCTGATACAAAGGGGGGGCTCTGATACAAAGGGGAGGGCTCTGATACAAAGGGGAGGCTCTGGTCTGAAGGAGAAATCTTGACGTGAACCAGGACTCTGATGTGATGGGGAGCTTTTGATATGAAGAGGAGACTCGGTTATGTAAGGGGGGCAGGGCCGTCTTTAATGTTGATTGGAACCTGGGCAAAAAATTTCTTGGGGGGAGGGCCCCCCATGCAATTTTGCTCCCTCTCAGCTCTGAGACATACAATAAATATCAGCTAGACTTAAAGTCTCAGTTTTCTGCATCAGATCAGGCAGTGATTGCGATTGGTTGCCAGAGGTTACAGCATATCATTACCACATACTGACTGGTTGCTAGAGGTTACAGCACAGATTACGGCTCACTGATTAGTTGCTAGAGGTTACAACACATCATCTCTTCACTGCAGAGGGGCGTGAGATACATATGAATGCTGCCTTTATTTAAAAATATAAATGCCGCCGGCCTCAGTTATCTACATATGAATGACGGCTATTTACATGTACACACAGGATCTGCAGGTGAGACATCTGTACACAGCAATAGGGCAGAGCTGGGCAGCATTAGTAGCAGCACTTCACACTGAGATATCAGGACTAGGGATGAGCTTCGAGTTGGAGTAGAACTCATGTTGGACTCGAACTATTTGGGGTGTTCGCGGCAAGTTCGTGTGAACTTTAGAACCCTGTTAAAGTCTATGGGACTCGAACGTTTAAAATCTAAAGTGCTCATTTTAAAGGCTAATATGCAAGTTATTGTAATAAAAAGTGTTTGGGGACCCGGGTCCTGCCCCAGGGGAGTGTTTGGGGACCCGGGTCCTGCCCCAGGGGACATGTATCAATGCAAAAATAAGTTTTATAAACTGCAGTTTTTTTGGCAGCAGTGATTTTAATAATTCCTTTAAGTGAAACAATAAAAGTGAAATATTCCTTTAAATTTCGTACCGGGGGGGGGGTGGGTGTGTGTATAGTATGCCTGTAAAGTAGTGCTTGTTTCCCATGCTTAGAACTGTCCCTGCACAAAGTCTCATTTCTGAAGGAAAAAGTAATTTAGAATCACTCGCGGCTATAATGAATTGTCGGCTCCCGGCAATACAGAGAAAAGTCATTCATAAAAAAAAATGTGTGGGAGTCCACGGCATTTTTTTTTTTAATTTGGGGTTGAGTTCCCCTTAAAATTCATTATACCAGACCTGAAGAGTCTGGAATGGATATTTGGGGGGAACCCCACATTTTTTTTTTTATTTGACGCAGGGTTCCCCTCAACATCCATACCAGACCCTAAGGTGAGTGATTTTAAATGACTTTTTTTCCTTCAGAAATTACACTTTGTGCAGGGACAGTTCTAAGCATGGGAAACATGTGCTACTTTACAGGCATACTATACACCCCCCTAGGTACGAAATTTAAAGGAATATTTCAATTTTATTGTTTCACTTTAAGCATTATTAAAATCACTGCTCCTGAAAAAAAAAAGACTTTTTTGCATTGATACATGATCCCTGGGGCAGGACCCGGGTCCCCAAACACTCCCCTGGGGCAGGACCCGGGTCCCCAAACACTCCCCTGGGGCAGGACCCAGGTCCCCAAACACTCCCCTGGGGCAGGACCCAGGTCCCCAAACACTCCCCTGGGGCAGGACCCGGGTCCCCAAACACTCCCCTGGGGCAGGACCCGGGTCCCCAAACACTCCCCTGGGGCAGGACCCGGGTCCCCAAACACTCCCCTGGGGCAGGACCCGGGTCCCCAAACACTCCCCTGGGGCAGGACCCGGGTCCCCAAACACTTTTTAGGACAATAACTTGCATATTAGCCTTTAAAAATAGTACTTTAGATTTCAAACGTTCGAGTCCCATAGACTTTAACAGGGTTCTAAAGTTCACACAAACTTTTGGTCTGTTCGCAGGTTCTGGTGCAAACCGAACCCAGGGGTGTTCGGCTCATCCCTAATCGGGACACGGCACAGGAGTAAAATTTCAAGGGAATTTAAACTGGGATAGTTGGCAAGTATGAGGCAGTTGCTTTGGGCCCCACAACAATGTCAGGGCCCAGGTCAGCTTCTCCTTTTGCCCTGCCTTAAAGATGGCTCTGAAGGGAGGGGGGGGGGGCTCTGAAATGATGGGGGGGTGGATTATGATATAGAAATATTTCTTGGAGGGTGTTCATTTATTTATACATCTTGCAGCCCACAATTATTTGATGTGGCCCTCGTACTGCAAAGTGTGGAGCCCCCCGATCTAGACCATATGGGCATTAACCTATCCGCGTTACACGGGGACCCGTCTCCCCCCTTGTTGCTCACACTTTACCCGTTTTCTTTATCCAGTGGAATTAACAAGAGGATATCACTAGATCTTTATATCATACAAGTGCCAGTTTATGACCTAATTGACTACAACAGCTGCTTATGAGGAGAAAGTCCACCTTGATAAAAGCAGAAAAACAAAAGTTCAGCCACTGAGAAGAGACTTTCCGAGGTCACACTAGGGCTGTCTTAATGAGAGGGCACTGCCCAGGGGCCCCAGCTGCATGGGGGGGGGGGGCCCTGAACTTTCACCAAAGCAGCTGGTCCTTGAGCCCACGCTGCCCCGAAATTGGGTGCCCCATGACGGCCCTGAGAGTGAAAGATACACAAGGGAGGCAGTCTTAATGCCGTTATGTAGAGACGATGTTCCTGTTGAGCGCCTCTCATTGTAAACAACAGTAGAGGTGATCAACAAAAGAAATATAGATATATATGTCGTGCTCGCCCCCTCCCTTGGACTGCAGGAGAGTCAGGACGCCCACTAACACACAGCTCCTTTACTCTATCTGCAACGTAGAGAGTGTCCTGACTCTGCTGTAGTCCAAGGGAGGGGGCGAGCATGACACTCCACACCAGGGAGAAAGCCTTGCATTACTGTGTGGAGTTACAGACAGAAGAACAGGAAGTGAGGATTTCTCAGAAGAAATAAGGACATTTAAAAGCAAAATGGAAGGATGAGGTAAGTGAAGGAGGACTGCACTAAAGTAAAGGAAGATATTTAGGGAAAAAAAATTGTACCTTTACAACCCCTTTAAGGACCGCCGCACGCAGATTTACAGGGACAGGCAAATGGGGCGTACAGGTACAGTGGAACCTCGATTTAAGAGTAACTTGGTTTGAGAGCAAATTGATTTGAGAGCAACTTTTTTTTTTAATTCTGACTTGGTTTGCGAGTGTTGACTTGCAAGACGAGCACAGTTCAAGCTTAGTAGGCCTGCAGTACCTCATTTGGCCTGAGGTACGGGGGGGGGGAAGAAGCTGAGAAAACATGAAAATAGGCCTGCAGTACCTCATTTGGCCTGAGGGACAGGGTGCAGGAGCCGAGAAACGCCGAACATTGGCCTGCAGTACCTGCAGGGGGTGCAGAAAAACGAGCCAAAGTGTCCTCGGGCCCTTTCAGACATTATCGGTGCTGTCTGGCGCCCCCCCACCTCTGCCCGTATTCGGTATTGCATCCCATTGAAGTCAATGCGGAACAAATTATTTTCGTTTCCATTGACTTCAATTGGAAAAACTCGCTTTCATATGCGAGTACTTTGGATTACGAGCATTCTCCTGGAACAGATTATACTCCGAGTTTCAACTGTACGTCCTCTTTAATTTGCAGCCGTGTGGTCGCGACCCTGTCATAAGATCCGTGCCCGCGGGACCTGTGGACTCGATGTCCGCTGGTGTCCCGCGATCGCGTCACGGACCTGAAGAACGGGGAGATGTCAGTGTAAACACGACATCTCCCCCGTTCTTCCTAATGACAGGTCACTAATCGTCTGTTCCCTCTCATCGGGAGCAGCGATCAGTGACGTGTCACTCGTAGCCGCGCCCCCTAACAATTAGAATCACTCCCTAGGACACACTAAACCTCTTCAGCGCCCCCTTGTGGTTAACCCCTTCACTGCTAGTGTAATTTTTACAGTATCAGTGCCTTTTTATAGCACTGGTCGCTGTAAAAATGACAATGGTCCCAAAATGGCGTCAAAAGTGTCGGATGTGTCCGCCATAATGTCGAAAAACCCAGATTGCCGCCATTGCTAGCACAAAAAAAAAAAAATACTAATAAAAATGCAATAAAACTATCCCCTATTTTGTAGACGCTATAACTTTTGTGTAAACCAATCAATCATTTTTTATTTTTTTTACCAAAAATATGTAGAAGAATACGTATCGGCCTAAACTGAGGAAACATTTTATTTTTTAACTTTTTTGGGGGGATATTTATTATAGCAAAAAATGTTGCTTTTTTTTTTTTTTCAAAATTGTCGCTCTATTTTTGTTTATAGAGCAAAAAAATAAATCAAATACCACCAAAATAAAGCTCTAATTGTGGGAAAAAAAGGACGCCAATTTTGTTTGGGAGCCACGTCGCACGACCGCGCAACTGTCAGCTAAAGCGACGCAGTGCCGAATCGCAAAAAGTGGCCAAATGGTCCGGGGCTGAAGTGGTTAAAGTTGGCTCGACAACATTTTTCATTCTTCTTGTTCATGAAGCCAAAAGCGTGTCAATGTTTTCCCTTGAGGGAGCGGGACCAAGACGATGAATTATCGTTTTTTAACGTCAGTTCGTAACCCTACAATGCGGCAGCCCATGATTGGCGCCAATGGATTAGCATGGTTGGTTGAGCCAACAATAAGACGGTCTGTACTCATTTACCCCCATACATAAATAGTTGTGAGGTCGAGTAAAAGCTGGGCTAAAGGACGTTCTAAGGGTTTTGCACAATTGATTACATTGTGCTGCCCGTGTCGGGCCAGTGTAGTGGTCCACAGATCTGCAAATGGCAGTACAATCCCAGAGGCCGAGTATTATCCTAAAGATCGCAATGAATGAGCCGCCTTTATCCAGCCGTCAATTTTCCCCGAGACTGGAATGCAGGAGGTCACATACGGGTGGCGTATGTTTTTTTTTAGTACAACAAAGTTCAAGAAGTGAAGATCCGCATTGCATGAGGAACATCTAAAAATGTTCATTACGCTGAGCACAGTACCCTGAAAGTTTTTCTTCTTTTCTAGACTCTTCTCCCCGACTCTAACCCTACTTCCCGACTCTAACCCTTCCTCCCGACTCTAACCCTACTCCCCGACTCTAACCCTACTCCCCGACTCTAACCCTACTTCCCGACTCTAACCCTACTCCCCGACTCTAACCCTACTTCCCGACTCTAACCCTACTCCCCGACTCTAACCCTACTCCCCGACTCTAACCCTACTCCCCGACTCTAACCCTACTTCCCGACTCTAACCCTACTCCCCGACTCTAACCCTACTTCCCCGACTCTAACCCTACTCCCCGACTCTAACCCTACTCCCCGACTCTAACCCTACTCCCTGACTCTAACCCTACTTCCCGACTCTAACCCTACTCCCCGACTCTAACCCTACTCCCCGACTCTAACCCTACTCCCCGACGCTAACCCTACTTCCCGACTCTAACCCTACTCCCTGACTCTAACCCTACTCCCCGACTCTAACCCTACTTCCCGACTCTAACCCTACTCCCCGACTCTAACACTACTCCCCGACTCTAACCCTACTCCCCGACTCTAACCCTACTTCCCAACTCTAACCCTACTCCCCGACTCTAACCCTACTCCCTGACTCTAACCCTACTTCCCGACTCTAACCCTACTTCCCGACTCTAACCCTACTCCCCGACTCTAACTCTACTTCCGACTGTAACCCTACTCCCCGACACTAACCCTACTCCCCGACTCTAACCCTACTTCCCGACTATAACCCTACTTCCCGACTCTAACCCTACCTCCTGACATCAACTCCTCCTTCTAACTTAATCCCTACCTGAAAAATTTTACCCTACTTTCTCCCACTAACCCTACCTTTTAACTCAAACCCTACCTCCTAAATTTAACCCTATGTCCTAGCTCAAACCCTCCTTCCTAAATCTAACTCTACATCCTAACACTAACCCTACCTCGTAAATCTAACCCTACTTCCTAACACTAATCCTACTCCTAACTTTAACCCTACTTCCTAACACTAACCCTACCTCTTAAATCTAATCCTACATTTTAACACCAACTCCACCCCTCTAACTTTATCCCTACCTCTAAATTCTAACCCCACTTCCTAACATAAACCCTACCTCCCGACTCTAACCCTACTTCCTGACTCTAACCCTACTACCCGACTGTAACCCTACCTCCTGACATTAACTCCTCCCTCTAACTCAATCCCTACCTCAAAAATCTTACCCCACCTTCTCCCACTAACCCTACCTTTTAACTCAAAGCCTACCTCCTAAATCTAACCCTACGTCCTAGCTCAAACCCTACTTCCTAAAACTAACCCTACTTCCTAACACTAACCCTACTCCTAACTCTAACTCTATGTCCTAACACTAACCCTACCTTGTAAATCTAACCCAACTTCCTAACACTAACCCTACTCCTAGCTCTAACCCTACCTCTTACATGTAATCATACTTTCTGACACTAACCCTACGCCTTACTCTTACCCTACTTCTTAAAACTACCCTACCTCCTAACACTAACCTTAGCTCTTAAATCTAATCCTACCTCCTAACATTAACTCTATCTTCTAACTCTAACCATACCACCTAACACTAACCATACTACCTCTTAACCTACCACCTATCATCAACCCTGCCTCTTAAATATAATTCTACCTCCTGACATTAATCCTTCTCCTTACTCTTTCTCTACCTCATAACACTACCCTACCTCCTAATACTAACCATAACCCTTAACTCTAATACTATCTTCTAACACTAACCATACCCTTAACTCTAACCCTACTTTCTAACACTAACCCTACCTTCTAACACTAACCCTACCCCTGAACTCTAACCCTACCTTCTAACACTAACCCTACCCCTGAATTCTAACCCTACCTTCTAACACTAACCCTACCATTTAGTGATACCTCCTACCACTAAACCTCCTCCTAACTCTTACCCTACCTCCTGACTCTTACCCTACCTCCTAACACTAACCCTACCTCCTAACCATTACCCTACCTCCTAACCCTAACCTTTCTCCTAACTATTACCCTACGTCCTAACACTAACCCTCCTCTTAATTCTAACCCTACCTCCTAACTCCAGCCCTACCACCTAACTCCAACCCTATCTCCTAACACTAACCCTACTTCTAACTCTTACCCTACATCCTATAACTAATCCTATTCCTAGCTCTTACCCTACCTCCTAACACTAACCCTACTCCTAAATCTTACCCTACCTCCTAACTCTAGCCCTACCTTCTAACACACATTTTTGAACTGAGTGCAATCTTAATGCCATTATGTGGAGTAGATGTTCCTGTTGAGTACCTCTCATTGTAAACAAGAGTAGAGGTGGTCAACAAAAGAAATCTAGGCAAGGCAGTTAAAGCTGGAGTAAACACAACGTCCCGGATTCACAAAGCACTTACGCCGACGTATCTCGAGATACGCCGCGTACGTGTAAATATGCGCCATCGTATCTGTGCGCCGCGCCCACAGAACTAAGATACGCCTAAAAACTGGCTTCAGTCCACCGACGTAACTTTCCTACGCCGGCGTATCGTGGGCGCATAGTTACGCTGGACGCATCTGGCGCTCCCATTGATTTCCTATTTCCTTAATATACGCGGTTTGCGTAAGTCGTACATCCGGCGTAAAGTTATTCCCCATATAGGAGGCACCACTCATGCAAAGGTATGGACCAGGGAACGAATGCCATAAAATTTTACGTAGTTCACGTTGTACGTGAATAGGGCTGGGCATAGGTTACGTTCACGTCGTAGGCAGTGATTCGAGGTGATTGTGAGCATGCGCACTGGGATGCGTCCAAGGTACGACTCATGCGCAGTTCGATTTAAGTACTTGTGTGACGCTCGGCCCATCATTTGCATGGGGTCACGCTTCATTTAAATATATCACGCCCACTTCCAGCCACTTCCAGCCCACTTCCACCTACTTTGACTTAGGCCGGCTTACGCCTACGAACTTACGTTATGCCGGCGCAACGTTGGGAGCATTTGTATTGTGAATTCCTTGCTTCCCTCTCCGAGCTGCGCCGGCGTAGCGTAAAACACATACGCTACGGCGGCATAAATATGCGCCGATGTATGTGAATTTGGGCCAACCAGTTCACTTTATCAGTTATTTATCATAAGTGACCTTTTCTGGCTGGACTGTGCCCACAGAACCACAACTTTCTGCAAAGTTTAGCTTTCTAAACCACTTCAATACTGGGCCATTGTCATATGATGTCCACAAAAGGGATCTCCCTTTGCCTGCAGAGAGAGGCATCATCCAGAAATCCATCTCTTCTGCCGCGATTCTGCACAACATAAGAACGATCATAGCCGCTTGATCGTTCTTATAGGCGGCGGGAGGGGACATCACCCCCTCCCGCCGCCATCCGGTGCTTCTCCGGGCTCTCCTGTGCCATCGGGGGCCCGGAGAATGAATCGTCCGGCGCTAGCTGGAACCATAGTGATGACCAGATGGTCACCAGTCATCTCTATGACCGTCGGAGGACCCGGGCGCGATGTGATGAAGTCACGCCCGGGTCCCGTGAGTAAACAAAGCCGCGATTGCGGCTGTAAGCCACAGTATTCATGAGATCGGTGAATTTTTTTCACCGATCTCATGGTTTCCAGCCTGGAGGAGAGATGTGGGGGTCTTATTGACCCCGCATCTCTCCATAAAGAGGACCTGTCACACTGATTCCTATTACAAGGGATGTTTACATTCCTTGTAATAGGAATAAAAGTGATAAAAAAATTAAAAATAAATAAAAAAAGTTAAAAAAAATAAATAAATATGTAAAAAAATAATAATAATAATAATAATAATAAAAAAATAAAAACGTCCCTGTCCCCGGTAGCTCGCACGCAGAACGCAGAAGCGAACGCACACGCAAGTCCCGCCGACATATGTAAACGCCGTTTAAACCACATATGTGAGGGATTGCCGCGTGCGTTAGAGTGCCAGCAACAATTCTAGCACTAGATCTCCTCTGTAAATCTAAACTGGTAACCTGTAAAAAAATTCAAAATGGAGATTTTTAAGTACCGAAGTTTGACGCCATTCCATGAGTGCGCGCAATTTTAAAGCATGACATGTTAGGTATCTATTTACTCGGTGTAACATCATCTTTCACATTTTACAAAAAAATTGGGCTAACTTTACTGTTTTGTTATTTTTTTAAATCGTGAAACAATTTTTTTCCCCAAAAAAGGCGTTTGAAAAATTATTGCGCAAATACCGTTCAAGATAAAACGTTGCAATGACCGTCGTTTTATTCCCTAGGGTGTCTGCTAAAAAAAAACATATATAGGGCCAGATTCAGGAAAGGTTACGCTGGCGGATCGAGTGATCCGCCAGCCTAACTGTGGCTTTGAGCCGGCGTTTCTGTTTTCTGTAACCAGAAAACAAGAAACGCCGGGTTGAAGTTCTGATGCGAGCAGCGTAACTGAGTTTCGCCATCGCATCGTTACTTCAACTTAAAAATGGCGCCGGGGGCGTTCCCGCCGATTTACGCTCAAAAAATATGTTAATGAGCAGAAATCGGCAATTCACGATCGAATTCCGGCGCGACGCAGTGACGTTACGACGTTTCCGGACGGGATATGCGGCGCATAGATATACCTACATGGGGTTGGAGTATCCTATGTTAGGTATAGGCGTCGTCATCGCGTCGAAAAAAAAAAAAAAAACGTCGCTTGCGTAAAACGGTCATGAATGGGAATGTGACGTCATTGACGTTCATTCACAGATTTTGGAGCATGCGCACGGGGATGTTTTGACACTCGACGCATGCGCAGTACGTTCGCGGCGGGAACGCGCTTAGTTAGCATACTACACGCCCCGTACCCGCCCAATTTGAATTCCGCCGGCTCATTTGCGATGCGCTGCCGCAACTTTAGGAGCAAGTGCTTCGTGAATGACAGCACTTGCTCCTAAAATTTCTGCAGCGCAACGCAAATGAGAAGCGTTACTCCAGAGCAAAGATGCTCTGGACTACCTGAATCTGGCCCATAATGTTTGGGGGTTCTGCGTAATTTTCTAGCAAAAAAATGATGATTTGTACATGTAGGAGAGAAGTGCCAGAATAGGCCCGGTATGGAGGTGGGTATAAAAGCCCGGTATTGAAGGGGTTAAAGTGGCTTGACAACTTTTTCATGATGCCAAAGCGTGTCAAGGTTTTCCCTTGAGGGAGCGGGACGAAGAAGATGAATTATCATTTTTTTTTTTTTGTGTCAGTTCATAACCCTACAGCAGCCCATGATTGGCGCCAATAGATTAGCGTGGTCGGTTGAGCCAACAATAAGATGGTCTGTACTCACTTACCCCCATACATAAATAGTCGGGAGGTCGGAGCATTTTTGTTTAGGGTAGAAGCTGGGCTGAAGGACGTTCTAAGGATTTTGCACAATTGATAACATTGTGCTGCCCGTTTCGGCCAGTGTAGTGGTCCAGGGATCGGCAAATGGCAGTACAATCCCAGAGGCCGAGTATTATCCCAAAGATCGCAATGAAGGAGCCGCCATTATCCAGCCGTCAATTTTTCCCGAGACTGGAATGCAGGAGGTCACAAACTATGGGATATATTTATCGCATACAAGCATACCCCACTTTTAAGTAAACAACGGGACCAGAGCATGTATGTAAAACGAAAATGTACTTAAAGTGAAGCAATACCTTTTTTCCTTGTCAAATATATCTTTATTGGAATATAAAGTAAGCGATATACAGAAAATAAAAGAAATACTAAACAAAAGAAAAACAGAGAAAATACAAGTATACAATTGTAAAAATAAAGAAACATTGCAGTGTTGAAAGAACAGGGGACTACAGGGACTACAGGGAGTTTCCCGGTGGGCCGATGGCTCAGTGGGCCGGCTTCAGTGACAGCGGACCGCGCCCCCCTCCGCTCCTGTCTCTCCCTTCCTGCAGCGCTCACCTCCTCTCCCTCCCCGCAGCACTCACCTGGGGGGAACAAAGAAGCAGGGGGAGGAGCAGGGGGGACAACAGAGGAGCATGTGGGAGGGGACAGACAGCTGACTCAACAGCTATGGCCTTGGAGTTTCTCACTTCTGCCTAATCTTGTCCCATAAGGGGGGCACTAAACTGATTCTTTGCCCCCCGGGTGAAATAATGTCTAGCTTCCCCACTGGTACTGCCTATAAGAGTACCAGTACCAGCCCTTCTACTCTAATAAAGTAGAACAGCTAGTGGCTAGTGAAGGTGGAGAGGGGGCTTCGGTGGCCGGGGGGGGTGCGGGAGTTGTCTGGCCGCCATGGGAGAGACCTGTCAAAGTGGGCCAGTCTGGATGAAGTCCAGGGCCAAATTTTTGTCCCAGTCCAGCCCTGTGAAAGGAGTTCTAACATGAAATAACATTCCTCATGAGAAAACCAATAGGGCGTACTTTACGACATTACCAGATAAGATTGCTGAAATGGGGTGATGAGCGGGTCAAGGGAGATGATTCCTTATGTGTTCTATTCGTACCTTATTGACTTGTAAATTATACAATAAAAGTTAACTGAAGCATCTATACAAAATATCAACCCATGTGTTACTTACAAGTCATAACAACTTAGAAAAAAAACTCCTAAATAGAGTAAGAATTGCTACATCAAGAATAAAAAAAAGAAAAGTAAAGCATGAAAGGAGAGGATTGGGGGAGGGGAGTCTGCAGGACCGGACCGGGAAATCCCAACAACCGCCAAGAGGGTTCAAATGCCGTTTCGATGGGTGGGCTACCATGGCAACAATACATCTTTATTAAAAGCTTTCAGTGTTGTGTATGTAATCCGGGGCGTCCAAATTAGTTCAAACCTGGTGATCATGTCATTTTCTATTGCCGTCATTTTGGCGTATATCATCGCGTTACTCATTCTGTTGATTGTTTCACTCACTGGAATACTCGAGGTTTTCCATGCCTTCGCTATGGTCTGCTTCGCTGCCGTAAGAAGCTGCCTAATCAGGTTAAATTGTATATGCGACAAGATGCTGGGTTTTAGGTTGAGCAAGGCCAATTTGGGGTCTAATGGTATTCTTTTATCGGTTAGAGCAGCCTTTCTCAACCTTTTTACCGCTGGGGAACCCTAAAAATAATTTTCAGGTCTCGGGGGAACCCCTGATAAAACCCATTCATTGGGGGTCAGTGGGAACAATGCCCCTTACTTTGGTGGTCAGTGAGAAGAATGCCCTTTTTTTACAGTAATGGTAAGAATGCCCCCCTTACAGAGAACTATGAAGATCATTGGTGTAATACCACTGGCTCCTCCAAGTGGAATTGGCTCAGAACTATGTAGGCACTAGTGATGAGCGGAATACGCCATATTCGATTTCGCGATATTTCACGAATATACAGAAGAATATTCGCGAAATATTCGTTAATATCGAATATTCATGATATTTTATCAAAAAATAATTTTTGCGAAATTTTGCGAATGCGAAATTGATTGCGAAATTCTCGTCAACACGCGAGATCATTTCCTGGATTACTAAACTAACCACTCGCTTACTGGGCACATAAACCCCCTTCGTGCCCAGGCGAAATTTCAGCTTGCGGCACTGCGTCGCTTTAACTGACAATTGCGCGGTCGTGCGACGTGGCCCCCAAACAAAATTGGCGTCCTTTTTTTCCCCACAAATAGATTGGTGGTATTTGATCGCCCGTGCGGTTTTTATTTTTTGCGTTATAAACAAAAAAGAGCGACAATTTAAAAATATATATATATTTTGTACTTGTTGCTATAATAAATATCCCAATTTAAAAAAAATAAAATATTTTTTTTTTTCTCAGTTAAGGCCGATACGTATTCTTCTACGTATTTTTGAAAAAAAAAAAATCACAATAAGTGACTGCTTTGCGCAAAAGTTATAGCACCTACAAAATAGGGGACAGAATTATGATTTTTTTTAAATATTTTTTTTTACTAGTAATGGCGGCGATCTGCGATTTTTATTTTGACTGCGATATTGCGGCGGACACATCGGACACTTTTGACACAATTTTGGCGCCATTCACATTTATACAGCGACCAGTGCTATAAAAATGCACTAATTACTGTATAAATGTGACTGGCATTGAAGGGGTTAACACTAGGGGGGGTGAGGAAGGGGTTAAATGTGTATCCTGCATAGTGTTCTAACTGTGTGGGGGGAGGGGGGTGACTGGGGGAGGTGACCGATGTGTCCCTATGTACAAGGGACACAGATCGCTCTCCTCTCTCCTTGACAGGACATGGAGCTCTGTGTTTACACACAGAGCTCCACGTCCCTGCTCTGTCACCGACGATCGCGTGTACCTGACGGACATCGCGGCCGCCGGGTACACGCATCGAATCCTCGGCGATGCGTCGGGACTGTTTTTCCCCGCCGCGCGCCACCCTGTGGCGCGCGCGGGGAATTACAAGCAAATCACGTCCAAAGACGTGACCCCGGCGCCTCAGGTCCGCGCTGCTGACGTATTATGTCAATAGCGCGGACCGGAAGTGGCTAATATGCACTAAACACTAACTCTACTTACACAAACTTGAATGACTAAACTAAAGCTAATTTTTTTTTTTTTTGTATACACAAAACACAGAAGGGCAGAGAAAGTATTCGCGAATATTCGGCAACATAAAAGGATCGCCTCAGCTACTCGGCCCAGGGTCTCTAATCATACCAGCAATGCTTTTAGACGTCGATGGAGATCACTAGGATGTGATCTGTTTTAAAAATAAATTTGAAAAAATGCAATATTCGTAACGAAAATTCGCAATGCGAATATTCGTGAGCAACACTAGTAGGCACCATCAAATAGGAGGTAAATAAGCCACAGCTCAAGGAACCCCTAGCCACCTCTGGAGGAACCCTGGTTGAGAATGGCTGGGTTAGAGTATGTGCTATTTGAAAAATTTCCGACCAAAATGATTGGGCTTTTGGACATGACCACCATGTGTGAAAATACATTCCGCTCTCTGTACAGCCTCTGAAACACAGGTCTGAGTGATTTTGTGAAAATGTAGCTATTCCTGCCGGCACTAGGTACCATCTTGAAAGCACTTTATAGTTTGTCTCAGGCCGCGTACACACGGCAGGGAATCTCGACGGGCAGAACACATCGTTCCGCCCGTCGAGGTTCCCTGCCGGCCGTCGAAATCGGCGACCCGCCCGTCGGGAATGGCAACCAGCCATTCTTCCAGGCGGGCCGTCGAGGAAATAGAGAGCGTGCTCTCTATTTCGGCTCGACGGGCTTCCCGACGGGAAGCTCGCCGAGACCGTACACGCGGCCGAGGTCCTCGCTGGAATGTGCATTCCACCGAGGTTCTCGCTGGTTTTCAGCGAGAACCTCGGCCGTGTGTACGGCGGCTCAGAGGCTGATACATTAATAGAAGCAGTTTTGGTATTGAGCCAAATTTGGTTCCATTCTGCGGGGCTCAATTCTGTACCAAGGTCCTCCTCCCATTTGCGAACATATGGTAGTTTCCAAGAGTCAGATTGTGTTTGCAGCTGGGAGTATAGGGTAGAAATCGCATTTCTGGCATGTGGATTACCCTTGCATATATTTTCAAATCTGGAGAATATGATAGGCGAGATTGGTGTATTTACTGGTGGGAGAAAGACATTTTTAATTTGCAGGTATCTAAAAAGTTCACCTTGTGGTATGCAATACCTTTTTTCACTTCTAGGCTGTAGTGGGGGTGCCAGAGGCTTTAGTGGGGGCATCAGGGGCTGTAGTGGGGGCGTTGGGGGAACACTCACATGTAAATAGGCTCATCTGATGCAAGGGGGGGGGGGGGGGGCGCTCCAATCCATCCTCCGGATATCGCGCTGCACACAAAGGACAGTGCTATGGAGAGGCTGGATGGCATTCTGTGGCTGACAGGCTGGAACTGGGCAGGCTAAGTGCTCAGAACTTCAGTTCCGTCTAATGCGGGTGCACGGCGCGGGAATATTTGTACTTGTGAGACACTTTACATACACGCGTGTATGTCCGTACTCGCGAGTGTCCGTAAAGTGAGTGTCCGTAAAGTGGGGTATGCCTGTATTTACCAAAAATATCTACCAGAATACATATTGGCCTAAACTGATGAAGAAATTCGATTTTTTTTTCTATTGGATATTTTTTATAGCAGAAAGTAGAAAATATTGTCTTTTTTTTGTTTATAGTGCAAAAAAAAAAAGGCAGAGGTGACCAAATACCACCAAAAGAAAGCTCTATTTGTGGGGAAAAAAAGGACGTCAATTTTATTTGGGTACAGCGTCTCACGACCGCGCAGTTGTCAGTTAAATTAACGCAGTGCCGTAAAAAATGGCCTGGCCATTAAGGGGGTAAAACCTTGCAGGGCTGAAGTGGTTTAGAAATATGATCACTTTTTTTTTTTTTTTTTAGGGTTATAACCACTTTAATGCTGCGTACACACGGCAGAGAACCTCGACGGGCGGAACACATCGTTCCGCCCGTCGAGGTTCTCTGCCGGCCGTCAGATTCGGCGACCTGCCCGTCGGGAAAGGCAACCAGCCATTCATCCTGACGGGCTGTTCGAGCAAATAGAGAACCTGCTCTCTATTTGCTCGACAGGTTTCCCGACGGGCGGGGCTCGCCGAGAGCGTACACACGGCCGAGGTTCTCGGCAGAATGCGGCTCCCAGCAAGGTTCTCTCTGGTTTCTGCCGAAAACCTCGGCCGTGTGTACGGGGCTTGAGCCCTACTTGGCTGCTGAGGAAGCTTCCACTAGAGGGAGCTCTTGTTTGGGAGACTATACACTGAGCGCATTAAGGCCCCATGCACACGAGATGCCGGTGCAAACTCAGCTCAACGCATGTTTTTAAAGGCTGAAACCGGCGGTTAGAAACGCCCGTTTTGCCGCGATTGCATTTGCGTCTATAAGCGTTTAGTTAAGAAACATCATAAGACCCTCCCTAAGCTCAAAAAACAGAGCAGCAGTGTACTTGTATTTAGCGAGTCACTTGCCACATCACCTGCCACAAGCTGTGGATTGTCCACTTGCCACATCACCTGCCACGTCACCTGGCCATGCCACCTGCCACAAGTTGTGGATTGTCCACTGGCCACGTCACCTGGCCACGTCACCTGGCCACATCACCTGCCATGTCACGTCACCTGGCTACGTCACCTGCCACAAGTTGTGGATTGTCCACTGGTGTCAGGAAAGGTTCCATCCGCTGGTGCTATTTATATTCTTTCTTGCAGTGCTGCGTCCCACCAGCAGGGGTCTCCTGGCAGTTCAGAGCTGTCAGGGGAACTTCCCCCTGCTGGTATATCACCTTTGGGACGCAGTACTGACCTCCACCAGCGGATGGACCCTGGCAGTGTGGAGCACCTGGCCCTTGCTACGTTCAGGTGTGACCTGAACACAATTAACACGCCATATATATACCCGGCAGGTTCAAACAGAACTTGCCTTGGTATCCGTCTATCAAACCGACCCTGTGCCTGTTACCTGGACCCTGTACCTGTTATCTGGACCCTGTACCTGCTGTGTCCCTCCTGATCCCTCCTGATCCCTCCTGATCCCTCCTGATCCATCCTGATCCGTCCTGATCCATCCTGACCTGATCCCTCTCCTGGACTTTCCCTTCCTATTCATTCCCCGTCCGCAGCTACTTCCTGATTCCCCGTGTATGACCTCGGCCTGGCCTGTTTACGATTCCGGTATTTCCCTTTCTGTAGATATTGTCTTTTGTGTTATTTGTGTCACTGTGGATCTTTTGTTTGTTGCACTGTGCTGGCTGAAGGTGGTGGGGTGTTACCCCCTCTTCTTAAATAAATCACCCTTTTACCTAGATCTGTTTGGATTCCTCTTTTTGCAATCACACAGTACTGGTCTATTTCTAATCACTGACAGTATACCAAGGCCATCCTAGACCAGACGTGCTTGCATTTAAGGAACCACCCCGTTGTTGTGCGTTTTTCTGAAGCATGGATTTCAATGAAATCTGTTACTTTTCCCTACTGGCTGAGGAGGATAGGGAGTATTGTCGCCAGGTTTTTGAGGGGTGGACAAGGAATCAGCTGATGGAAACCATCCGATCAGCTCATTCTTTGGTGGATCAGGGCTATATGTCTTTTGACGATATTCACTCACTGATTCAGTTATGTGTTGAATTGGCTCCGTGTGTTATTCCTGATGGTGGTGACGACTTCTCTCCCCCCTTCAGTCCTGACCAAGTTGAATCCCTGGTATGGTTGATGGAGGATGATCCAGCCTCCTTTGATGAACACTATTGCTCTTGTTCCCAGCAGAAGTTATCTGAATGCATTAGTTCAGTGCAGTCCTTGATTAAACAAGGTGTGTGTGAACCAGCCTTTGTTCAACCTGTGCTGCAGGCATGGTCAGATCTCCTGATCCCAGCCAAGCCACTGCATTCCAGCCCTGCCATTAACCATTTACCTTCCCAAGGATCTAGCCGTCCATTGCCAATGACAACCTCAGCTATAGCCCAGTTAATTCCGCTTCCTACCAAGTATTATTACCCAGTCTCTACTTGTTGTACCTACCCTGCCTTTAATCCACCTGTAACTCCTCCACAAAAACCTCCTCCAGTCACCATCCCTGTGTCTCTGCCATATTCCAATCCTTCCTCCTACTTTATTCCATCCTCGTCATACATCACTTCTGTTAGTAAACCTGCAGTGTCTAAATCAAAAAAGAAACGGAAGTACTTCCCAACCCATACCATCGTGCCAGTTACCCAGCCTGTCCCAGTGCCCTCTGCGCAACCCGTTCCAGTACCATCTGTTCCTGTGCCAGCTTGCCACCCTGGTGTTCCTGTGCCAGCCTGCCACCCTGGTGTTCCTGTGCCAGCCTGCCACCCTGGTGTTCCTGTGCCAGCCTGCCACCCTGGTGTTCCTGTGCCAGCCTGCCACCCTGGTGTTCCTGTGCCAGCCTGCCACCCTGGTGTTCCTGTGCCAGCCTGCCACCCTGGTGTTCCTGTGCCAGCCTGCCACCCTGGTGTTCCTGTGCCAGCTTTCCAGTCCGCTGCCCAGCCTGATGACTTCCAGTCCGCTGCCCAGCCTGATGACTTCCAGTCCGCTGCCCAGCCTGATGACTTCCAGTCCGCTGCCCAGCCTGATGAATTCCAGTCCGCTGCCCAGCCTGATGACTTCCAGTCTGCTGCCCATGTTGATGACTTTCAGTCTGCCGCCCAGGTTGATGACTTTCAGTCTGCCGCCCAGGTTGATGACTTTCAGTCTGCCGCCCAGGTTGATGACTTCCAGTCCGCTGCCCAGCTTGATGACTTCCAGTCCGCTGCCCAGCTTGATGACTTCCAGTCCGCTGCCCAGCTTGATGACTTCCAGTCCGCTGCCCAGCTTGATGACTTCCAGTCCGCTGCCCAGCTTGATGACTTCCAGTCCGCTGCCCAGCCTGATGACTTCCAGTCCGCTGCCCAGCTTGATGACTTCCAGTCCGCCGCCCAGGTTGATGACTTCCAGGTTGATGACTTCCAGGTTGATGACTTCCAGGTTGATGACTTCCAGGTTGATGACTTCCAGGTTGATACCGCCCAGGTCGATGACTTCCAGGTTGATGTCTTCCAGTCTGCTGCCCAGCTTGATGACTTCCAGTCTGCCGCCCATGTTGATGACTTTCAGTCTGCCGCCCAGGTTGATGACTTTCAGTCTGCCGCCCAGGTTGATGACTTCCAGTCTGCCGCCCAGGTTGATGACTTCCAGTCTGCCGCCCAGGTTGATGACTTCCAGTCTGCTGCCCATGTTGATGACTTCCAGTCTGCTGCCCAGGTTGATGACTTCCAGTCTGCTGCCCAGGTTGATGACTTCCAGTCTGCTGCCCAGCTTGATGACTTCCAGTCTGCCGCCCAGGTTGATGACTTCCAGGTTGATGCCGCCCAGGTTGATGACTTCCAGTCTGCTGCCCAGGTTGATGACTTCCCGTCTGCTGCCCAGGTTGATGACTTCCAGTCTGCTGCCCAGGTTGATGACTTCCAGTCTGCTGCCCAGGTTGATGACTTCCAGTCTGCTGCCCAGGTTGATGACTTCCAGTCTGCTGCCCAGGTTGATGACTTCCAGTCTGCTGCCCAGGTTGATGACTTCCAGGTTGATGCCGTCCAGGTTGATGACTTCCCGTCTGCTGCCCAGGTTGATGACTTCCAGTCTGCTGCCCAGGTTGATGACTTCCAGTCTGCTGCCCAGGTTGATGACTTCCAGTCTGCTGCCCAGGTTGATGACTTCCAGTCTGCTGCCCAGGTTGATGACTTCCAGTCTGCCGCCCAGGTTGATGACTTTCAGTCTGCCGCCCAGGTTGATGACTTTCAGTCTGCCGCCCAGGTTGATGACTTCCAGTCTGCCGCCCAGGTTGATGACTTCCAGTCTGCCGCCCAGGTTGATGACTTCCAGTCTGCCGCCCAGGTTGATGACTTCCAGTCTGCTGCCCATGTTGATGACTTCCAGTCTGCTGCCCAGGTTGATGACTTCCAGTCTGCTGCCCAGGTTGATGACTTCCAGTCTGCTGCCCAGCTTGATGACTTCCAGTCTGCCGCCCAGGTTGATGACTTCCAGGTTGATGCCGCCCAGGTTGATGACTTCCAGTCTGCTGCCCAGGTTGATGACTTCCCGTCTGCTGCCCAGGTTGATGACTTCCAGTCTGCTGCCCAGGTTGATGACTTCCAGTCTGCTGCCCAGGTTGATGACTTCCAGTCTGCTGCCCAGGTTGATGACTTCCAGTCTGCTGCCCAGGTTGATGACTTCCAGGTTGATGCCGTCCAGGTTGATGACTTCCCGTCTGCTGCCCAGGTTGATGACTTCCAGTCTGCTGCCCAGGTTGATGACTTCCAGTCTGCTGCCCAGGTTGATGACTTCCAGTCTGCTGCCCAGGTTGATGACTTCCAGTCTGCCGCCCAGGTTGATGACTTCCAGTCTGCCGCCCAGGTTGATGACTTCCAGTCTGCCGCCCAGGTTGATGACTTCCAGGTTGATGACTTCCAGTCTGCTGCCCAGCTCGATGACCCGGAGCCTGCTGCCCAGCTCGATGACCCGGAGCCTGCTGCCCAGCTCAATGAGCCTGCTGCCCAGCTCGATGACCCGGAGCCTGCTGCCCAGCTCGATGACCCGGAGCCTGCTGCCCAGCTCGATGACCCGGAGCCTGCTGCCCAGCTCGATGACCCGGAGCCTGCTGCCCAGCTCGATGACCCGGAGCCTGCTGCCCAGCTCGATGACCCGGAGCCTGCTGCCCAGCTCGATGACCCGGAGCCTGCTGCCCAGCTCGATGACCCGGAGCCTGTCGCCCAGCTCGATGACCCGGAGCCTGCTGCCCAGCTCGATGACCCGGAGCCTCCCATTGCCCAGTTAGTCACCCTGGACTCTTCCCGGCAACGGATAGTTAGAGCGTCCGGAGGCCGCTCCTTTGAGGGGGGGTACTGTCAGGAAAGGTTCCATCCGCTGGTGCTATTTATATTCTTTCTTGCAGTGCTGCGTCCCACCAGCAGGGGTCTCCTGGCAGTTCAGAGCTGTCAGGGGAACTTCCCCCTGCTGGTATATCACCTTTGGGACGCAGTACTGACCTCCACCAGCGGATGGACCCTGGCAGTGTGGAGCACCTGGCCCTTGCTACGTTCAGGTGTGACCTGAACACAATTAACACGCCATATATATACCCGGCAGGTTCAAACAGAACTTGCCTTGGTATCCGTCTATCAAACCGACCCTGTGCCTGTTACCTGGACCCTGTACCTGTTATCTGGACCCTGTACCTGTTATCTGGACCCTGTACCTGCTGTGTCCCTCCTGATCCCTCCTGATCCCTCCTGATCCATCCTGATCCGTCCTGATCCATCCTGACCTGATCCCTCTCCTGGACTTTCCCTTCCTATTCATTCCCCGTCCGCAGCTACTTCCTGATTCCCCGTGTATGACCTCGGCCTGGCCTGTTTACGATTCCGGTATTTCCCTTTCTGTAGATATTGTCTTTTGTGTTATTTGTGTCACTGTGGATCTTTTGTTTGTTGCACTGTGCTGGCTGAAGGTGGTGGGGTGTTACCCCCTCTTCTTAAATAAATCACCCTTTTACCTAGATCTGTTTGGATTCCTCTTTTTGCAATCACACAGTACTGGTCTATTTCTAATCACTGACAACTGGCCACGTCACCTGGCCACGTCACCTGGCCACATCACCTGCCATGTCACGTCACTTGGCTACGTCATTTGCCACAAGTTGTGGATTGTCCACTGGCCACATCACCTGCAATGTCACCTTTCACGTCAAGTGGCTACGTCACCTGCCACGTCACCTGCCACATGTTGTGGATTGTCCACTTGCCACATCACCTGCCACATGTTGTGGATTGTCCACTTGCCACGTCACCTGCCACATGTTGTGGATTGTCCACTTGCCACGTCACCTGCCACATGTTGTGGATTGTCCACTTGCCACGTCACCTGCCACATGTTGTGGATTGTCCACTTGCCACGTCACCTGCCACATGTTGTGGATTGTCCACAATGCAATGCAAGCAATTACTTGTTAATTGTTTTTCATCATTTGCCATCATTTAAAAAAAAAATCTAATTAAAAAAAAATAGGTCACCTTTTAAAAATGCTTATAAACGAAAACGCAACAAAATGCCGGTACCGCGTTTAGCCGCGTTTTGCATCTGAAACATGGAAATTCTTGCGTCTGAACCCATTTTTTGTGGAGTTGTTGAAAATGGTCTTAGCTTACAAAAAGGGAAAACAAACACGGACACCGCCTCTAAGCCACTACCTCTAGAAAGCTGCAGTATAGGATATTCTTGGGTTGAGGTCTCCTTTAGAGGGAATGAATGAGGCTTGGACATGATTAGTATACTAAAGTGTCATTTTCATAGATCCCTACTATAGTCAGTAATTGATCATTGGCATGGTCATCATTTCCCATCTCTCCTCCCCTCACAATCTGAAGTGAGGTAGTAGGAGAGCAAGTTGAGAAGCGGGGGGGGGGGGCAGGGTGGCGGCTTACCTCTGTCCTCCTCCGGGGCCGGACTGAAAGAAGGAAGTAAACACTCAGTGTGTGCACTTCCTGTCAGTCCGGCCGGGAACAGGAACCTGAATCTCCTGTACCGTGCGGTTATGGTACATGGCCGACCGGACTGCAGGAGGAAGCAGCGGTGTGGCAAGGGCCCTCCCTTCTGGGGCCCCTGGCCAGCTCGGTGCCCCAGGCAATTGCTTGGTTTTCCTGTCGGGTTCTGATGGGCCTGCTCACACACAACCTACACAGCCAGGAATGATGTCATACTCTGCATTCTCCCCCAGGTCTGTAATTACTCGCCATGTTTGTCTGGCACACAACCAATGCCGACATTATCTTCTCATCTCCCACTCCTTTATGTTTCATCATTTACACTAATATCAGTCATTCTACAGGAGGCCAATTATCAGAGGCTGACTATAAAGAGGAGCCTGAGGCTTCAGAGAGTGCATGTAAGGTTGTGCTTTTCATTCAGTGAGAATGTTCCTTACATTGGTGATCAGTGAGAAGAATGTCCCTTACATTGGTGATCAGTGAGAAGAATGTCCCTTACATTGGTGATCAGTGAGAAGAATGTCCCTTACATTGGTGATCAGTGGGAAGAATGTCCCTTACATTGGTGATCAGTGGGAAGAATGTTCCTTACATTGGTGATCAGTGAGAAGAATGTCCCTTACATTGGTGATCAGTGGGAAGAATGTCCCTTACATTGGTGATCAGTGAGAAGAATGTCCCTTACATTGGTGATCAGTGAGAAGAATGTTCCTTACATTGGTGATCAGTGGGAAGAATGTCCCTTACATTGGTGATCAGTGAGAAGAATGTCCCTTACATTGGTGATCAGTGGGAAGAATGTCCCTTACATTGGTGATCAGTGAGAAGAATGTCCCTTACATTGGTGATCAGTGAGAAGAATGTCCCTTACATTGGTGATCAGTGAGAAGAATGTCCCTTACATTGGTGATCATTGGGAAGAATGTCCCTTACATTGGTGGCTTTAACCGCTTGTCGACTGTGCCATGTACATTTACGTGGGCAGAATGGCAAGGTTGCACAAAGTAATGTATATTTACGTCACTTTGAATTTTGAGCCATACGGGCACGCACGGGCGCCCCTGCCACGAGCTCCGTGACCTCATTTCCCATCTCTCCTCCCCTCACAATCTGAAGTGAGGTAGTAGGAGAGCAAGTTGGGAAGGGGGGGGGCAGGTTGGCGGCTTACCTCTGTCCTCCACAGAGCCGCACACGCCGGCATATGTTGGGGCCCCAGCAGGGAGGGCCCTTGCCGCACCCCTGCTTCCTCCTGCAGTCCGGTCGGCCGTGTACCATAACCGCGCAGTACAGGAGATTCTGTTTGCTGTTCCCGGCGCCGGACTGAAAGGAAGTGAACACTCAGTGTGTGCACTTCCTATCAGTCCGGCCGGGAACAGGAACCTGAATCTCCTGTACCGTGCGGTTATGGTACATGGCCGACCGGACTGCAGGAGGAAGCAGCGGTGCGGCAAGGGCCCTCCCTGCTGGGGCCCCTGGCCAGCTCGAATGATCAGTGGTCCCAAAATAGCGTCAAAAGTATCCGATGTGTCCGCCATAATGTCGCAGTCAAGATAAAAATCGCTGATCGCCGCTGTAACGGTCAGGGGTTAACGCCGTTTACGATATTCCATTCCACCAACCCAAGACGGCTTATCGACACTCCACAATCCAGCAGATGAACACGAGCCATGGGATTCCCCAGAAAACGAGACACACAGCCCTGTTCTCTGGTTCAAAACAAATAGATCCTTTAATGGTAAAACTCAGGCTTCTTATATACACCAAAAAGCATGCTGCAGTAATCAAAGCGACAATAACACACTCCACCCACAACATCATACAATGGGTACTAACGAGCCTCCAATACACATTATCTTGGGTAGACTTTCTGGCACAGGGTCTGACACAATCCACATGAGCTAATCAGCTACAGCTGACAAGTCAGACATCATGACTTCTCACCTTCTATACTATACACATTCCTTTAGTAAACATAAGTCAGACATCTGACCTTTTAGACTGTGCTAACTCACAACACATATTATCATCAATAGAAATTCACACAAAACAGTGTTAATTAGCATCACACAATGAAAAGGTCTTTAGAAGCCAGACTACGGTTAGTTTACATGACAGTAGCAGACTTAATTACCCCCTTAACAGTCTATGTTCCTCATTGAATGAGTCACTCTCCTATTGACCTGTTGGGTTCAGAATCAATAACCTGTAATTAGTTCTTTGCAGACATTCTTGAATATATTGTGGATTATCCCATTTTATGTAATCCAAGATATCAGTTCTCAGTCATCCTATGCCCCTAGTGGACATAGGATGACCCTAGACACAGGAGTCATTGGTGAAGCTGAAACAGGAATACCCCACACCCTCTGGGCCTCTGGGTCCCATGGGCCATACCGTTACAGCCGCCATTACTAGTTAAAAAAAATATTAATAAAAATGCCATTAAAAAAAATATTTTGTAGACGCTATAACTTTGCGCAAACCAACCAATAAACGCTTATTGCGTTGTTTTTTTTTAACTAAAAATATGTAGAAGAATACGTATCGGCCTAAACTGAGGATATTTATTATAGCAAAAAGTAAAAAATATATATTTTTTTTTTTCAAAATTGTCATTCTATTTTTGTTTATAGCGCAGCAAATAAAAACCGCAGAGGTGATCAAATACCACCAAAAGGAAGCTCTATTTGTGGGGAAAAAAAGGACGCCAATTTTGTTTGGGAGCCACGTCGCACGACCGCGCAATTGTCAGTTAAAGCGACGCAGCGGCGAATCACAAAAAAGTGCTCCGGTCTTTGGCCAGCCAAATGGTCCGGGGGGCTGAAGGGGTTAATACCACTTTAATGTTTCCAAACGTTCCCTATAACAAATCAGCAAATCACTTCCTGAGGTCGGAGCCGCTTGAGCTGCGTTGAGCTGTTCTAGGAAAACAAAACTTTACACCTCATGTGATGAAATCTCAGGCCGGGCTCTGGACGGGGAAGTGATGAACCGAAAAATAATCCTTTGTCTGCAATTTTCACAGCGACCAGGGAACTCCCGAGTTTCGTTTTCGCTAACGTATGAAAAACAAAAAACCTGTTTGTGATCGTCTGACTCGCACACAATATAGGAGGATAAATAAGGTCAATAGTGCTGAGTCAGCATGTTTCCCTGCTCAAGTTCTCACCTCTTCAGGTCACGGAGCAGCTGGTATTAGGAAATCGCATTTCGCTGCACTTGTTCCGTACATTCCTCCTCAATATAAATAATTGTTTTGTGCTGCCCCCCCCCTCCATACTTTACATTTATTATTTATTTATTTACATATACACTATATTGTCAAAAGTATTGGGACACCCCCTCCGGCAACCCCACAAGTGGAAATTTTGAGGGCCGCCATACACTAGATTACTTTTTAAGACATCAGCATACCAAGACATTTTGGATAAACAAAAAAATACAGCGCTCAAAAAGGACCAGTGAAAGGAGAACTACTGCGATCGCTGTATTCAATCACGTTCATTTATTGTTGGATGGACATAAAAATTGTTAAAATCGCAACTGTCAATGAGATAATAAAATTGATAAAATGTATCCATGCAGCCACTGTGCCATCAAACGCAGCGCCACTGTGCCCATCAATTGTTGCCACTGTGCCCATCAATTGTTGCCACTGTGCCATCAATTGTCACCACTATGCCCATCAATTGTTACCACTGTGCCCATCAATTGTTGCCACTGTGCCATCAAACGCAGCCACTGTGCCATCAATTGTTACCACTGTGCCCATCAATTGTTGCCACTGTGCCATCAAACGCAGCCACTGTGCCATCAATTGTTACCACTGTGCCCATCAATTGTTACCACTGTGCCCATCAATTTTTGCCACTGTGCCATGCCATCAAACACAGCCACTGTGCAAATCAATTGTAGCCACTGTGCCATGCCATAAAACGCAGCCACTGTGCCCATCAATTGTTGCCACTGTGCCCATCAATTTTCGCCACTGTGCCAATCAATTGTCGCCACTGTGCCATGCCATCAAACGCAGCCACTGTGCCATCAATTTCTGCCACTGTGCCATGCCATCAAACGCAGCCACTGTGCCATCAATTGTTGCCACTGTGCCCATCAATTGTCACCACTGTCCTGTGCCACCAAACACAGCCACTGTGCCATCAATTGTCGCCACTGTGCCATCAAATGCAGTCACTGTGCCCATCAATTGTCGCCACTGTGCCCATCAATTGTTGCCACTGTGCCCATTAATTGTCACCACTGTGCCCATCAATTGTCACCACTGTGCCCATCAATTGTCACCACTGTGCCCATCAATTGTCACCACTGTGCCATACCAAACGCAGCCACTGTGCCATCAATTGTCGCCACTGTGCCCATCAATTGTCACAACTGTGCCATCAAACGCAGCCACTATGCCATGCCATCAAACACAGCATCACTGTGCCCATTAAATGTCACAACTGTGCCCATCAATTGTCACCAATTGTCACCACTGTGCCCATCAATTGTCACCACTGTGCCCATCAATTGTCACCAATTGTCACCACTGTGCCCATCAATTGCCACCACTGTGCCCATCAATTGTCACCACTGTGCCCATCAATTGTCACCACTGTGCCCATCAATTGTCACCAATTGTCACCACTGTGCCCATCAAATGCAGCCACTGTGCCATGCCATCAAACGCAGTGCCACTGTGCCGGGGGGGGGGGGGACAACCGACGGACGTTGATGTCGGTGCCCTTCCCCGGCATAAATCCGGTCTGATCCACCTGAACCAACGTTTCAATCACTGCCCCAAGCCTAGTAGCTAAGATTTTTGCAAGGAGTTTTGCATCCGCGTTGATCAAGGAGATGTACGAGGCCTGTACGAGCCACACTCCTCAGGGTCTCTGCCAGGTTTGGGTACCAGCACGACTATTGCCTCTGACATTGAATACAGCAGGGACGCCATAGAGTAGGAACTCTGCAGCATAGCGGTAAGTCTAGGAGCAATAAGCTCCTGAAACACCGAGTAGAACTCAACAGGGATCCCATCCGACTCAGGGGTCTTCCCGGACTGCATGGAGTTCAGAGCCACCTGCACCTCCTCCAGAGTAATATCAGAGTCTAACTGAGGACTTTTAGCATCGGTCAAGGAAGGGAGGGAAACCCGGTCCAGATACCGAAGCAGCTCAGAGCTGTTGTAATGTACCCAAGAAGAATACAGAGCCCAGTAAAAATCCAGGAACCGGGCTCCAATATCTGCAGGGGACGTAAGCAGCCCTCCAGCACCATCCCGCAACCTGCTAACATGTGTCATCGGCCGCTGTCCTTTGGAAAGCCAAGCCAGCAGCCTACCGTTCTTATCCCTGTACTCAAAAACTCTTTGGGCACTCTCCAACATAGATTTCTTGGTAAGGTCGACTCTGAGCAGAGAGAGATCCCTAAGGGCATCCTGCCAGGGCACAAAACGTTCAGGGTCAAGAGAACGAACATATTCAGCCTCCCGAATCTTAGCTCCTTCCTGGAGCTCTCTCAGAGACTGCATAGATCCTCGTTTACGCACCGCAACCCGAGCCATAAAATCACCCCTTAACCAGGACTTGAAGGCATCCCACCCAACCAGGGGTCCCACAGAGCCCTCATTTTCTAGCCAGAATGCACATAAGGCCTCAGGCATCTCCTCCTGAATATCAGGGTCCATTATCCAATAACTGGACAACCTTTAGCAGCCTCACTCCCACCTCCCGGGAAAGTTGGATGGTAACAGACAGCGGGGCATGATCCGAGATACCCCTAGATAATATCTCAGCATCTACCACCCTACGTAGCAGACCAGGGGGGGAGGCAAACCCCAGGTCAATGCGGGACATGGTCCGATATGTGCTCGAGAGGCAGGTATACCCCCTGGTGGAAGGATGCACATGACGCTAGACATCCGTCATATGAAAGGCAGATGCCCAGTCGGCAAGTCCATGCTGCTCAGGGCCAGAGGCGCGAAGCCTGTCCAGATCCCTGGACACAACCAAGTCCCCCGTGATACATTATCTACATAACCTGCTGCATAAGGGAATGGAGGATATCCAAATCTGCCGGGGGGGGGGGCAAATACACCCCCACCAGCACAAAGGGAATTGTATCAAGACATGCAGGAGCACATATCTGCCTCCTGGGTCCAGCTTCACATCCAAAAGCTGAAAGGGCAAGGATCTATGCACAAGAATGCTAATACCCCTGGAGTAATTAGAGTAGGGTGCATGATGGTGCGCACCGATCCATGCCCTCTTCAGACTCAGGATTCGCAAGCCCATCAAGTGTGTCGTCTCCTGCAGGACGCACACCTGAGGGTGAAGTTTCCTCAGATAGTTAAGCACTAAAGAACGTTTCACAGCTGAATTGAGACCCCTCACATTCCACGACACTACCCGACAGTTAGTCATAAGGGGGGTTAAACATCATAGCAGAGCTGTCCACCCCAGTACCAAGGTCGGGCCCAGCACGACAGGGAGAGGAAAACCCACCTTCCCCCGCCCCGCCAGGCGCGAGGAATTCAGCCAACCAAGAGCAGCACTCCATCATCAAGTCCCAATTAGCAGCACAAAGATAATGCGTAGACCCAGAGCAACCAAAATAAGGCATGCAACAGAAAGAAAATATAAAGAACAAAAAGAACCAAACAGCCGAACATCGGCGGAGACATGTTTGTTATTTTAAAAAAAATCTACGGGAACTTTTAGTGTCACTAACTTTTAAGTGTTTTTTTTGTTATATCGTGTGACATAAAAATTTGGAAACGCCACCATTTTATTCTCTAGGGTGTCTGCTTTAAAAAAAAATATATATATTGGGCCAGATTCAGATTCAGGTAGATGAGAGTATCTTTCCTCTGGAGTAACGCTTCTCATTTACGTTACTCTGAAGACCCTTTCAGCGCAAGTCCTGTAATTCACATAGCAGTTGTGCGTAAACTTGCGCCAGAGTAACGATAATGCGCTGGCGTAACCCGACGCAAGTGGAAGTGGGTGTGATCATATGTAAATGATGGGCGGAGCCCAGCGCAGAGGCTTACGTTCAGCGCATCATCCACGGAGCATGCGCAGTGAGTGCGGCTCCACTCGCCCCCTTGTGCGCATGCTCACAACTTCCGTCGGCACCACTTCACGGGAAACGTCAGCGCAATGCGTTCCGCTGGGCGCTTAAAAGCGCTGGCGGAAACGCCATTCCGGCGCAAAAGTATTTCCGCTTCCCCCCACCCCAGGGAAGATACTTTTGTTTGGTGATGGCTGCTCCCGCTACCCCCAGAGAGAGGAGGAACCTGAATTTTAATGCCCAGGAGGTCTCGCTCATCATTTCGGCAATGCAGAATGATAATGCTTTTCTCCATGGCAAAAAAAGCCGGAAGACCAGCCGGGAGAGGAAGCAGGGCATCCTGGAGTCCATTGCTGCCAGGGTCAATGTCCTGGGGTATTCCACCCGGACTGCTGGGGACATACAAAAAAAAATTAATGATCTGCGGCGCAAGGTGAGGGACAAGGTGGCCTCCATCAGGAGGTATGAGAGGGGCACAGGTGGTGGCCCCCCATGTCCTGTCACCCTAACCGCAGAGGAGGAGGTGGTTGCTCGCTGCCTGGAGAGGGAGCAGGTGGAGGGGGTCCCAGGCTATGACTCCGTGGAGGAAGGCTCAAGGACAGGTAAGTGTTTTATAATCCCCTATTTGTTGTTTTGCATTTGGGGGGTGAGGGTACATGTGCCAAGTGTGTGGGACCACCAACATGTGTCTGCTTTGTGTCATCCACAGATGACGGAGCTGGGCCATCATCTGTCAGCGTGCATTCCACCCCATCCCCCCCACGCCATCGTGTGCCCGAGCCACTGGGTGGTGAAGAGGTTGTGGAGGAGGAGAGTGGCCACACCACACCTGCCGAGGTGGTTGTAGAGGATCCTGCTGTGGCAGAGCAGGACTTTACCTTAGTTTTGTCTGTCTCCTCCCCTTCTCCTGGGCCGTCTGTCGTCCCCTCCCCCATCCTTGGAAGCCCCTCAAGGGCGACTCCTTCCCCCCGAGGACAACCATCTTCTGGCCCCAGGAAGGCGACCCAGAAGACCAGGGGGGTGTCTGATGGTGTCCAGGACCAGTTGGCGAGGGATCACGCCAGGCAGACGGAACAGATGGGGGCCATAGTTGGGCACTTACAGAAAGTGTCTGACAGCCTGGGCTCCGTTGCCAACATCAGCAACGCAGTGCAGGATGTAAGCTGCAACTGCGCTGCAGTGGTCACCACTTTGGGGGAGGTGCAGGGGGATATTCGGCACCTTACTGCAGCTGTCCAGGCCAACACTGCTGCCATCCAGGGCAACAGTGCTGCCATCCGGGACCAGGGGAGGCTGAGTTGGCGGGCCCAGCATTATCAGGTCACCCGTCAGCTCCGGATGCAGGCCCAGACCAACTGCTACCTTGGCCGGATAGCCATGGCCTTGGAGGGCATGCAGGCCACACCTGTCAGGAGTGGCCCACCTGGGGATCAGCCACCTCCAGATGCCCCCCCACCCCCACCCACTCCATCCAGGCAGCTGCGGAGCCAGAGAGGGGCCCCCAGAAGAAGCCCCCGGCATCCCCGATGAGGCCTTTTTTTTTTTTCTTGTTTTATATTTTTTGTTTGGACATACTCAGGTCATGAGTTTTTTTTTTCTTTTTCTCAGGTTATGAGATTTTGTTTATTTTATTTATCAGGATATGATATTTTTAATTTATTTTTGTACTGCACACGGTCAGGAGTGCAGGGGACAGTGTGAATGGTGTGTGAATGTGAGGGGGTGGCACTCCTGAAAGTAAGGGGTGTCACCCTCGGCCGTGGTGGTGAAGTTAACCCCACGGCTGTATGAATGACGTGTGAAAGGTGTGTGAATGGACAGTGACATCATTGGGGCCTTGACGCGGCGTTACTGCTCCCAACTCCTACATGCTGGACTTGGGCTAATCCAATGCGATGTGCATGTGGTGTGTGTGATCTAGGGACATCAGTGGTGTACACGCGTGCACTGTCTGTGTGATTAATGTTTTGGTTTAGTGTCCAAAGATGCCTACGGCGAGGACCCTCCTGACTGCTCTTCCATCAGCAGACTGGGTGTCCTCTGGCAGGTGGGGACTGTGTGGGTCGGGGGTCAGGTCATCACGTATGTCAATATGCAGGCCTTTTTTCATAGCAAAGTTATGTAGTATGCAACATGCACCGATGATCTGACACACAAAGGTAGGGGAATACAATAGGGTCCCCCCAGACTTATCCAGGCATCGGAAACGGGACTTCAGGAGCCCAAATGTTTGCTCCACCACTGCACGGGTTTTGATGTGTGCTTCATTGTATTTTCTCTCTCCTCTGGTTTGGGGGTTCCGGAAAGGAGTCATTAGATGGGGTCCCAGTGCATATGCAGAGTCACCTGTAAGGTAAAAGACAGGATAATGTTAGTCATGCATGTGCGACTTCTGTTGTGCATCACGGGAGGGGATAGTCATGCCTGACTCCCATGTCACTCACCAACCAGCCAGCTGTCCCCATACATGTTCTGTTGAAATTCTGCTGGGATGGGACTCTGATTGTATATGAAACTGTCATGGCTGGACCCGGGGTGTTTGGCACGGACGTGCCATATGAGGCGTTGGGCATCGGCTATCACCTGTACGTTGATGGAATGCCAATGCTTCCGATTGCGGTATATGTGCTCTGTGGCACTGGGGGGCTGTAGGGCCACATGTGTGCAATCAATGGCCCCCACAGTGCGTGGGAATCTGGCAATGTTGTAGAAATCTGTCATTGCCTTCAGCCGCAGCTCCTCAGTGGTGGGTCTGATGAACTGGTTGGACATGCGTCTGAGGATTGCAGGGACAACCTGGTGCACACATCTGCTCACGGAGGACTGTGACATCCCAGCCACCACTCCACTTGTACGCTGGAATGATCCACTTGCAAGGAAATGAAGTGTTGCCAGGACCTTCACCAGTGGCTGCACTGCTTGTGAGGGGCGTGTCTTGCTGGTGATGTCATCCTGCAGGGTTGTGGTTAGTTCAAGTATTGCATCAGGGCTGAATCTGAAGAGGCGATACACCTCCTCATCCCCCATGCCAAAGAGGTTCATACGAGTGCGGTATATCCTCTCACGTGCCCGCCTTCTTGGTTCCAGGGGACCCATCAGTAGTTCTAGGACCACAATTGCCCCTGGCATGTTGGCACACAGAGGTGTTGTCCTTGCAAGTGTTGTTGTTCAGCAAGCTCCTATCGTCGGTAACGCTGCTGTAGCTGCTCTCCTGCTGACCTGTGACCGTCTGGAGTAAAGATAAAGCAGCCTTTTGTAGAAATAACTTTGCGCCGGACGGAACAGATACGCGTGGCGCATGTAGCCAGCGTATGGTTCTAATCCGTTCGCGAATTGGGAAATCTCCCTCATTTGCATATTTGCAGGGGAAATCAATGGGCGCGACTGATGCGCCCAGCGAAAATAAGCGCTGACGATACTCTGGCGTCGGAACGTTCCGCCGGTCGCAAATGACCCGTTATTGGGCGCATCTAGTTTGGTGGGTACGGGCACATAGAAACGACGGCGCATCATCACAGTTACGCGGCGCATATCCAAATACTCCAGCGCAAGTGTTCGTGAATCTGGCCCATAGTGTTTCGGGGGGGGGGGTTTTAAGCCTAAAATTTTTTTTTAAACGTGTCCAAAAAAAAAAAACACAAAAGCGTCTCTGGCAACGAAAAGGGTTAAAAGATCACTTCAACTTCGGGAACATGTTACATGTTTTACATGTTCGTTTTTTTTTTTAGCTGATTCCTAGAATTAATCTTTTAGAATGAAAGAAAATCTGTCCAGGCGTATCTAAGCATATGTGGTCAGAAGCTGAATAACCGGTATGATATTGGATTTAGAGGGGAAACCCCCCCCCCCTCCTCCCCCAACACAAAGACAGAATAAACTTTATGCAAACATTTCTATGCTGGGAACTGAACACCAGAAGGAAAATATTGCATGCGATGCGTCTATTGATCTCCTGTCTAATTGGTAAACAGAGAACAAAAAAAACGAGATTGAGTTGACACTTTTGCAGGAGCAAAGTTGCAGCAGTGAGTCTACAGCAAGAGCTCTGCAAGTCTACAGCAGGGAAATTCCGCCACAGCGACCCCCTGTGGTGGGATGACCATCGCACAACATAACTGAACCACAACCTGCAGAATGTTTGCAAAGAAAGTTGATCTGGAGTCAACTTTGTTGCAATTGAGTAACACATTGTTGCAATTTGCAAAATGTTGTAGCTTCACAAGTTTGTTGCACTTGTGCAACAAACTTGTGAAGCCCGGCAAGTCTAGCAATAGCTCAGCGAGTCATTTTCAAACTGGCAGCTCCATTGCTTGCTATCTGGGATGGTTACAAAGTGTGAGTTTGGCTTCAATTTGTCAGTTTGTCGATCCCCATGCAGCAACAATAGTTCACAACCCAGCACAAATAAACCCCACACAACAATAGACCCCATCCCAGCAACAATAGATCCCCCTTACAACAATACCCCCCCCCCCCACACACACACACACGCTGCAATAATGGACCACCCACAACAAAATATCACACCCAGCAACAAAAGATCCACCCCAGCAACATTAGATTTCTCCCTACTCCAGCAGCAACAAAAGATCTCCCAGCAGCCAGCATCAATAGACCCTCCAGCAGCCAGAAACATTAGACCTCTCATTTTTCAGTAGATCCCTACCAGCAACATAAGACCCCCCCCCCCCCCCACAGCAACAATGGACTACCCACAACAAAATACCACACCCAGCAACAAAAGATCCACCCCAGCAACATTAGATTTCTCCCCCCTCCAGCAGCAACAAAAGATCTCCCAGCAGCCAGCATCAATAGACCCTCCAGTAGCCAGAAACAATGGACCTCTCCTTCTACAGTAGATCCCTACCAGCAACATAAGACCCCCCCCCCCCACAGCAACAATGGACCACCCACAACAAAATACCACACCCAGCAACAAAAGATCCACCCCAGCAACATTGGATTTCTCACCCCTCCAGCAGCAACAAAAGATCTCCCAGCAGCCAGCATCAATAGACCCTCCAGTAGCCAGAAACAATAGACTTCTACAGTAGATCCCTGCCAGCACACAAATTTCTGAGATGAGAATGAGGGACACCTATCAGAAAAAGTATGCAGGTATAGGACACACGACTCTTGTACGCCCCCTTAAAGGAGAATTTTACAAAAAATCTAATTTGTTAAACCCAAAATATGTAGCAGAATACATATCGGCCTAAATTGAGGAAAAAAGCCGCATTTTTTTTTTGTTTCGTTTTTTTTTACTCAAATGTGCATGAGAACTTGCACCCAAAAAAAGTAATCCACCTGCTGAAAATATGTACAGTTTTGGGCTGCATTCACACCTGAGCGTTTCTAAGTCGCACATTTTTTCCACGTTTTTTTGCTATAGCAGAATACATATTGGCCTAAATTGATGAAGAAAGTAGATTTTATACTTTTTGTATTTTTTTATGTTTTATAGAAGAAAGTAAAAAATAATTTTTTTTTCCTCCAAATTTACACTCTTTTTTTTTTATATGTATTGACTCGAGTATAAGCCTAGGGTGTCCATCTGCATGCCTCACTGTGCCCATGCCTCACTTTGCCTCACTGCACCCACGCCTCACTGTGCCCTCGACTAGACTTGCGTTTAACATGAGAGTCTATTGAAGGGGTGCCCTGGTTTGCAAAAAAGGTGCTCCCCGGCCGTAGGTCCTCTAGACAGCAAACTTTGCACACTTGTAAAGAAGAACTTGGGCTATATGTGTGCCAAGTTTCGGGTCCAGTGGATCTATGGCCGGCCAGTACCGGGCCCCCAAATTTACCAGAGAAATTACCATTTAACATGGGAGTCTATGGAAGAGGTGCCCGAATTTGAAAAATCGGTGCTCCCCGGCTGTAGGTCCCCCAGACAACAAACTTTGCACACTTGTAGAAGAAGAATGGGGCTATATGTGTGCCAAGTTTGGGCCCGGCCAGTACCACGTCCCCAAATTCCAGGAGATCAGGCGCACAAAGGTGACTCGAGTATAAGCCGAGGGGGGCATTTTCAGCACAAAAAAAGTGCTGAAAAACTCGGCTTATACTTGAGTATATACGGTAATATTAACTAAAAGCCGAGTGCAGTAAGAAAAATAATTTTAAAAAAAAGCGCAATAATTCCTTATAGCTGAAAGCCGAGTGCAGTAAGAAACATAATAAAAAAAAGGGCAATAACTCCCTATAACTAAACGCTGAGTGCAGTAAAAATAATAAATAAAAAGCGCAATAACTATAACTAACAGCCAAGTGCGTTGTTTGTGATCAGAAGTCTCCAAATTCGCTCGCTGCGGCGCTTCGCTAAGCTGCAGGTAACCCTGCCAACGTTTAAGTTGGGATTAGCGGAGCTTTGTTATGTCGGCTGGAAATTAGTCACTAAAGTATAAAGTACAAAAGAGCAAAGCTGGAAGAATAAAGAATCTGCTGCTATTCTTGAGTTTCCTCCTGCGGTCGCATTGCAGGGCGATTGTTGCGTTTATCTCACCTTCCCGATGAGTCAGCTGCAGCTGAAGACCCCCCGCGAACGTTCTTCTCCAGCTCCAGAGTTTTTTTTTTCTCGCTCCTCGCTCGCTCCTTCCCAACTCTTGAAAGTTTGCGACAGCAACTGCCAGATCAGAGCGACGACACCAAACTGTCTGCAGAAAGTTGCTTTCACTTTCTATTTTTATTGCGCTGCCCTCCCCTCCAGCCCTGGGAGCTGCCCCAGTCCTATGTTAAGAGACAAGGTCTACTTCTCCATTTATAATGAAGGAAAAAATGAAAACAAATGCACATGGGCGGAGCGATCCACAAAAATTATCTGAAAAAAAAATTTCCCTGGTGCAAATTCTAATTACGTTTTTTAATGGTGTTTTTTTTTCTAGCCCCGGGGATTGGGGGGGGGGGGGGTTGGTGGTGTCCATAAAAAAGTTCTAAACAAAGGACCATTTTACTGTTCCTACAAAAAATAAAATAAAAGAAGGAGCACCAGCCTAATGCATTATCCCATAATATTTATTAGGAAATATTCATTAGACATAGTTACATAGTTACATAGTAGGTGAGGTTGAAAAAAGATACAAGTCCATCCTATGCATGTGATTATATGTCAGGATTACATTGTATATCCCTGTATGTTGTGGTCGTTCAGATGCTTATCTAATCTTTTTTTTTTTTTTAACTATCGATGCCCCCCGCTGAGACCACCGCCTGTAGAAGGGAATTCCACACAGGGCTGATCCTAGCAGGTGCATGGGGTGCAGTGCACCCAAGCGCCACAGAAGTAGGGGCACTGAAGCGCCAGAGTGCTCTCCTCCCTCCTCTTCTCCTTGTCCGTGTCTAGAGGTGGCTCTCTCTACCGGTCACCGCCACTGTGTTTCCTGCCCAAGCCCATCCCCCCTCCCTCCTCCTGTCAGAGGAGGAGAGTGAAGCAGCGGCTTTCTCTGTGTGCAGAGAGACCAGCCGTGCAGTGACATCATTGGGGGGGTGGTCCGTGCCTGAGGTGTTCTCCTTGTCCGTGTTAGGGGAGCATCTCTGTGTTTAAGTCGTTGCCATATAAAAAAATTGTAAAGGGGAGGAGTTAGTAAGATGGCCACGCCCATGTAGGGGCACCAGAAATATTACTGCACCCAGGCGTCTGTGACCCGAGGATCCGCCCTGATTCCACATAGTTGCCGCTCTTACATTAAAGAACCCTCTACGTCACAGGTGTCAAACACAAGGCCCACGGGCCAAATCTGGCCCTTCAGGTCCAATTCATGTGACCCTCGCACCTCTTCTGCAGCTGCCGGAGAGCTCCAGCCCTCCTCTGGTCCTCCTCCAGACCCCTTACTTTCTGCTTTCAAACAATGCATCCAGCTTCTTCCCAGCAGCAGCATAAGGAAAGGGGGGGTGCACTGTGATTTAAGGGAGAGTGGGGGACTCAACTTCTGATGGTGGGGTGGCTTTTGACATCTAATGTAAGGGGAGGGGATGCACTGGACATCTAATCTTACAGATACAACCGGCCCTTTTGAGGGCAATCATAATGCTGATGCGGCCCACGATGAAATTGAGTTTGACACCCTTGCTCTACGTCAGGGGTCTCCAAACATTGTAAACAAAGGGCCGGTTTATTGTCCTTTAGACTCCAGGAGGGCCGGACTTTGGCCAGCTGGAGTAGAAATTGTGCTGGTTTCAGTGGGAGTAAACATCTGGTATTAGGAGAAGGAATACTGTCCCATCGTTGGTATCATAGGGAGGATTAGTGCTCCCATTAGTGGTGTCAGTGGAAAAAATGGTGCTTCATTGTCGGTGTCAGATGGCAGAATAGTGTCTCGTATCAGTGGGAAATATGGTGCCCCAAGGGCTGGATAAAGGCAAGCAAAAGGGCCACATCTGGCCCTCGGGCCGCAGTTTGGAGAACACTGCTCTACGTAGTTTACGGTTAAGGCTGGGTTCACACGGTGTACGACAAACGCTCTGACATTGGGAGCTCATGTCTCACATGACGTGTGAAAATCAATGGTTCCTTATGGGAGTCGTCTTAATTGGTCCGACACAAGTCGGTCCGACTTTGAAAATGCTCCCCGAACTACTTTGGTCCGACTTCAGCCCATTGAATATCATTGAAGTCGGATCAAAGTCTGGATCGCCTTCTTGCCTGATCCAACTTTGGCATGCTCTGATGATCATGAAGAGGAACTCCACGGCAAATAAAAAAAAACAGCATGGGTTTCCCCTCCAAGAGCATACCAGGATCTTTGGTCTGGTATGGATTTTAAGGGGAACCCCTACATCAAAAAAACAGCATGGGGATCCCCCTCAGAATCCATACCAGACCTTATCCGAGCATGTATCCTGGCTGGTCAGGAAAGGAGGTGGGGACGAGTGAGTGCCACCCTCCTGAACCGAACCAGGCTGCATGCCCTCAACATGGGGGGGGGGTTATTTGAGGCAGGGCACCCCCATAGCCCCTTATCCCTATGTTGATGAGGACAAGGGCCTCTTCCCGACAACCATGGCCATTGGGGTTTATCCGTAATCTGGGAGCAACAAAACGCCCAAATGAGGAGAAATTGAGGGGGCGAGAACCCTATGTTAGACACTGGCAGGGTAGCCATAAAAACACCCAGCCAGTTGGAATCAAAGTGGATTTTCATTTTAGATACATTTGCTCCTCGAGGTTTGAACATTGAGTTTGACCTCAATTGCTTTATCTGTGACTTTTAGGACCACTAGGCATTGCATAGCCTTTTAAATATTTTTTGGCAGGGACCCTCTCCTATAGCAGTTGTCAAACTTTTTGTATCCTCCTTTTCTAAATCTATTTTATTCTAGTTTATAGTTGATGATTTCAGTACTGTTAATACGATGTCATATGTATTTCATTATATAGACGTCGGTTCCGGTGTAGTCTTTTATATTAATTTTTATATATACCGTATATACTTAATTTTACCACAAAAAAAATGGGAAAACGTATTGACTCGAGTATAAGCTTGGGGTGAGAATGCAGAAGCTACCGTAAGCGGAAAAGAGGGTCAACAATGCCCATTTGCAGCTTCACTGTGCCCATTTGCAGCCTCACTGGTCCCGTTTGCAACTTTACTGTGCCCATTCTCGCTGTGCCCACTGCAGCCTTGCGGTGCCCATTCTCACTGTTGCCCATTGCAGCCTTACTGTGCCTATTCTCACTGTGCCCATTGTAGCCTTACTGTGCCCATTGCAGCCTTACTGTGCCCATTCTCACTGTGCCCATTGCAGCCTCAGTGTGTACCTGTATTCTTGACAGGCTGCGGGCATCCATTTTTGAAAAGTCGCGGCTTCCTCCTGGTCCCATTCGTTCCGCGATAGTCAGTGTACCTGTCGGGTCGCCGGCGTCCATCCTGATCCATGATAGGCGTTTGACACTGTGTTCGGCTACCGCCTATCGCGGAGGTCCTCTCATCCTCGGTCAAGAGGACGTCCATGATAGGCGGAACACTGAACACAGTGTCTGCTGGGAAAGTCTGAGGATGAGAGGACCTCCGCGATAGGCGGTAGCGGAACACAGTGTCAAACGCCGATCACGGACCAGAAGGAAGCCGCGACATTTGAAAAATGGACGCCCTGCCCCGACAGGTACGAGTATAAGCCGAGGGGGCTATTTTCAGCCCTAAAAAAAGGGCTGAAAAACTTGGCTTATACTCGAGTATATACGGTATGTCTCTTGGGCTTTCCTTTCGGTCTTCTTAGGAAGGGAAAGAGAGTAGCCGCTTAGGCTCTCCTTTCCTTATGGGACCACGGCAGGGGCAGTTAGGTAATATTTAGCTGGGTATGGCTGCTGGGGTCATTTGCAGGTCAGCTGAGCTAACAGGGAAAGAAGGCAAAGGGATCTATAGGGTTAAAGGTGGCCAGGTCTTGCGCTGATTAGGTGCAGGTGGGCTGGTAGTAGCCTGGGGTTACCGGAGTCAGTGGTTGGCCAGCTTGGGTCAGGTGGTAGAGTGGAAAGTTCTGGAACCCGGTCCAAGGCTATATAGGACAGGAAGGCCGCTACTCAGCAAGAGGTTCTGCCAGAGGAGCTCCCCACCCTTCCCTCCCTCCCGTCGCGGCCTTGATTCACGTGGTTCTTCCCTCCCGGGGGGTTTATCCAGCGGAGCTCCAGCCGCGAAAATTTTTTTTTTTAAAGTCAGCAGCTACTAACAGTGTAGCTGCTGACTTTAAATAAGGACACTTACCTGTCCTAGGCGCCCGCGCTGATGGCCCTCCCGATGCCGGTCCCGCGATCGCTCCGAGTCCCGCGCCGCCATTCACACTATGGGAAACAGGCAGTGAAGCCGTACGGCTTCACTGCCCGTTTCCTACTGTGCCTGCGCGAGTCTCACGCTGGCTTGTGAATGGGCGGCTGCTCTCTGAGAACACACACAGTTCCCAGAAAGCAGCGCGCCCATTCACAAGGAGAAGGACAAGAAGAAATCGGACCGCGGTGCAGGTGAGGCAGATTACGGACTTCCGCATAGCAACAGCTATTTCGGGTGAGTATTTTTTTTTTTTTTTCAGGTTTTTTTTTCTTTTTTTTTTTTTTAAACAACATGGCAAAATGTTGTTTATATGGGTGGAGCTCCGCTTTAAGTTAATTTCAGGTGAAATGATAATCAGCTCGAGTCTCAGTGGCTGGGCTGGGTGTGATGTTGATGGAATTTAATGGTTTGACCGATATTCAGTATTTGATAACATATTATTTATGGTTGATTAAATATTCTATCTAAAACCAGTGAATCAGGCCGTGGCCAATTTATATCCAAATCTTCATATATATATGTCTGCAATATATAGTATGTTTAGTTCTTTACGTCAATACATTTTTGAAAGAAACCTTGGTTTGTGTTATTTCTCCTGCATGTTTGGTGTTGCATGTTTAGTGGTAAGGCATAATGCCTGTGGTCCCATATTCTATGAACTCTTTCAATTATTATTAGATTTTCTTCTTATTTACCAAGTGTTGGATTATAAACCTTCCTCATTCTTTCTGTCTGGGTAGATACGGGAAGACCTCGTATTCTTAGATCTTTCATTCTGTCTCTATTTTCTAGCCTCTTCCTGTTCTATTTTTAGAGTTTTTTTACCTTTTTAATTTTTTATTCTGCTTGTGTGGGAATCCATGTTTTTTTTTTCTTCTATTTCCTCAACTCTTGTGAGTGGGTGGCCCATGTCTATGAATTATTGCCATTTATGATTTTAAAGAGTTTTCCAGGGCCATGTCTGTTATTGATGGCAGTTGGGCTGTCCTTGTTTTCTTCGTCTTATATCTAATTCATGATCTTGTTCTATTCTAGAACAACAACCTAACCTCTCTTAGATCTGTAGTTTGTGATATGAAATTTCCCCAATCTAAATATGGTTTCCTTTGCTCGGAACATTCAATTAAAAAAATGTTTTTGGGAACCATTATGCACAGAGGCGGCTCTTTAATTAGGCAAATTAGGTGGTCGTCTAAGGCCTCACACTCACATGGGGCCTCGCGGCCACCTAACTTACCCAATGCATTTCCCCCACATTGCTGTGCTCAGGCAGCGTTAAGAGCCCTGACTCAGGAGCAGGACCACTAGGGTGACCACGTGTCCCCGGATTGCCCGGGACAGTCCCGCATCTTGCAGGTCTGTCCCGGGCACCTTCATTCCAGGACAATACAGTGTCCCGGAATGAAACTGACACAGCCACCCCCCCAGGCCAATCTGATGCCCCCAAAAAAAGCCGCCACATCACCGCTTTACTCACTGACAGTACTTGTCCTGGCTGGGAATGTCTGGAGGAGCACAATCCCCGCCCCCTGCTTGTTATTGGAGAAATCATAAATCCCGTGTCCAATCACTGTGCTGTGATTCATTACAGCACAAGCTGATTTTTTGGAAGGGGGGGGTGTCCCTGAATGGTAGTTTGGAAATGTGGTCACCCTAAGGACCACCAGCATCCCCAACAACCAGTAAATATCAGAGGCACCACCCCTTGTGACGTCAATGACCCAGCATGCCCTCAGTCAATGACGTCACAATAGGGCGGGCTCAGCAGGTGACATCACTGGGTGGCCCCCCGCCCCTTAGGTATTAAAGAGCAGGATCTGGGGGCCACCTTGTCAAAAGGGGGATTCCAGAGTCCGATAAGCCCCCTGCCTGCAGACCCCCCCACAACCACCGGCCAGGGTTGAGGGGAAGAGGCTCTTGTCCTTGAATTATTTTTCCCATGATGGGTGTGAGTGGGGGCCCCATGTCAAGCTTTGCCTAAGGCCTCACAAAGCCTAGAGCCGCCTCTGATTATGCATTATCGGTACGATCTCCAAACACACTTTTATGTATAACCTCCCCGAGGGACAGAAGATTCATTTCTCAATTATAGAGTTATATTAACAGGCTTTTATTTTTGAAAAATAATTTTTTATTAGTTATAAAAGACACATAAAATATAACAACAGTCGGCCAGCATACACTGAGGCCTCGTACACACGATCGGACATATCCGATGAAAACGGTCCGCGGACCATTTCCATCGGATATGTCCGATCGGGAGTTTGATCCGATGGCGTGTACACACCATCGGATCAAATTCCCCGCCGCCGGACAGCGTGGTGATGCGGCGGTGACGTTGACGCCGCCACGTCACCGCCACGTCACCGCACCAGGAAGTTAAACACTTCCGCGCATGCGCCGAATCCATTCGGCGGCGGTGGGGGACGACATGTCTGCTGGTAAGTGTACTAACCAGCAGACATGTCGGGCGGACAGATTCCACCGGATGGATTTCAAAGCATGCTTTGAAATCTGTCGGGTGGAGAAATCTGTCCGCTAGCCCATACACACGAGCGGAGATGTCTGCTGAAACGGTCCATCGGACCGTTTTCAGCGGACATATCCCCTCGTGTGTACGAGGCCTGAGCCGTACCAGGCCAACATGGCCCATTACAGAGGTACAAACAAGGACCGTCAAACTAACAGAGACAGGGCCATATTCAGAAAGCTATTTACGCAGCGTATCAAGAGATACGCTGCGTAAATACTAAGAATAGCCGGCGTATCTTTCTTTGCTATTCTGAAAAGAAGATACTCCGGCTTTCTTCTAAGATACGAGCGGCGTAATTTGCTTACACCGTCGTATCTTAGTTGCATTATTACGCTGGCCGCTAGGTGGCGCTTACGGCGGTATTTGCGTAATATATGCAAATGAGATATTTACGTCGATTCCCGAACGTACTTGCGGCGTCGCGTCGTAGTTTACGTCGTTTGCGTAAGCGTTCGAGCGGCGTAAGGTTACCTCTGCTATAGGAGGCGTAGCCAATGTTAAAGGGGTAGTTCCCCCAAAAACCTTTTTTTTAACATTGATTGAGGCTCGTTTTGTCAAGGGGAATCGGGTGTTTTTTTTTTAGAAACAAAGCAGTACTTAACGTTTTAGAGATGCATCATCTCCGTCGCTTCCGGGTATGGTCTTCGGGTCTGGGCGTTCCTATTTGATTGACAGGCTTCCGACGGTCGGATACATCGCGTCACGATTTTCCGAAAATAGCCGAACGACGGTGCGCAGGCGCAGTATAGAGCCACACCGGCGCTCGGCTTCTTTTGGCTACTCGTGATGTATGCGACAGTCGGAAGCCTGTCAATCAAATAGGCACGCCCAGACCAGACGATCATACCCGGAAGCGACAAAGAAGATGCATCTCTAAAACGGTAAGTACTGCTTAGATTCTAAAAGAAAAACACCCGATTCCCCTTGACATAACGAGCCTCAATCAATGTTAAAAAAAGGTTTTTGGGGGAATTACCCCTTTAAGTATGGACGTCGCTACATCGTCGAATTGTACGTCGGTTACTTCGTTTGCGTAAATCATTCGGGAATGGGGCTCGACGTTAGTATGCTTCACTTGTGTATGGTAAACACTACTAGTTTTTGCTGCAATCTGAACATTATTATTGTCATATTGATTGTTTTAGCGCGAAGGATTTCACAATTTTATTTCGACGTTAGTAACGTTCACGTCGTTTTCATTGAGGAAAAGCGACGTGATCTCACGCATGCGCACTGGGAACGTCCACGGCCGTCCAAAAAAAACGTGAGTTACGTGGGGTCACGATTTATTTACATGAATCACGCCCCCACTTCGGAAATTTGAATTGCGCTGCCTTACGCCGCCACACATACGTTACGCCGCTGTAAATAATGGCGCGAGTTCTTTCTGAATAAAAAAACTTGCACAAATATTTACAGCGGCGTAACGTATCGGGGATACGTTACGCCAGCAGAAATATCCGCGGATCTTTCTGAATCTGGCCCACAGTGCTTAACCAACAACCTAGTAAAAAAAAAAAAACACCCCCCCCCCCCTCGCCCAGCACTCCCTCCCCAGCAAAATCCGGAGCCAAATGGTCCCTACAACCCCACCTGCCCGGATTCCGCGGTGGGACCTCCATGTGTCCAACCCATCTACAGATCATAGCGCATACTGTATATAATCACCCCACCACAGACAGTTAGACTCCAATCAAAGATATCAACCCAAAGTCAAATCCGAGTCATACCATGCCCGCCACACCTTATCAAACTTCCCCCCACACCCCCTTGATAAGTACGTCGACTTGTAATATGGCAACATAGAATTAACCAAGCCCTTCCAGAAACCCAATGTAGGGGCCCCCGGTTTACGCCACCGTAATAATATGGCCTTCCTTGCATAAAATAGAAGAATGTTAAGTAGAGTCCTATGTGCCCTAGACGGGAGCACATCCTCAACCAGCCCCAAGAGACACACCCTAACCGTCACTGGAATAGGAGTCACCAAAATTTCAGAAATACAAGATGTAGCCTCCGTCCAGAATATGGACGGCTCCAGAATATGGACGGCTCCAGAATATGGACGGCTCCAGAATATGGACGGCTCCAGAATATGGACGGCTCCAAAAGACATGCTCCGCAGCCGCAGGAGCGAATGTACATCTCCAGCACTCTGCCCTCACTGTCGGATACATAGATGCCAGCCTAGCAGGTGTATAACAGGCTTTCATTACCAGAGAAATCTGGACCTATGTTACATTGGGAAGCAGATTTGGATTGCTTAACCACTTCAGCCCCGAAAAAATTGGCTGCCCAATGACCAGGCCATTTTTTTTTTATTCTGTACTGCGTCGCTTAACCACTTAAGGACCCCTTCAAGCCGATATACGTTGGCAGAATGGCACGGCTGGGCACATCCACGTACCTGTACGTGGCCCTTTAAGACCAGCCGTGGGGACCCGTGGGCGCGTGCACGCGACCCGGTTCGAAGCTCCGGGACTCGCGGACCCGATCGCCGCTGGAGTCCGGCGATCGGTCCCCGGAGCTGAAGAACGGGGGGAGCCGCGTGTAAACACGGCTTCCCCGTTCTTCACTGTGGCGCCCGCATTGATTGTGTGTTCCCTTACATAGGGAATCACAATCAATGATGTCACACGTCCAGCCACACCCCCCTACAGTTAGTAACACAAATGAGGTCACACATAACCCCTTCAGCGCCCCCTTGTGGTTAACTCCCAAACTGCAATTGTCATTTTCACAGTAATCAGTGTATTTTAAATGCATTTTTTGCTGTGAAAATGTCAATGGTCCCAAAAATGTGTCAAAATTGTCCGAAGTGTCCGCCATAATGTCGCAGTCACAAAAAAAATAAACGCTGATCGCTGCCTAAAGGTCCGGGTCTTAAGTGGTTAAAGACCCCTTTCACATTGGGGCGTTTTTCAGGCGCTTTAGTGTTAAAAAACCTGTAAAGTGCCTGAAAGAAGCCTCACCTGAAATCCCAATGTGAAAGCCTGAGTGCTTTCAGAGCCAGGGTCGCCATCAGGTGGGTACTGCTGTAAGGGGCCCAGGTGGCATACCCCCCCCCCTTTTTTTTTTATAATTTTTTTTTATATATTCCGCTTCTCAATATAAACGCTTCTCAATTTGGGGCAGCCCCCCACTTCTCAAGCTGTGTAAGGGGCCCCATAATTCCTGATGGCGGCCCTGTTCAGAGCCCTTTCACACTGGCAGCGCTTGAAAAACACTGGTAAAGCTCCGCGAAGACCCCTTTCACACTGGGGCGTTTTTCAGGCGCTTTGGCTTTTAAAAAAAAAAGGGCCTCAATGGGAAGGGGCGCTTTAGAAGCGGTGTATTCAACGCTCCTAAAGCGCTGCAAAGAAGCTGCTTGCATGACTTTTTTTTTAAGCCCCGTGATGTGGCCCGTGACCTCCTGCTCTGGAAAGGTTACAGCATAGACTGTTATTAAAGGGGTAAGTTTATTACTAAAAATCACAGTGTATATATGGGCATGTCGGTTCTGCAGTGGTTACCGGGCTGCTTTCAAACTGATCCGTGGGTGCAGAGCAGTGCACCTGCCTGTTACCTGCACTAAGCCATAGACTTCTATTACTTGCGAGTTTGGCGTGCTTTCTGAAAGTGCACCACACCTACAGGATATAATAGAAGTCTATGGCAAAGTGCAGCTAAAGTGCAGAAAAGCCACAGGTGAACTGTGCTGAACCCCTGGTGCGGGTGACCAACAGTGCATCATTGTGAAAGCAGCCTTAGGCCCCTTTCACATGGTCAGCCCAACCCAATTGGACCCTTTATTCACCTCTAAAGAGTGGCAGATGTAAATGGGCTTGTGTGCCTTTATACACACCTACCTCCAATCAGCTACACTAAAAAGAGTAGCTCTATAGAGTGGAGTAGCGTGGGCTCTATAGAGTGGAGTAGCGTGGGCTCTATAGAGTAGAGTAGCGTGGGCTCTATAGATTAGAGTAGCGTGGGCTCTATAGAGTAGAGTAGCGTGGGCTCTATAGAGTAGTGTGGGCTCTGTGGAGTAGAGTGGGCTCTGTGGAGTAGAGTGGAGTGGGCTCTCTGGAGTGGGCTCTGTGAAGTGGGCTCTGTGGAGTAGAGTGGAGTGGGCTCTGTGGATTGGGCTCTGTGGTGTAGAGTGGAGTGGGCTCTGTGGAGTAGAGTGGAGTGGGCTCTGTGGAGTGGGCTCTGTGGAGTAGAGTGGAGTGGGCTCTGTGGAGTAGAGTAGAGTGGGCTCTGTGGAGTAGAGTGGAGTGGGCTCTGTGGAGTGGGCTCTGTGTAGTAGAGTGGAGTGGGCTCTGTGGAGTGGGCTCTGTGAAGTAGAGTGGAGTGGGCTCTGTGGAATGGGCACTGTGGAGTAGAGTGGAGTGGGCTCTGTGGAGTGGGCTCTGTGGAGTAGAGTGGAGTGGGCTCTGTAGAGTGGGCTCTGTGGAGTAGAGTGGAGTGGGCTCTGTGGAGTAAGCTCTGTGGAGTAGAGTGGAGTGGGCTCTGTGGAGTGGGCTCTGTGGAGTATAGTGGAGTGGGCTCTGTGGAGTGGGCTCTGTGGAGTATAGTGGAGTGGGCTCGGTGGAGTGGGCTCTGTGGAGTGGGCTCAGTGGAGTATAGTGGAGTGGGCTCTGTGGAGTAAAGTAGAGTGGAGTAGAGTAGAGTGGAGTGGGCTCTGTGGAGTAGAGTGGAGTGGGCTCTGTGGAGTGGGCTCTGTGGAGTAGAGTGGAGTGGGCTCTGTGGAGTGGGCTCTGTGGAGTAGAGTAGAGTGGGCTCTGTGGAGTAGAGTATGCTGCCATCCACCCTCTCATTGTGGCCCGCGACTGGTTACCAAGTCGCTTTAGTGGCCCTCGCTCTTCAAAATGTTGGGCACCCCTGGACTAGATGGTATTTGACCCCTAAAAAGATACATGAATCCTACTCTACAGCTACCCCTTAGAGGAGGCTCAGAACAAGGAGCTCTGATAGTCACACATTCTGGATCTGTACATTTCTTTTTTTTTTCACAAGAAAAATGTTTATTCAAATTTTTACAATACAAGCGATGCATATACACAGTAAGTCACAGAGAAAGCATTACACAGAATCTCACCAATTAGATATGTTGCTGGTAGGAACAGGAGAAAGACGTTGAAAGGCTAGCATACATTAGTTCATGGGATACCAATTCGGGAACAAGAAGTCATAGCAAGGTTACGTAAAGGAGGTCCAGGGGAAGGGGGGGGGGGGAACAGGAGGAGTGTAGAACAGAGGGGAAGGAGAACGGGGGGGAGGGAAGGGGGGAGGGAGGGACCACATCCAAACAATCAAACACATCTTGAACATACAGCGTATTACTTTCAGGAAATCAGAACATAGGGTCATCGTCGTCATTGTCACCTGCAAACTCTGTGCCCCAGGCATCTATCCACCCCGACCATATCTTATCAAATTTACTAGGACAGTTTCGATTAGCAAAGGTGAGGATCTGTACATTTCTAAAACCAATATGGCGTGCCGCAGCATGCAGGAATTAATGATACTTCAAGTAAAACAAAAAAACTTACACCAAGAATATGCCTTTTGTTTGATTCTTTACCCAACATTCCAACATCGTGTGACAGATTAATACACACAGAAGATTCTTCTACATATTACAGGATCCGTCCCTCTGCTAACTTTCAGTCAACTTTTCCGTGTGTTCAACACATTCACATCCACAGATTGGAGTCTGGCCATCGTGACCAAATCTTTTGAAATTTTCTTGGGGCATTTCCTAAGTTTTTATACGTCAATCAATTACTGAGACTCGAGCTGATTATCATGACAGTTAATTGCTTCAGACAATTGAGTAATTGTTGGTGGGGAGTTTCAAATCCATTTCTGCAATATACGTTTTCAGGCTTTTTACATAGAAATATATATATATAGACCGCAGCCACATCACATGTATTTCAGATGGGAGAATATCTATCTATCTATCTATCTATCTATCTATCTATCTATCTATCTATCTATCTATCTATCTATCTATCTATCTATCTATCTCTCTATCTATCTATCTATCTATCTATCTCTCTATCTATCTATCTATCTATCTCTCTATCTCTCTATCTATCTATCTATCTCTCTATCTATCTCTCTATCTCTCTATCTCTCTATCTCTCTATCTATCTCTCTATCTATCTATCTATCTATCTATCTATCTATCTATCTATCTATCTATCTATCTATCTATCTATCTATCTATCTATCTATCTATCTATCTATCTCTCTATCTCTCTATCTCTCTATCTATCTCTCTATCTATCTCTCTATCTCTCTATCTCTCTATCTCTCTATCTATCTCTCTATCTCTCTATCTATCTCTCTATCTCTCTATCTATCTATCTATCTATCTATCTATCTATCTATCTATCTATCTATCTATCTATCTATCTATCTATCTATCTATCTATCTATCTCTCTATCTCTCTATCTATCTCTCTATCTCTCTATCTCTTGTATTTATTGGTGTATAACCATAGGTGTGCGCAGCCTATTACATTAGGGTGTGCACCCCAAAGCTCAAAAACGTATGTGTGTATATATATATATATATATATATATATATATATATATATATATATATATATATATATATCTGTAGGGCAATGGACAGTGTCAGTAGAACAGTTGATGGTGTCAGTGGACTGTTGCCAGTAGTTTCTTTTTATTACTTTTTACAATTATTTTTTTTTTACAATTTTTCTTTTTTACAATTTTTTTAGGAGCACCTCTTGTGAGACTTTGGTAAGATATCAGGGGCCTAAACAGACCCCTGATATCTAACTTTTGAGACAGGGAAAGGGGCTGAGGACAGAGATTCTTGAGCCCCTTTCTCTGCATCCAAGCAGCAGGGGGAATCTGTGCAGCACATGGTGATTAGGGTGTGCCTGGGCACAACTGGCACACCCTGTGCGCACGCTTATGTGTATAACACAAACCTTAATTTTAAGAGGGAAGTTGCAGGGAAAAAAAATCGTACATTTTAAAATTAAGAACTTTGAAGCAAAATAAGGGTCAGTGCCCATCTGGAGCCTCGCCTTGCCCATCAATGCAGCCTGATCAATGCCCATCTGCAGCCTCACCATCTCCCATCAATGCAGCCTGAGCAACGGACGTGTGCCCTAGATCTCCTCTCACCTGACCTCCAGTGACTCCATCCTCCTGCAGCAGACAGCTAGGCAGGTGTTTTTTCTCCTCCAGGATCCAAGATCCAGAACTCAGAACCAGGACAGCTGCTCTCTCCTCCGCCCTGGGCCCCCCTCCTTCCCCCTGCTACTTCCCTAAGGTAAGGAACTCCCCGGCTCCCCAGCAGCTGTCTCTCAAAGCTTCCTCGCTTCCTTGCCTGGTCTGTCCCCCTCGGGTTTGAGTGCAACCGTCCTTTTCAGGATAAGCCGCGGTCTCCAGCCCTGGGAATCGGACGACTGACACCCCCCGCCGCATCCCAAACACTATACTTTTCCCCCCCAGCCATCTCCTGTCACCCCCTCGGCCATCCTCTGTCTCTGGAGCGGCTGCCACATCCTAGGTGATATCTCTCCACTGTACCCCCACTCCAGGCATCCCTCCGCCACCTCTCCACATTAATTTTCCGCCTCTCGGGCGTTTTATCAGACAACTGCGCCAGCCTGTGTAGAATCGTGGCAGCCGCGATTTAGGAAAGGCCGCGGCTTCATTCGCGGCCTAGCGGCGCACCGCACTCTCATCCTAAAAACCCCCAGAAACTGCCCAGGAATTCACCCCCGGCCCCTGCAGGACCTATCCACCCCTGGCTTCAACAACCAGCCTCCCCCTGATCGCCAATCCACCTTGCTGCCTGCACACCAGCCTGGGTCCCATGTCCTGCTCCAGGTCGGCGGCCATCTTGGTACACCCCAGCAGCAGTGACAGCTCCCCCCCCACCCCCCTCCTTTCACAACCTAACAGTACTTGATCCAGGGGTTCGCCCGATCGCCTTTCAGGGATCAGGAAGGAATTTTTTCCCCTACCAAAGCAAATTGGCATAGCACGGCTAGGGTTTTTTTTGCCTTCCTCCGGACCAAGCCGGGAGGATTCACTGTATCCTCTCATCATCGCCACCAAAAAAAATTACTTTTTTCCCCCGGTGACTGGCAACCATGGCTAATCTGCGGTACTCTGCAGAAACCATTTGGGGTCTGAGGCGATTCGCCGCAATACTGCCAGCCATCACCAAAAAAGCCCTAAGAATTTAGCAACTTTTGAGAATCGATCGACGATCGACTGTCAAAAATTTCAGCCGTTTACCCCAGCCTAAGCACATTTCATGTGCTTTGATCAACACAAGATCGGCAGTAAAACACCGACTTGAAATCTATGATTTCATTCTACAACTCGATCTAGACTGCCTCTTCATTACAGAGAGCTGGCTCACAGCCGACTGTAACACCATTCTAGGAGAAATGGTGCCAGAAAACTACCGTATTATAACGGAAAACAGAATAGGACAAAGAGGAGGAGGCCTGGCAGTGATTTGCAAGACTCATCTTGCAATCACCAAACCAGCCCTTCAAAACCCTCTTCCATTCATGGAAACCCTTACTCTGCAACTCCAAGCAAACTCCCAGGAGACCGTCCGGATTCTACTCTGCTATAGACCACCTGGACCTAAATCGCAGCTTCTCCCATCATTGACAGACTTTATCTCCACCTATACCCTTAACAGCAAACACCTTTTGCTGCTCGGGGACTTCAACCTCTGGGCCAACTCCCCGCAAGACCCTATTGCCGATGCCTGTATCGATCACCTTGAAGGATTAGGGCTACAACAACTAGTATGTGGGCCCACACATGTTTCAGGTCACACACTCGATCTTATTTTCAGACAAGATCTGGAAATAAAAATCTTGGATAATGAACCGTTGCCATGGACAGATCACCATGCAATTAAATTCCTTATTTCGGAATTCCCCCCCTTATCTAAAACATCAAATCCAGTGACAACACACTGGACCAGATGTCAGAAGAAGCTCCACTCGGAACTCTTCAAAGCCACGTTAAGGGAAAAAATAAAAACAATTCAGCCGCATCAAACGGCTGAAGAAACACTGGATGCTACAAACACAGCCCTATTACAGTCAGCTGACTTAATAGCGCCGAAACGTAAAACCCACATCCGGAAAAATAACTCCAGCTGGTTCAACAACCAACTGGCGTTGCTGAAGCAAGAGCGCAGAAGGGCGGAAGCCGCCTGGAAAAGAAGCTCTTCAGATGAGAACCTCTCCATCTACAAGGCAATAACAAGAAAATACCACATAGAAATCTTCAAAGCCAAGAAAAACTATTTTTCTGAGGCTATCAACAGCGCCCTAAACCGCCCCCGCGAACTCTTCAAGCTGGTCACTCAGACCATGAATCCAGGCTGTCTTGAAGCCCCCAATTCGGACTCACAAGAATTTAGCAATGGATTATCGGATTACTTCATTAATAAAATTGAGGGAATCCGGCAAAGCATTCAGCAAAACAACTCCCCCCGTAGCCCCCCCGTAATTGTTTACACAACACTTGCAGTAATTCGTCACAACTTGGTGAATTCACGCTGGAACCCATCTCTATCCATGCCACTGAAAATATCATCGGTGCTCTGCGTAACAGCACTGCTCCGAACGACATCATCCCCACTAAACTGCTGAAGGAATGCGCCGACATCCTGGCACCTCCTATCACGCAGCTTATCAACCAATCTTTCAAGGAAGGCATAGTGCCCTCCCAGTTGAAAGACGGTATAATTCGACCCATCTTGAAGAAACCCACCCTGGACCCCAAGGACCCAATCCACCGCCGTCCCATAACAGGCCTAAATGTACTCTCAAAAGTAATGGAAAAAGTAGTGGTACAACAGCTGCAACAGCATCTAGATACCCACAACCTACTTGATCCATTTCAATCGGGATTCCGGCCCGGACACGGGACGGAAACCGTGTTGCTCAGAATATGGGACGACGCTCTCGAGGCCGCAGACGAAGGAGAATCTTGTCTTCTGGTTCTGTTGGACCTAAGCGCAGCCTTCGATACAGTAGACCACAAGCTTCTATTGACTCGGCTTGCTGAAGTAGCCAAAGTCGCAGAAGGCGATTTATCTTGGTTATCCTCTTTTTTGGAAAACCGATCGCAAAGAGTGAAGTTAGGACCTTTCACTTCTGAGAAACGCACAGTATCGTCCGGAGTCCCTCAAGGATCCCCTCTGTCGCCGGTGTTATTCAACATCTATCTTCGTCCGCTTTTTGAAATCATCAGCAGCCAAAAACTGCTCTATCACTCATATGCAGACGACACGCAACTGTACTTCCGCATTTGCAATAAAAAGGATCACCACCTCAATCTAGAGACTTGTCTCTCTTTGATAGAGAACTGGATGACAAAGAGTTATCTCAAACTCAACGGAGCGAAAACAGAACTTCTCCTGTTTCACGCCAAGCGTATGAATCAACCTGCAACAACCTGGACACCCCCGCCCATTCTGGGCAAAATCATCACCCCTAGCGCCAAAGTCAAAAGTCTTGGGGTCATCTTCGACTCCTACATGACAATGGAAGCACAAATAGGGTCAGTAGTCAGCGGATCTCACCATCTGCTGCGCCTACTACGTAGACTTATTCCTTTTATCCCCAAAGAAGATACAGCGGTCGTGGTGGTAACAATTGTAAACTCAAGATTGGACTATGCAAATGCCCTTTACCTCGGACTCCCCAAGTACCAAATCGCTCGTCTACAAGTCGTTCAGAATACGGCCGCTAGACTGGTGACTGGAAAAAAACCCTGGGAATCAATCTCATCTTCACTGAGATCCCTTTACTGGCTGCCAGTAAAAGACAGAATCACTTTTAAAGCACTCTGTCTAACGCATAGATGTATCCATGGGAATGCCCCCCATTATTTATGCGAAAAAATTAAAGTTCACAATCCCAATCGCGTTCTGCGATCCACCAATAAAAATCTGCTCCAGATACCGAAAGCCAGATACAAGTCCAAAGGAGAAAGAAGATTCGCGGTCCAAGGTCCCAGACTATGGAACGCTTTACCAACCAGCATTCGGTTGGAGGAGAACCACTCAGCATTCAGGAGAAAGATCAAGACTCATCTCTTTTGATATCAAAAGGGACAGGAACAACAAGCGCCCAGAGGTGATTAAGTTCGCATATGCCGCGCTATATAAGTTTTCATTCATTCATTCATTCACAATTGCCCATCATGCAGCCTGAGAAATGCCCATCTGCAGCCTCACAATTGCCCATCAATGCAGCCTGATCAATGTCCATCTGCAGCCTCACCATCACCCATCAATTCCACCTTTCTCAATGCCCATCTGCAGCCTCACCATCTCCCATTAATGGAGCCTGCTCAATGCTCACCTGCATCTTGATCAATCCCCATCTGCAGCCTCACCATCTACTATAAATGCAGCCTGATCAATGCCCATCTGCAGCCTGATCAATGCCCATCTGCAGCCTCACTACCTCCCATCAATGCAGCCTGATCAATGCCCATCTGCAGCCTCACTACCTCCCATCAATGCAGCCTGATCAATGCCCATCTGCAGCCTCACTACCTCCCATCAATGCAGCCTGATCAATGCCCATCTGCAGCCTCACTAACTACCATAAATTCTGCCAGTGGGAGGAATAGTGCCACATCGTTGGTGTTAGAGGGAAGAATTGTGCCCCATTATTGGTGTCAGTGAGTGGAATAGTGCTCCATTATCTGTGTCATTGGGCAGAATATTGCCCAATCATTGTTGTCATTGGGAGGAATAGTGCCCCATTGTTGGTGTTAATAGGAGGAAATTCGTCCCATCATTGGTGTCAGAGTGAGGAATTTTGCCCCATTAATGGTGTCAGTGAGAGGAATAGTCCCTGTCATTGATGTCAGTGGTAGGAAATGTTCCCCTTCGTTGGTGTCATTGGGAGGAATTGTACCCTATCGTGGGTGTCAGTGGAAGAAATTGTGCCCCATCATTGGCATCACTGGGAGAAATGATGCCTCACCCTTGGTATCAAAAGGAGAAATGGTGCCCTTCCGTTGGTGTCATTGAAAGCAATTGTGCTCCATTATTGATGTCATTGAGAGGAGTAGTGCCATATTGTTGGTATCATTGGAAGGAATAGTGCCATATTGTTGGTGCCATTGGAAGGAATAGTGCCATATTGTTGGTATCATTGGGAGGAGTAGTGCCATATTGTTGGTGTCATTGGAAGGAATAGTGCCACATTGTTGGTGTCATTAGAAGGAGTAGTGCCATATTGTTGGTGTCATTGGAAGGAATAGTGCCATATTGTTGGTGTCATTGGAAGGAATAGTGCCATATTGTTGGTGTCATTGGAAGGAATAGTGCCAAATTGTTAGTATCATTGGAAGGAATAGTGCCATATTGTTGGTGTCATTGGATGGAGTAGTGCCACATTGTTGGTGTCATTGGAAGGAATAGTGCCACATTGTTGGTGTCATTGGAAGGAATAGTGCCATATTGTTGGTATCATTGGAAGGAATAGTGCCACATTGTTGGTGTCATTGGAAGGAATAGTGCCATATTGTTGGTATCATTGGATGGAATAGTGCCATATTGTTGGTGTCATTGGATGGAGTAGTGCCACATTGTTGGTGTCATTGGGGGGAGTAGTGCCCCACTGGTGTCAGTGGGAGAAATAGTACCCATTGTTGGTGTCAGTGGCAGGAATTATGCCCTGTTGTTGGAGTCAGTGGATGGAATAGTGCCCCAAGGGCCAGATAAGGGCAAGCAACATCCAGAACATGGCCCACAGTTTGGAGACCACTGTTCTATAGACCATCATCTCCTCATCTATGGGTGGTCAGGAGCTTCCAAAGCCATTCTGCACAATTTTACATTATTTGCTGCTCTGTAATATACACTTCTGTGAATTGTTATGGATTCCTATTGACTCCAATGTCACTTTCCAAATTGGAGTTCCAAATTGGGGGGTTTTCTATTTCTTTTTCTAAGTTTGTCCAGAACCATTTCTGATTGGACTTTTTGGATGTTCCTCATCGATACTGGTTAGGTACCGACCAGGGGAGGGCTGGGGGGGCAAGTCCAGTCAAGTGGCCCATTGTACCGTCGAATGAGCTCACCATCCATGACCCACCTGTTTTTTTCAATGCAGCCTCACCAGTGCCCATCAATGCAGCCTGATTACTGGGTCAGGTTACATGGGGTGTATGGTGGGGGGGAGATGGGGGGTCAGCTAGGGGTGTCAGGGTCTCTCACCTCAGTGATCTCAGCTCAGCAGGTCCTTGCATCCCACGGCTTCCTGGGGGGGGGTTAATGCTCCTAGGCCTGGGGTCAAGTTGCAGCCAGCGCCCCCAGCCCTGCGTCCTGACTCCCTGGCACGCACTGCCTCTTCCAAGAATCCAGTCCCAGGGAGTTGTAGTTTTCCACCCACCGGGAGCTTGAGCGTGGACTACAACTCCCGGAATGCAACAGCTAGTGGCAAGCCGCTGTGGCCGTGCCCCCGACCAGACTTCCCCTAGTGCAGAATAAAAAAAGATAGTAAAAGACGGACCATTTTGAACAGAAGTTAGAGCCGCCTGGGAGGCAATTGCCACCCGGCCCCCCGGCCCAGCCCTCCCCTGGTACCCCACTCACTCCTGACTCAGGCTGGTTTCAGATTTTTTTAGAAATGCGGTTAACTCTTCATGATGACCAGGAAACTGCTAGGGGTCCGAAAAAGAACCCAGATACCCCTAATACATATAAAACGGACAGTGCATCGCTAAAATCCAATCCACATATCAAATAGCAAACACCATCCGTGTGGTGTTCAGTGATGATCAGGGGCGGACTGACCATTGGGTCTCTCGGGCACTGCCCGAGGGCCCTATGCCACTAGGGGGCCCCATCAGGGTTGCCAGACTCAATAATACCAGGGACAGTATGTAAAAATCTATATTTTTTTTACGTCTGTCCTTGATATGTCCGAAACCGACATGCTTTTGATGTGAAAATCCTGAGATTTTAGCTGCCCCGCCTCTGCACTGCCTCCTGGCATGGTGGCCATCTGTAAGCCTGGGGGCCCCATAATCTTCTCTTGCCCGGGGGCCCCATGAGTTGTCAGTCCACCCCTGGTGATGATACATGAATTAAAAACATGCAGGTGACTCCGTGGGTAAGTATGAAACCAACCTCCACCAATGATAAAGATGGCCCCTCACCTTACCAAGGGGACCATTTGATTATAGAAGGCCAGGTACACCTTCCCTTAAGGGCACAAGTAGATGGTACAAAACGACAGGGCCACCATCAGGAATTATGGGGCCACTTACACAGCTTCAGGCATGGGGGGGGCTGCCGACTGAAATTGAGAAGCGGGGGGGTGCCAACGCTAATTGAGAAGCGGGGGGGGGGGGGGTCCTTTACAAAAAAAAAAAGAAATAAAGAAAAATATATATAAAAAAAGGGGGATTGCCATCCGGGCCCTGGGGACCTCTGGGCCCTTTCATAAAAAAATATATATAAAATATTTTTTTTTTATTATTAAAAAAGGGGATTGCCATACGGGACCATGGGGACCTCTTGTCCTTTTAATAAAAAGAAACCTCTGGGCCCTTTAATAATAATAATTAAAAAAAAATATATATATATATATAACAAAAAAAAGGGTGGTTGCCATCTGGGGCCCTGGGGACCTCTGGGCCCTTTAATAAAAAAAAAATATAAAATATATATATTTTTTTTTATTAAAAAAGGGCGTTGCCATCCAGGGCCATGGGGACCTCTCGGCCTTTAAATAAAAAGAAACCTCTGAGCCCTTTAATAAAAAATAAAAAAATTTTTTTAATATATATATATATATATATATATATATATATATATATATATATATATATATATATAATATAATATAATATAATTATTAATAAAAAATAAATAACAAAAATATATAAAAGAAAATAATGTTTATATATATATATATATATATATATATATATATATTTTTTTTTTTTAATAAAAAATAAATAAAAAAAAGGGAGTTGCCACCTGGGGCCCAGGAGACCTCCGGGCCCCTGGGGACCTCTGGACCCCTTACAAAAAAAGGGGGGGTTGCCATCTGGGCCCCTGGGGACCTCCAGGCCCCTTACAGGTGTACTGCCTATACCCCCCTGATGGCGGCCCTGCAAAACAAATCCTGACCAATCCAGATTCAGAGGAGGATGGCGACTAGTATGTGTTGATAACTCCAAGGTCACATGGTTTATGCAATCATAAAGGACAAAACATAGTGCTCTCCGCAATAATGAACGTTTAATAATAAAATATAAGTAGAAAACGTACAAACGTGGCACCGTTCCAGTGCCAGATAAACAGCGTGTGTGTAAGAACAAGATGGGTGACGTTGCAACAACGCTTCCTTCCATACGCGTTGCGTCCCTATGGGCGGGGACTTCATCACCAGTAATACATAGAATGGTCAATTGTTTGTAGCTTGAGCCCAAGGTTTTCTTTTCATGCCCATCTCATGAGTTCAATGGGTTCAGGGATAAGGACAAGTGTATGCCGATATTTGTGTTTCACTTCTGACATAAACATTTATGAAGGGCCCGGAGAACAAGTTCAAACTTTGGATCGTTTCGGAAGGACAATTGCATTTATTGTTCCCATGCGTTTTTGTTTTTCTTTCATTCAAGTCAGTCGAGTGCATTTCCCGTCTGTTCTAGGCTAATTAGACGTCGCCCTCAAACTTAAACCAGTTCATCCGGAGGACGCCGCCTGAAATTATTCCACGTTTGCACGCCACCTACACCGGGCGTACCAATATTTTTGGAGAGCACCTGGAAGCATTTCATGTTTATCTACCCACATCCTAGTCATTCAAATTTAATTAAAATAAATACAAAAGATCATTCCAAAAATTATTGGGCACCTTTCACACAGGATTTTCCATCAGGTCCGCCTGTCAGTTTGTTGGACAGTGGCGGCTGGTGCTCCAATTTTTTTTGGGGGGGGGGGGGGGGCGCAAACAAATTGAAAAATTCAACATCAATTGTAGCCTCACTGTGCCCATTAAACGCTGCCACTGTGCCCATTAAATGCTGTCACTCTGCCCCAAATGCCGCCACTGTGCCGCCACTGTGCCCATTAATCACAGTCACTGTACACCAAATGCTGCCACTGTGCCCATTATTCACAGCCACTATGCCCATTATTCACAGCCACTGTGCCCCAAATGCTGCCACTGTGCCCCAAATGCTGCCACTGTGCACATTAATTACTGCCACTGTGCCCCAAATGCTGTCTTGGGTGGGCAGCGAGTGATGGTGGCAGGCGGCGATGTCCGGTATCCTTCATGTCTCGGGTGGAGCGGGTGGCGATGTCCGGTGTCCTCCTTGATGTCTTCTCCCGGCCGCCCTGTCCTATGATTGGACACCTAATAGGCAGCATCACATGGGTCATGCAATCATAAAGGACACAACATAGTGCTCTCTGCAATAATGAATGGGCCACCACTGCCAGGGACACTCAGTAGAATACCTGGGGCGCTCAGTGGACAACCCAGGCACTCAATAGAAGACCTGGGGAACACAACGGAAGACCTGGGGCAGTCAATAGAAGACCTAGGGCATTCAGTGGAAGACGTTGGGTACTCAGTACAAGAACTGGGCACTCAATAGAAGATCCAGGCACTCAATAGAAGACCTGGAACACTCAGTAGAAGAACTGGGGTACTCAGTACAAGAACTGGGCACTCAACAAAAGACCCATGCAGTTAGTAGAAGACCTGGAACACTCAGTAGAAAACCTGGGGTACTCAGTGCAAGAACTGGGCATTCAATAGAAGATCCAGGCAGTCAGTAGAAGACCTGGAACACTCAGTAGAAGACCTGGGCACTCAGTAGAAGACCTGGAACACTCAGTAGAAGACCTGGAACACTCAGTAGAAGACCTGGGCACTCAGTAGAAGACCTGGAACACTCAGTAGAAGACCTGGAACACTCAGTAGAAGACCTGGAACACTCAGTAGAAGACCTGGGCACTCAGTAGAAAACCTAGGCAGTTATTAGACAATCTGGGACACTCAGTGTAAGACCTGGGTCACTCAATAGAAGACCTAGAGCACTCAGTACAACAGCTGGGACACTCAGTAGTCAGTCAGGCAGTCAGTAGAAGACCTGGGACACTCAGTGGAAGACCTGTGGTACTCTGTACAAGAACTTGGGTACTTAATGAAAGACCTGTGGCAGTCAATGGAAGACCTGGGCCAGTCAATGGAAGACCTGGGCCACTCAATGGAAGATCTGAGCCACTCAATGGAAGACCTGGGCCACTCAATGGAAGACCTTGGCCACTCAATGGAAGACCTGGGCCACTCAATTGAAGACCTGGGCCACTCAGTAAAAGACCCAGAGCACCCAGTAGAAGACCTGGGCAGTTATCAGAAGTCCTGGGACACTCAGTTGAAGACGCAGGGAACTCACTTGAAGACCTGTGGCCTTTAATAGAAGATCCAGAGCACTCAGTACAACAGCTGGGACACTCAATAGAAGTCCCTCAGTAGACAATCTGGGGCACTAATTAGAAGACCTGGGGCACTCAATGGAAGACCCAGAGCACTCAGTAGAAGAGCTGGGCAGTTATCAGAAGACCAGGGGCACTCAGTAGTAGACCTGGGCAGTTATCAGAAGACCAGGGGCACTCAGTAGTAGACCTGGGCAGTTATCAGAAGACCAGGGGCACTCAGTAGTAGACCTGGGCAGTTATCAGAAGACCAGGGGCACTCAGTAGTAGACCTGGGCAGTTATCAGAAGACCAGGGGCACTCAGTAGTAGACCTGGGCAGTTATCAGAAGACCAGGGGCACTCAGTAGTAGACCTGGGCAGTTATCAGAAGTCCTGGGGAAGTCAGTTGAAGACCCGTGGCCTTAAATAGAAGACCCAGAGCACTCAGTACAACAGCTGGGACACTCAATAGAAGACCCTCAGTAGACAACCTGGGGCACTAATTAGAAAGACCTGGGCAGTCAGTAGAAGGCATGGGGCACTCAACAGATGACCTGGGGCACGTGCTCTGGGGGCCAGGGTCTAGAAACACCCAGCTATACGTGTATTGTTTATTCCCAAGGCAACATAGTGCACTGCGGCTAAAGATTTGTAGCCTAGCCAATACTTGAAGCGGCAAAGGCCAACTTATTTTAATTTCACTTTAATGCCACCATACTCAGCTGCTTATACCAAACCTTATACCCAACCTATATACCCAACCTGATACCCAACCTTATACCAAACCTTATACCCAACCTATATACCCAACCTGATACCCAACCTTATACCCAACCTATATACCCAACCTGATACCCAACCTTATACCAAACCTTATACCCAACCTATATACCCAACCTGATACCCAACCTTATACCCAACCTATATACCCAACCTGATACCCAACCTTATACCCAACCTATATACCCAACCTGATACCCAACCTTATACCCAACCTATATACCCAACCTTATACCCAACCTTATACCCAACCCTATACCCAACCCTATACCCAACCTTATACCCAACCTTATACCCAATCTTATACCCAACCTTATACCCAACCTTTTACCCAACCTTATACCCAACCTTATACCCAACCTTTTACCCAACCTTATACCCAACCTATATACCCAACCTTATACCCAACCTATATACCCAACCTTATACCCAACCTTATACCCAACCTTATACCCAACCTATATACCCAACCTTATACCCAACCTATATACCCAACCTTATACCCAACCTATATACCCAACCTTATACCCAACCTTATACCCAACCTTTTACCCAACCTTATACCCAACCTTATACCCAACCTTATACCCAATCTTATACCCAACCTTATATCCAACGTTATACCCAACCTTATACCCAACCTTTTACCCAACCTTATACCCAACCTTATACCCAACCTTATATCCAACGTTATACCCAACCTTATACCCAACCTTATACCCAACCTTGTGCCCAACCTTATACCCAACCTTATACCCAACCCTATACCCAACCTTATACCCAACCCTATACCCAACCTTATACCCAACCCTATACCCAACCTTATACCCAACCCTATACCCAACCTTATACCCAACCTTATACCCAACCTTGTACCCAACCTTGTACCCAACCCTATACCCAACCTTGTACCCAACCCTATACCCAACCTTATACCCAACCTTATACCCAACCTCATACCCAACCTTATACCCAACCTTATACCCAACCTTGTGCCCAACCTTATACCCAACCTTATACCCAACCCTATACCCAACCTTGTACCCAACCCTATACCCAACCTTTTACCCAACCTTATACCCAACCTCATACCCAACCTTGTACCCAACCTTATACCCAACCTTATACCCAACCTTGTACCCAACCTTGTACCCAACCTTGTACCTAACCCTATACCCAACCTTTTACCCAACCCTATACCCAACCTTATACCCAACCTTATACCCAACCTTATACCCAACCTTATACCCAACCCTATACCCAACCTTTTACCCAACCTTATACCCAACCTTATACCCAACCTTATACCCAACCTCATACCCAACCTCATACCCAACCTCATACCCAACCTTATACCTAACCTTATACCCAACCTTTCCTTCACTCCCCATTCCCCGCATTGCATTCTTTGGGTAGAGTGGCTTACCCTGTACCCATATGCACGGCTGATGCAAGGATTTTTGACACCCTAGACACATTTTTAAATGTAAAAAACAAAACAAAAAACGGGGGGCCAGTTTCTAAAGGTGTGGGGGGGGAGGGGTCAGACGAAAAAAAAAAAAAAAAAAAAGGGGAGGGGCGTCCAGGCCCCTGGGGACCTTCGGGCAACTTACAGATGTAAGGCCTCTACCCCCTTGATGGCAGTCCCGAATGCAGCCTCTCCCAACTGATTCTGTTTGATCTAAACCCTGCACTCTGTACATAACAGACTGCTCAACCCTGCACTCTGTACATAACAGACTCCTCATCCCTGCACTCTGTACATAACAGACTCCTCAACACTGCACTCTGTACATAACAGACTCCTCAACACTGCACTCTGTACATAACAGGCTCCTCAACCCTGCACTCTGTACATAACAGACTCCTCAACCCTGCACTCTGTACATAAGACTCCTCAACCCTGCACTCTGTACATAACAGACTCATCAACCCTGCACTCTGTACATAACAGACTCCTCAACCCTGCACTCTGTACATAACAGGCTCCTCAACCCTGCACTCTGTACATAACAGACTCCTCAACACTGCACTCTGTACATAACAGGCTCCTCAACCCTGCACTCTGTACATAACAGACTCCTCAACCCTGCACTCTGTACATAAGACTCCTCAACCCTGCACTCTGTACATAACAGACTCATCAACCCTGCACTCTGTACATAACAGACTCCTCAACCCTGCACTCTGTACATAACAGGCTCCTCAACCCTGCACTCTGTACATAACAGACTCCTCAACCCTGCACTCTGTACATAACAGGCTCCTCAACCCTGCACTCTGTACATAACAGACTCCTCAACCCTGCACTCTGTACATAAGACTCCTCAACCCTGCACTCTGTACATAACAGACTCATCAACCCTGCACTCTGTACATAACAGACTCCTCAACCCTGCACTCTGTACATAACAGACTTCTCATCCCTGCACTCTGTACATAACAGACTCCTCAACACTGCACTCTGTACATAACAGGCTCCTCAACCCTGCACTCTGTACATAACAGACTCCTCAACCCTGCACTCTGTACATAACAGACTCCTCAACCCTGCACTCTGTACATAAGACTCCTCAACCCTGCACTCTGTACATAACAGACTCATCAACCCTGCACTCTGTACATAACAGACTCCTCAACCCTGCACTCTGTACATAACAGGCTCCTCAACCCTGCACTCTGTACATAAAAGACTCATCAACCCTGCACTCTGTACATAACAGACTCATCAACACTGCACTCTGTACATAACAGACTCCTCAACCCTGCACTCTGTACATAACAGACTCATCAACACTGCACTCTGTACATAACAGACTCATCAACACTGCACTCTGTACATAACAGACTCCTCAACCCTGCACTCTGTACATAACAGGCTCCTCAACCCTGCACTATGTACATAAAAGACTCATCAACCCTGCACTCTGTACATAAAAGACTCATCAACCCTGCACTCTGTACATAACAGGCTCCTCAACCCTGCACTCTGTACATAAAAGACTCATCAACCCTGCACTCTGTACGCTTAATAAGGCCTGAGCTGGATCTCAGGATCGGCTTTGCCTGGTAGTTTCACTTTCCCCGCAGGCAGGGTTTTGTTCAGAAGCGGTTTCCTCATCATTGCCGTACTTCTCCTCTGGCATCTCATTGCGAAACACAAGGCGTGTCCGGACAAATGGTAAAAAGAGAACTGCATGCTGAAAAACGTGTAAAAAAAAAAAAAAAATGAAAACTTAAAATGGAATATAAAAAATAACCCCCCCCCCCCCCTCTCTGAATTCTGCTTTTTGGTTGCCCCCGTTTGGCATTGAAGCAAACAATCATTTTTTGGTCTCCCAACTGAGGCTGTTTGATCTAAACCCCACACTCTGTACATAACAGACTCCTCAACCCTGCACTCTGTACATAACAGACTCCTCAACCCTGCACTCTGTACATAACAGGCTCCTCAACCCTGCACTCTGTACATAACAGACTCATCAACCCTGCACTCTGTACATAACAGACTCATCAACCCTGCACTCTGTACATAACAGGCTCCTCAACCCTGCACTCTGTACATAACAGACTCATCAACCCTGCACTCTGTACATAACAGACTCATCAACCCTGCACTCTGTACATAACAGGCTCCTCAACCCTGCACTCTGTACATAACAGACTCATCAACACTGCACTCTGTACATAACATACTCATCAACCCTGCACTCTGTACATAAGAGGCTCCTCAACCCAGCACTCTGCACATAACAGACTCCTCAACCCTGCACTCTGTACATAACAGACTCCTCAACCCAGCACTCTGTACATAACAGGCTCCTCAACCCAGCACTCTGTACATAACAGGCTCCTCAACGCTGCTCTCTGTACATAAGACTCCTCAACCCCGCACTCTGTACATAACAGACTCCTCAACCCTGCACTCTGTACATAACAGGCTCCTCAACCCTGCACTCTGTACATAACAGACTCCTCAACCCTGCACTCTGTACATAACAGACTCCTCAACCCTGCACTCTGTACATAACAGACTCCTCAACCCTGCACTCTGTACATAACAGGCTCCTCAACCCTGCACTATGTACATAAAAGACTCATCAACCCTGCACTCTGTACATAAAAGATTCATCAACCCTGCACTCTGTACATAACAGGCTCCTCAACCCTGCACTCTGTACATAAAAGACTCATCAACTCTGCACTCTGTACGCTTAATAAGGCCTGAGCTGGATCTCAGGATCGGCTTTGCCTGGTAGTTTCACTTTCCCCGCAGGCAGGGTTTTGTTCAGAAGCGGTTTCCTCATCATTGCCGTACTTCTCCTCTGGCATCTCATTGCGAAACACAAGGCGTGTCCGGACAAATGGTAAAAAGAGAACTGCATGCTGAAAAACGTGTAAAAAAAAAAAAAAAATGAAAACTTAAAATGGAATATAAAAAATAACCCCCCCCCCCCTCTCTGAATTCTGCTTTTTGGTTGCCCCCGTTTGGCATTGAAGCAAACAATCATTTTTTGGTCTCCCAACTGAGGCTGTTTGATCTAAACCCCACACTCTGTACATAACAGACTCCTCAACCCTGCACTCTGTACATAACAGACTCCTCAACCCTGCACTCTGTACATAACAGGCTCCTCAACCCTGCACTCTGTACATAACAGACTCATCAACCCTGCACTCTGTACATAACAGACTCATCAACCCTGCACTCTGTACATAACAGGCTCCTCAACCCTGCACTCTGTACATAACAGACTCATCAACACTGCACTCTGTACATAACATACTCCTCAACCCTGCACTCTGTACATAAGAGGCTCCTCAACCCAGCACTCTGCACATAACAGACTCCTCAACCCTGCACTCTGTACATAACAGACTCCTCAACCCAGCACTCTGTACATAACAGGCTCCTCAACCCAGCACTCTGTACATAACAGGCTCCTCAACGCTGCTCTCTGTACATAAGACTCCTCAACCCCGCACTCTGTACATAACAGACTCCTCAACCCTGCACTCTGTACATAACAGGCTCCTCAACCCTGCACTCTGTACATAACAGACTCCTCAACCCTGCACTCTGTACATAACAGACTCCTCAACCCTGCACTCTGTACATAACAGACTCCTCAACCCTGCACTCTGTACATAACAGACTCATCAACCCTGCACTCTGTACATAACAGACTCATCAACCCTGCACTCTGTACATAAGAGGCTCCTCAACCCAGCACTCTGCACATAACAGACTCCTCAACGCTGCACTCTGTACATAACAGACACCTCAACCCAGCACTCTGTACATAACAGGCTCCTCAACCCAGCACTCTGTACATAACAGGCTCCTCAACGCTGCACTCTGTACATAAGACTCCTCAACCCTGCACTCTGTACATAAGACTCCTCAACCCTTCACTCTGTACATAACAGGCTCCTCAACCCTGCACTCTGTACATAACAGACTCATCAACCCTGCACTCTGTACATAACAGGCTCCTCAACCCTGCACTCTGTACATAACAGGCTCCTCAACCCTGCACTCTGTACATAACAGGCTCCTCAACACAGCACTCTGTACATAACAGGCTCCTCAACCCTGCACTCTGTACATAACAGGCTCCTCAACCCTGCACTCTGTACATAAAAGACTCATCAACCCTGCACTCTGTACATAACAGACTCATCAACCCTGCACTCTGTACATAACAGGCTCCTCAACCCTGCACTCTGTACATAAAAGACTCATCAACCCTGCACTCTGTACATAACAGGCTCCTCAACCCTGCACTCTGTACATAACAGACTCCTCAACCCAGCACTCTGTATATAACAGACTCCTCAACCCAGCACTCTGTGCATAAGACTCCTCAACCCTGCACTCTGTTCATAACAGACTCCTTAACCCAGCACTCTGTACATAACAGGCTCCTCAACACATAACAGGCTCCTCAACACTGCACTCTGTACATAACAGGCTCCTCAACACTGCACTCTGTACATTAAAGACTCATCAACCCTGCAACCCTGCACTCTGTACATAACAGACTCATCAACCCTGCACTTTGTACATAACAGGCTCCTCCACCCAGCACCCTGTACATAACAGGCTCCTCAACACAGCACTCTGTACATAACAGACTCCTCAACCCTGCACTCTGTACATAACAGACTCCTCAACCCTGCACTCTGTACATAAAAGACTCATCAACCCTGCACTCTGTACATAACAGACTCATCAACCCTGCACTCTGTACATAACAGACTCATCAACCCTGCACTCTGTACATAACAGGCTCCGAAACCCTGCACTCTGTACATAAAAGACTCATCAACCCTGCACTCTCTACATAACAGGCTCCGAAACCCTGCACTCTGTACATAACAGACTCATCAACCCTGCACTCTGTACATAACAGACTCATCAACCCTGCACTCTGTACATAACAGGCTCCTCAACGCTGCACTCTGTACATAAGACTCCTCAACCCTGCACTCTGTACATAAGACTCCTCAACCCTTCACTCTGTACATAACAGGCTCCTCAACCCTGCACTCTGTACATAACAGACTCATCAACCCTGCACTCTGTACATAACAGGCTCCTCAACCCTGCACTCTGTACATAACAGGCTCCTCAACCCTGCACTCTGTACATAACAGGCTCCTCAACACAGCACTCTGTACATAACAGGCTCCTCAACCCTGCACTCTGTACATAACAGGCTCCTCAACCCTGCACTCTGTACATAAAAGACTCATCAACCCTGCACTCTGTACATAACAGACTCATCAACCCTGCACTCTGTACATAACAGGCTCCTCAACCCTGCACTCTGTACATAAAAGACTCATCAACCCTGCACTCTGTACATAACAGGCTCCTCAACCCTGCACTCTGTACATAACAGACTCCTCAACCCAGCACTCTGTATATAACAGACTCCTCAACCCAGCACTCTGTGCATAAGACTCCTCAACCCTGCACTCTGTTCATAACAGACTCCTTAACCCAGCACTCTGTACATAACAGGCTCCTCAACACATAACAGGCTCCTCAACACTGCACTCTGTACATAACAGGCTCCTCAACACTGCACTCTGTACATTAAAGACTCATCAACCCTGCAACCCTGCACTCTGTACATAACAGACTCATCAACCCTGCACTTTGTACATAACAGGCTCCTCCACCCAGCACCCTGTACATAACAGGCTCCTCAACACAGCACTCTGTACATAACAGACTCCTCAACCCTGCACTCTGTACATAACAGACTCCTCAACCCTGCACTCTGTACATAAAAGACTCATCAACCCTGCACTCTGTACATAACAGACTCATCAACCCTGCACTCTGTACATAACAGACTCATCAACCCTGCACTCTGTACATAACAGGCTCCGAAACCCTGCACTCTGTACATAAAAGACTCATCAACCCTGCACTCTCTACATAACAGGCTCCGAAACCCTGCACTCTGTACATAACAGACTCCTCAACCCAGCACTCTGTACATAACAGACTCCTCAACCCAGCACTCTGTACATAAGACTCCTCAACCCTGCACTCTGTTCATAACAGACTCCTCAACCCAGCACTCTGTACATAACAGGCTCCTCAACCCTGCACTCTGTACATAACAGGCTCCTCAACCCTGCACTCTGTACATAAAAGACTCATCAACCCTGCACTCTGTACATAACATACTCATCAACCCTGCACTCTGTACATAACAGGCTCCTCAACCCTGCACTCTGTACATAACAGACTCCTCAACCATGCACTCTGTACATAACAGACTCCTCAACCCAGCACTCTGCACATAACAGATTCATCAACCCAGCACTCTGTACATAACAGGCTCGTCAACCCAGCACTCTGTACATAACAGGCTCCTTAACCCTGCACTCTGTACATAACAGGCTCCTCAACCCTGCACTCTGTACATAACAGGCTCCTCAACCCTGCACTCTGTACACAAAAGACTCATCGACCCTGCACTCTGTACACAAAAGACTCATCAACCCTGCACTCTGTACATAACAGACTCCTCAACCCTGCACTCTGTACATAACAGGCTCCTCAACCCTGCACTCTGTACATAAAAGACTCATCAACCCTGCACTCTGTACATAACAGACTCATCAACCCTGCACTCTGTACATAACAGGCTCCTCAACCCTGCACTCTGTACATAACAGACTCATCAACCCTGCACTCTGTACATAAGACTCTTCAACCCTGCACTCTGTACATAACAGGCTCCTGAACCCTGCACTCTGTACATAAGACTCATCATCCCTGCACTCTGTACATAACAGACTCCTGAACCCTGCACTCTGTACATAAGACTCATCATCCCTGCACTCTGTACATAAGACTCTTCAACCCTGCACTCTGTACATAACAGGCTCCTGAACCCTGCACTCTGTACATAAGACTCATCATCCCTGCACTCTGTACATAACAGACTCCTGAACCCTGCACTCTGTACATAAGACTCATCATCCCTGCACTCTGTACATAACAGGCTCCTCAACCCTGCACTCTGTACATAACAGACTCCTCAACCCTGCACTCTGTACATAACAGACTCCTCAACCCTGCACTCTGTACATAAAAAACTCATCAACCCTGCACTCTGTACATAACAGACTCATCAACCCTGCACTCTGTACATACAGACTCCTCAACCCTGCACTCTGTACATAACAGGCTCCTCAACCCTGCACTCTGTACATAACAGACTCCTCAACCCTGCACTCTGTACATAACAAACTCATCAACCCTGCACTCTGTACATAACAGACTCATCAACCCTGCACTCTGTACATAACAGACTCCTCAACCCTGCACTCTGTACATAACAGGCTCCTCAACCCTGCACTCTGTACATAGAATACTCATCAACCCTGCACTCTGTACATAACAGGCTCCTCAACCCTGCACTCTATACATAACAGACTCCTCAACCCTGCACTCTGTACATAACAGGCTCCTCAACCCAGCACTCTGTACATAACAGGCTCCTCAACCCTGCACTCTGTACATAACAGACTCATCAACCCTGCACTCTGTACATAACAGACTCATCAACCCTGCACTCTGTACATAACAGGCTCCTCAACCCAGCACTCTGTACATAACAGGCTCCTCAACCCTGCACTCTGTACATAACAGGCTCCTCAACCCTGCACTCTGTACATAAAAGACTCATCAACCCTGCACTCTGTACATAACAGGCTCCTCAACCCTGCACTCTGTACATAACAGACTCCTCAACCCTGCACTCTGTACATAACAAACTCATCAACCCTGCACTCTGTACATAACAGACTCATCAACCCTGCACTCTGTACATAACAGACTCCTCAACCCTGCACTCTGTACATAACAGGCTCCTCAACCCTGCACTCTGTACATAGAATACTCATCAACCCTGCACTCTGTACATAACAGGCTCCTCAACCCTGCACTCTATACATAACAGACTCCTCAACCCTGCACTCTGTACATAACAGGCTCCTCAACCCAGCACTCTGTACATAACAGGCTCCTCAACCCTGCACTCTGTACATAACAGACTCATCAACCCTGCACTCTGTACATAACAGACTCATCAACCCTGCACTCTGTACATAACAGGCTCCTCAACCCAGCACTCTGTACATAACAGGCTCCTCAACCCTGCACTCTGTACATAACAGGCTCCTCAACCCTGCACTCTGTACATAAAAGACTCATCAACCCTGCACTCTGTACATAACAGGCTCCTCAACCCTGCACTCTGCACATAAGACTCATCATCCCTGCACTCTGTACATAACAGGCTCCTCAACCCTGCACTCTGCACATAAGACTCATCATCCCTGCACTCTGTACATAACAGGCTCCTGAACCCTGCACTCTGCACATAAGACTCATCATCCCTGCACTCTGTATATGCTAAATTTATAGCTGAGAATTTGATGCTGAAGGACGTCTTTCTATCCATTTTCAAGTTTCGATCCTTATTCTTGGAGGAAGGTCATCATGATCTCTTATAAACAAAATAAGACAAAAAAAATGACACACAACCATCCCAAGTACATAAAATAGTGTTGCCCCGGTGTGAACCGCCTCTTACCATCCGACAAGATAATGACTAAGTTGTATGAACGGTACAAACCTTACCGGTTCCCCTTAATCACGCTCCAAAATTGGCGCAGGGTTCCCCTTAAAGTGGAGCTCCACCCAAAAATGGAACCCCGCTTTTCGGAATCCAAATCCATTTGGCACCTTTCAGGGGGGGGAGGGAGCAGATAACAGGCAGGGCCGCCATCAGGAATACGCAGCTTCAGGCATGAGCCCCCTGGAGCAGAGAATCGGGGGGGGGGGGGGGAGATGTTGTCACCTGAATTTGAGATGCGAAGCGGGGGGGTGCAGCCGCGCTAATTGAGAAAATAAATAAAGAAAAATATATTTAAAAAAATAATTATAAAGAAAAAAGGGGGGTAGCCATCCGGGACCTCTGGGCCTTTTAATAAAAAATATATTAAAAAAGGGGGGTTGCCATCCGGAACCCTGGGGATCTCTTGTCCTTTTAATAAAAATAAAAAAAATAAACCTCCTGGGCCCTTTAATAAAAAATAGATAAAACAAAATATATTTAAAAAAAACTACGGGTCCCTGGGGATCTCTGGGCCCTTTGATAAAAAAAAAATATATATATATGAAATAAAAAAAATTAAAACAAAAATAAAGAAATAAAAAATATATAAAAAATAAGTATATATATATTTTTTTATATGTATAAAAAAAGGGGGGGGTTTGTCATTCGGGGCCCTGGGGATCTCTGGGCCCTTTGATAAAAAAAATATATATATATATATATGAAATAAAAAAATTAAAACAAAAATAAAGAAATAAAAAATATATAAAAAATAAGTATATATATATATTTTTATATGTATAAAAAAAGGGGGGGGTTTGTCATTCGGGGCCCTGGGGAGCTCTGGGCCCTTTGATAAAATATATATATATATATATTAAATAAAAAAATTAAAACAAAAATAAAGAAATAAAAAAAAATATATAAAAAATAAGTATATATATATATTTTTATATATATATATATAAAAAAAGGGGGGGTTGCCATCTGGGGCCCTGGGGACCTCCGGGAGCCTTACAAAAAAAAATGATAAAAAAATAAAATAAATAAAAAATAAAAGCGGGGTTGCCATCCGGACCCCTTACAGGTGTACTGCCTGTACGTACCCCCCTGATGGCGGCCCTGGTGACAGGTATTTGCTCCCACTTCTTGGCATAGATCACTGCGTTGATCGCGGTGACCTACGCCACTTCCTGCACCTACACCGTCCCCCCACTGTCTTCTGGCAAACAAACAGGTCCCAGAAGACAGCAGGGGCCAGTGAGTACGCTCAGTACAACTCGTGCATGTGCAGTAGGAAACCAGCCCCCCACATTCCACGAAACTATAGCAGTACATGACATTACATCACATTAACTCGGCATGCAGTGAACCCCCACATCCGCCACCCCAAAACAAATCTGTATCACATGGCATCATATGTGACCTCCTCCCGCCAATAAGTAACCTCCTCCCAACCTTTCTGTGTAGGGTTAGGAAGCCAATCCGCGTGGAGGGGGGCTGTCCAGTGTTCACTTCGTGAAGCATGTCCATTTTGGAAGGGCCCCCTACCAGTAGACAAAGGAAGTGCATTGTTGTCACCCACCCTTACCGAAGATGGCGGCGGCAGCACCCGAGAGCCATGGGCGTCCGGGGAGCGATTTGGCAGCGGCGATACACAGTGGCATTTTACCCTTTCTTCGACCGCTAGTGGGGGTTAAAAGCACTAACCCCCCCCCCCCCACGTTAAAATTTAAAAACACCCCACTGTGCCCCCTGCATCTCTTAATAGCTCATTGTCACTACTGTGTACCCCCTCTTCACAACTGCACCTCTGGACCCCTTATATTACACAGCACTCTGCATCACTGGACCCCTTTACATTACACAGCACCCTGCACCTCTGGATCCCTTTACATTACACAGCACCCTGCACCTCTGGATCCCTTTACATTACACATCACCCTGCATCACTGGCCCCCTTTACATTACACAGCACCCTGCACCTCTGGACCCCTTTATATTACACAGCACCCTGCATCACTGGACCCCTTTACATTACACAGCACCCTGCACCACTGGACCCCTTTACATTACACAGCACCCTGAATCACTGGCCCCCTTTACATTACACAGCACCCTGCATCACTGGCCCCTTTACATTACACAGCACCCTGAATCACTGGCCCCCTTTACATTACACAGCACCCTGCATCACTGGCCCCCTTTACATTACACAGCACCCTGCATCACTGGCCCCTTTACATTACACAGCACCCTGCATCACTGGCCCCTTTACATTACACAGCACCCTGCACCTCTGGACCCCTTTACATTACACAGCACCCTGAATCACTGGCCCCTTTACATTACACAGCACCCTGCACCTCTGGACCCCTTTACATTACACAGCACCCTGCATCACTGGCCCCTTTACATTACACAGCACCCTGCACCTCTGGACCCCTTTACATTACACAGCACCCTGAATCACTGGCCCCTTTACATTACACAGCACCCTGCACCTCTGGACCCCTTTACATTACACAGCACCCTGCACCTCTGGACCCCTTTACATTACACAGCACCCTGCACCACTAGACCCCTTTACATTACACAGCACCCTGCACTACTGGACCCCTTTACATTACACAGCACCCTGCATCACTGGCCCCCTTTACATTACACAGCACCCTGCACCTCTGGACCCCTTTATATTACACAGCACCCTGCACCTCTGGGTGCCTTTACATTACACAGCACCCTGCACCTCTGGACCCCTTTTACATTACACAGCACCCTGCACAACTGGACCCCTTTACATTACACAACACCCTGCACCTCTGGACCCCTTTACATTACACAGCACCCTGCATCACTGGCCCCCTTTACATTACACAGCACCCTGCACCACTGGACCCCTTTACATTACACAGCACCCTGCACCTCTGGACCCCTTTTACATTACACAGCACCCTGCACCTCTGGGCCCCTTTACATTACACAGCACCCTGCACCTCTGGACCCCTTTACATTACACAGCCCCCTGCACCACTGGACCCCTTTACATTACACAGCACCCTGCACCTCTGGACCCCTTTTACATTACACAGCACCTCTTTCCCTTGACTGAAACACTACACTATATTGACAGTATATTTATTTCAGGTCTAAAAGAGGAACCTTTTGGAATGAGAGACAAATGGATTTGATTCCAGAAGAGGGCCAGGCACTCTAAATAAGGGACAACTAGAGGGGAGCGCTGCAGTCATCGCTTAAATCGGCCCCAGGGCCAGTTTGGCCCTGCTCCTGGCTCTCCCTGGCGATTCCAGGGGGGGGCAAACGACCCCCCTTGCCCTATGGAGCACACTCCCATGCCGAGAGCCGAGTGACATATCTGCTTCGGGTGAGGACATCGCTGGACTCCAGGACAGGTAAGTGTCCTTATATTAAAAGTCAGCAGCTGCAGTATTTGTAGCTGCTGACTTTTATCTATAATTTTTTTTGGCGGATCTCGGCTTTAACAAAATGTTTCACAGATTCGGATATCCGAATGTTAGTTTATGTGATAAATCCTTTTCTATGGTTGCCCCTCCTGAACTCTCATTCATTGCAAGAATGTAGGATACAATGACTTGGGTCCGTGCCATTCAGAAGGCGACAGACTGTCCTGCACACCAGGCAGGAATGATAACTAGGAGAGCTAAGGGTGTAATAGAAATGACACTATATAGCCAAAAGTATTGGGACGCCTGCCTTTATACGCACATGAACATTAATGGCATCCCAGTCTTAGTCCGTAGGGTTCAATATTGAGTTGGCCCCGCCCTTTGCAGCTGGGAAGGCCGTCCACAAGGTTTAGGAGGGTGTCTATGGGAATGTTTGACCAGGGCTGTCTTAATGAGAGGGCACACCTGGGCACTGTCCAGGGGCCCCAGCTGAATGGGGGGCCCTCCTTGCACGTTCCCCAAAGCAGCTGGTCCTTGAGCCCACGATGCCCCAAAAATGTCGCCATTGTAGGCCCCAGAGCATTACTTTGCCCAGGGGCCCATGATGCTATTAAGATGGCCCTGTGGTTGACCGTTCTTCCAGAAGAATATTTGTGATGTTGAACGAGAAGGTCTGGCTCACAGTCTCCGCTCTAATTCATCCCAAAGGCATTCTATCGGTTTGAGTTTAGGACCAGTGGGGTGCCTGGGTGCCGCCCCTTCTATCCGCGTGGCGTCACCCCCTATATGAATAATGAATAGATTTGTGCATTTGAGCGTTATCGATTCAAACGTTTTGAATTGGGGGAGTTTGTAAATTTGAAGAAAATTAAAAAAAAAAAAGACATAAAACCAATTTCCGAATACGAATTGAATGAATCAACCGAATTTAACCGCTTTAGGACTGAGCCCAATTTTTAGACTCGGTGGGCCAGATTCAGGTAGGAGCGGCGTATCTCCACTCTGGCGTAGCGTATGCTGTTTACGTACTGTGCATGCGCCGGCCGTGAATTTATCCCAGTGCGCATGCGCCAAATCATGACGCAAAGACTCAATGAAAACGAACATTGCGAACGTTTTACGTAAACGATGAGAAAAAATACGCCGGCACGCCGTCCATACTTAACATTGGCTGCGCCTCATACAGCAGGGGTAACATTACGCCGGACCTACGCTTACGACGTAAAAAAAATGCCGTACGTTCAGGAATCGGCGTATTGCGCTCATTTGCATATTTTTTATGGGAACGCCACCTAGCGTCCAGCGTAAATATGCAAGTTAGATACGACGGCGTAAGAGACTTACGCCAGTCGGATCTAATAGAAATCTATACGTTACTGATTCTATGAATCAGGCGCATAGATAGGAGGGCTCAGACGCAGAGATACGACGGCGTATCTGGAGATACGCCGTCGTATCTCTTTACTGAATCTGGCCCTCTGTTAGTTAAAAATCGTTTTTTTTTGCTAGAAAATTTCTTAGAACTCCCAAACATTTTATATATATGTATATATTTGCACCCTAGAGAATAAAATGGCGGTCGTTGCAATAGCTTCTGTCACACCGTATTTGCGCAGCAGTCTTGCAATCGCATTTTTTTTGGGCAAAAAATACACTTTTTTGAATTAAAATAAAAAAGACAACAGTAAAGTTAGCCCATTTTTTTTTAGATTGTGAAAGATAATGTTACGCCGAGTAAATTGATAACCAACATGTCACCTTTCAAAATGCAATGGCGACAAAATTTTACCCTTAAAAATCTCCATAGACGACGTTTAAAAAATTCTACAGGTTGCATCTTTTGAGATACAGAGGAGGTCTGGGGCTAGAATTATTGCTCTCGCTCTAATGATCACGGCGATACCTCACTTGTGTGGTTTGAACACCGTTTTCATATGCTGGCGCTGCTCACGTATGCGTTCGCTTGTGCGCGCGAGCTCGGCAGGACTGGGCGCGTTTAACTAATTTATTTTTCCTTATTTATTTTACCTTTTATTTTTATATTTTATGCTGTTCTTTTAAAAAAATGTATCACTTTGATTCCTCGTACAAGAAATGTAAACATCCCTTGTAATAGAAAGAAGCATGACAGGTCCTCTTATATATGAGATCTGGGGGTCAAAAAGACGTCACATCTCATATTTACACTAAAATGCAATAACAAATAAATTGTCATTTTGAAAAAAAAAAAAAATTCCCTTTAAGAGCTAAGGGCGGAAGTGACGTTTTGACGTCGCTTCCGCCCTGCTATGGCAGGGGGTCTCCAAACTTTCCAGTTTACTGTCCTTTAGACTTTGGGGGGGCCGAACTGTGCCCAGTGAAAGTAAACAATGATCGATCTTTGGTATTAGCAGGAGAAATAGTTGGTGTCAGTGGGATGCATAATGGCCCATTCCTGTTGTCAGAGGAAGGAATGATGCCCCATTGTTGGAGTCATTGGAAGGAATAGTGCCTCATTGTTGGTATCAGTGGGAGGAATAATGCCACATCCTTGGTGTCAGTGGAAGAAAGAGTGCCCAAATGTTGGTGTCAGAGGCAGGAAAAATGCCTCAAGGGTCGGAAAAAGGCAGGCAAAGGGCCACATCCGGCCCCAGGACCGCAGTTTGGGGACCACTGTGCTATGGTATGGAGACGGGTGGGGGGGTCATCTTCCCCTCGCTTGTCTCCATACCAATCAGGATAGAGGACCCGATCGCCTACACCGCTACCGACGGCTCCGGTAAGCGGCGGAGGGTGCAGGAGAGTGGCGGGAGAGGGATGATAGCGGTGATCTTTTGGCGAATCTGCCGCAGAGACCACCATTATCGGAAACCAGATACCGGGCAGGGGAGGGCTGGCAGCCTTAGGCCTGGGGGGCAAGTCCAGTCAAGTGGCCCATTGAACCGCTGAATCAGCTCACCATCCATGGCCCATCTGGTTTTTCAATGCAGCCTCACCAGTGCCCATCAGTGCAGCCAACTCCAGTGGCCATCAATGCAGCCTGATCACTGGGGCAGGTTACATGGGGTGGATGGGGGTCAGCTAGGGGTGTCGGGGTCTCTCACCTCGGTGATCTCAGCTCAGCAGGTCCTTGCATGCCACGACCTCCGGGGGAGAGGGGGTAATGCTCCTGGTCCTGGGGGCAAGTTGCAGCCAGCGCCCAGCCCTGCGTCCCGACTCCCTGGCACGCCCTGCCTACTTCCAAGAATCCAGTCCCGGGGAGTTGTAGTTTCCTCTGCACTGCTCTGTTTTCCACCCACCGGGAGCTTGAGCGTGGACTACAACTCCCGGAATGCAACAGCTAGCGGTCGGCCCGACTTCCAAGACCAGAATAAAAAATAAAGTGGTAGCGGGCATTTTGAACATAAGTTAGGGTGGCCTGGGAGGCAACTGCCACCCTGCCCCCCGGCCCAGCCCTCCCCTGATTTTGGGGTTATGGGTTGCTCGCTGCTGTCATAACAGAGATATCCCTCTTCAAAGTGCCGACGTATATATATACAGGGGGCGGTTCGGAAGCGGTTATGTGAAGAAAGCCGTCCAAACCCGCTGAACCGTCACACAGAGCAGGTAAGTGTAGCATGTCGGTTTATGAAAATAAGAAAAGAAAAGTGATCGAGAAAAGTCAACTTTGATTTGCATATTATTCCTGGTAGAGCAACTTTACAATCACTTGACGTTATCAGCTTCTAGGATAGTTGTCAGGCAGAGGCGGCTCTAGGCTTTGTGAGGCCTTAGGCAAAGCTTGACATGGGGGCCACCCACACCCATCAAGGGAAAAATAATTCAAGGACAAGAGCCTCTTCCCCACAACCCTGGCCGGTGGTTGTGGGGGGTCTACAGGCAGGGGGCTTATCGGACTCTGGAAGCCCCCTTTTGACAAGGCGGCCCCCAGATCCTGCTCTTTAATGCCTAAGGGGCGGGGGGCCACCCAGTGATGTCACCTGCTGAGCCCGCCCTATTGTGACGTCATTGACTGAGGGCTTGCTGGGTCATTGACGTCACAAGGGGTGGTGTCTCTGATATTTACTGGTTGTTGGGGACGCTGGTGGTCCTTAGGTTGACCACATTTCCAAACTACCATTCAGGGACACCCCCCCCCCCCCTTCCAAAAAATCAGCTTGTGCTGTAACAAATCACAGCACAGTGATTGAAAACAAGAGGCGGGATTTATGATTTCTCCAATCACAAGCAGGGGGCGGGGATTGTGCTCCTCCAGACATTCCCAGCCAGGACAAGTACTGTCAGTGAGTAAAGCGGTGATGTGGCGTCCTTTTTTGGGGGCATCAGATTGGCCCAGGGGGGGTGGCTGTGTCAGTTTCATTCCCGGGACACTGTATTGTCCAGGAACGAAGGTGCCCGGGACAGACCTGCAAAATGTGGGACTGTCCCGGGAAATCCGGGACACGTGGTCACCCTAGTGGTCCTGCTCCTGAGTCAGGGCTCTTGGGGCTGCCTGAGCACAGCAACATTAAGTTTCCCTCAAAACTGGGGGAAATGCATTGGGCAAGTTGGATGGCCGCGAGGCCCCATGTGAGTGTGAGGCCTTAGGCGACCACCTAATTTGCCTAATTAAAGAGCCGCCTCTGTGGTCAGGATAAACAGGTTTTATTAAATTTTTTTTGTTGTTGTTGAATGTTTCAAACAGATAAAACTTAAGGCTTTCCATGGTGTATTTATCAGATTAAGAGCGAGAAAATAAAAGCACTTCCTTGTCACCATGTATATCGTACATCAGCACTTTTACAATTTCCCTTTGTATACATTATAACAGGTGAATGATCTCTGATTCTTCCACAACTAATAAGCTAATCGGTGACACATTTGTAGGGCGGGTGACACCCATCATGTTTGCAGATCAATTCACTGATTATGGAAACACATTTTACAACCTTCAGTCTGTTTGTTTTCTTCGGGTCACTTTCACTTTCACTTTCCATATTATGTGCCGGGTGTCATTATCAGCTTTACGGGAAAACAAAGCAAAACAAATGGGAGGAAAAGGGCGAGGACAATCTACAGTGCAGTGCATGGTCCTACGAGACCGGCGAGACTCTCCGAATGTCCGGTCCAGCCAGTGCCGGTGATCTGCCGATATGGTTCCTCCTATCGGTATGGTTCCCACCTTGACTGCGCAGGCGCAATCCGAGCCGACGGAAATCACAGAACCTGATCAGCTGTAGCAACAGGTCCAGGGCGACGTGGAATTCACTGTAAGCGGCCAGTCGGCCCTCACGTCCTCGCTGCGCTCGCCCCCTCCCTCCAAATCCCCCCTACCAGCACAAATTCCCCTCCCCCATCCTCACGCATATTACCCTCTCCAATCCCCCATTCTAGGAAAAATACCCCTCCCCCCTCAAATTTCCACTTCTAGCATAAACCTCCCCCTAATCATCCCTACTAGCAAAAATACCCCTTGTAAAAAATATCCCCCTGCTAGCGCACATTATCCCCCCCACCAAATTATTACCATTTCTAGCACAAGCTCCCCAAATCACCCCTCCCAGCACAAATCTCCCCCCCCCCCCACAACACAAATCCCCTCCAAATCACCCCTCCAAGCACAAATCTCCCCCCCCCACAACACAAATCCCCTCCAAATCACCCCTCCCAGCACAAATCTCCCCCCCCCATAACACAAATCCCCTCCAAATCACCCCTCCCAGCACAAATCTTCCCCCCCCCACAACACAAATCCCCTCCAAATCACCCCTCCCAGCACAAATCTCCCCCCCCATAACACAAATCCCCTCCAAATCACCCCTCCCAGCACAAATCTTCCCCCCCACAACACAAATCCCCTCCAAATCACCCCTCCCAGCACAAATCTCCCCCCCCATAACACAAATCCCCTCCAAATCACCCCTCCCAGCACAAATCTCCCCCCCCCACAACACAAATCCCCTCCAAATCACCCCTCCCAGCACAAATCTTCCCCCCCTCAACACAAATCCCCTCCAAATCACCCCTCCCAGCACACCCCCCCAAACATCCCTACTAGCAGCACAAATGCCACTCCCCAAAAAATGTTCCTTCCTAGCACAAATCTAACCCCCCCCCCCCAATTCCTTCCTCTTTTTTTTTCATTCCTTTCTCTTTCTGTTTTGTTTCTAATTCCTTCCTTCATTTCTTTTTTTCCTTGTTCCTTCTTTTCTGTGTTTTTTTGTTTCTCATTCCTTCTTTTCTTTCTTTTTTTGTTTCTCATTCCTTCTTTTCGTTTTGTATTTTGTTTCTTGTTCCTTCTTTTTTTAGTTTTTTTGTTTCTCATTCCTTCTTTTCTTTCTATTTTTTGTTTCTCATTCCTTCTATTCTTTGTTTTTTTGTTTTTCATTCCATTCTTTTCTTTGTTTTTTTGTTTCTCATTCCTTCTTTTCTTTCTTTTTTTTTGTTTCTCATTCCTTCTTTTCTTTCTATTTTTTGTTTCTCATTCCTTCTTTTCTTTCTTTTTTTGTTTCTCATTCCTTCTTTTCTTTCTATTTTTTGTTTCTCATTCCTTCTTTTCTTTCTTTTTTTGTTTCTCATTCCTTCTTTTCTTTCTTTTTTTTTGTTTCTCATTCCTTCTTTTCTTTCTATTTTTTGTTTCTCATTCCTTCTTTTCTTTCTTTTTTTGTTTCTCATTCCTTCTTTTCTTTCTATTTTTTGTTTCTCATTCCTTCTTTTCTTTCTTTTTTTGTTTCTCATTCCTTCTTTTCTTTCTATTTTTTGTTTCTCATTACTTCTTTTTTCTTTTTTTGTTTCTCATTCCTTCTTTTCTTTCTATTTTTTGTTTCTCATTCCTTCCTTTCTTTCTTTTTTTGTTTCTCATTCCTTCTTTTCTTTCTTTTTTTTGTTTCTCATTCCTTCTTCTATTTCTTTTTTTTTGTTTCTCGTTCCTTCTTTTCTTTCTGTTTTTTTGTTTCTCATTCCTTCTTTTTCTTTCTATTTTTTGTTTCTTGTTTTTTTCTTTTCTTTCTATTTTTTGTTTCTCATTCCTTCTTTTCGTTCTGTTATTTGTTTCTCATTCCTTTTTTTCTTTCTTTCTCATTCCTTCTTTTCGTTCAGTTTTTTTGTCTCTCATTCCTTTTTTTCTTTCTGTTTTTTGTTTCTCATTCCTTCTTTTCTTTCTGTTATTTGTTTCTCATTCCTTTTTTTCTTTCTATTTTTTGTCTCTCATTCCTTCTTTTCTTTCTGTTTTTTGTTTCTCATTCCTTTTTTTTTTTTTTTTGTTTCTCATTCCTTCTTTTCTTTCTATTTTTTGTTTCTTGTTTTTTTTTTCTTTCTATTTTTTGTTTCTCATTCCTTCTTTTCGTTCTGTTTTTTGTTTCTTATTCCTTCTTTTCGTTCTGTTTTTTGTTTCTCATTCCTTCTTTTCTTTCTGTTTTTGTTTCTCATTCCTTCTTTTCTTTCTGTTTTTGTTTCTCATTCCTTCTTTTCTTTCTGTTTTTTTTTTTTTGTTTCTCAAACACAGATCTAGAAACCTATTAACCTATTTTATTTTCACCTTACTCGACCTTTACCTATTAGTTTTGAAATAGTGATTCTACTCTAAATACCATCATATAAAAATGTATTGTTTTACTGTAATCTCATGAATGTAATGTACCTGTACCTTATCACCTTTGATAAATATAGAATAAAAAAATAGAAATTTGCAGCGCTAAAAAGTCCAATAAATTATATCTAATATCTGTAAATATCACAAACAAAGAGACAGTTCATCTGAATGTCCATACATCTCTGTAAAAATATGGAAACTCACCAGAACTCAATGCTGACTCAACCGAGAGCAAACCAATCCCGCTTATCAGTGACTTTTCCAAAGATATCCTGTTCCAGAATGTGTTCTCTTATCAACAATATATAACAACAACTAATAATTATAGTAATAAGGATATTGGCACCAAAAGCACAAGTCCCTTCCCTGCTTCTGTCTTTCTTAAAACTCTCCGCCAGGGCCGGACTGACCATTGAGTCACTCGGGCACTGCCCGAGGGCCCCATGCCACTAGGGGGGCCCATCAGGGTTGCCAGGCTCAGTAAAACCAGGGACAGTATGTAAAAATCTGTGTTTTTTTTTTACAGCTGTCCCTGATATGTCCGAAACCGACATGCTTTTGATGTGAAAATCCCGAGATTTTAGCTGCCCTGCCTCTGCACTGCCTCCTGGCATGGTGGCCATCTGTAAGCCCGGGGGCCCCATAATCTTCTATTGCCCGGGGGCCCCATAATCTTCTATTGCCCGGGGGCCCCATGAGTTGTCAGTCCGCCCCTGCCCTCCGCCATATATTGTGCCCAACTCCTTGCCAGAGACCTCCACATGACATTTCCGGCCATTGACCTTCATATCCTCAAGGAAGAAATATCCACACATTGATAAGGATTCAAATAGATTTTTGCAGTGCTAAAAACAAAGTCTTATAAATTAAATCTAATATCCGTAAATATCCCAAACAATGTAACAGTTCACCTGAATGTCCAAAAATCTCCTGAATAAGGTGGCAACTCACCAGAACTCAATGCCGTCTCAAAAAAGGAGCACACCAATCGGGCTTATCAGTGACTTGTCCAAAGATATCCTCTTCCAGAATGTGCTCTCCTATCCACGAGATACTGTATAATAACTAATAATAATAAACGTTATTTTATAGGTGAAACTTATTTTATAACTCAACACACAGCCATTAATGTCTTAAAGTTAGTACATCTCTAAGTTAAAATGCACAAATTGGGCCCAATTAGCCATTTTCCCTCCCCGGGGTCATGTGACTCGTTAGTGTTACAAGGTCTCGTGTGTGAATGGGGAGAAGGTGTGTTAAATTTGGTGTTATCGCTCTCACTCTCTCATACTGGTCACTGGAAGGACAACATGGCACCTCATGGCAAAGAACTCTCTGACGATCTGATATAAAGAATTGTGTCTCTACATAAAGATGGCCGAGGATATAAGAAGATTGCCAAGACCCTGAAACTGAGCTGCAGCCCGGGGGGCCAAGACCATCCAGTGGTATAACAGGACGGGTTCCCCTCCCCCTGCCTCGCCATGGTCCACCAAAGAAGTTGAGGTCACGTGCTCAGCGTCATATCCAGAGGTTGTCTTTGGGAAATAGACGTATGAGTGCTGCCAGCATTGCTGGAGGAGGGGTCAGCCTGTCACTGCTCAGACCATACGCCGCACACTGCATCAAATTGGTATTCATGGTTGTCACCCCAGAAGAAAGCCTCTTCTAAAGATGATGGACAAGAAAGACCAGTTTGCTAAAGACAAGCAGACTAAGTACATGGATTACTGGAACCGTGTCCTGTGGTCTGATGAGACCAAGATGAACGTATTTGGTGTCAGATGGTGTCAGGTGTGTGTGGCGGCAACCAGGTGAGGAGGACAAAGACAAGTGTGTCTTGTCTACAGTCAGGCATGGTGGTGGGAGTGTCATTATCTGGGGCTGCATGAGTGCTGCCGGCACTGGGGGGCTACAGATCATTGAGGGGACCATGAATGCCGACATGTACTGTGACATACTAAAGCAGAGCATGATCCCCTCCCTTCAGAGATTGGACCGCAGGGTAGTATTCCAACATGATAACCACCCCAAACACACCTCCAAGGCGACCACTGCCTTGCTAAAGAAGCTGAGGGTAAAGGTGATGAACTGGCCAAGCATGTCTGCAGACCTAAACCCTATTGATCATCTGTGGGACGTCCTCAAACGGAAGGGGGAGGAGCGCAAGGTCTCCAACATCCACCAGCTCTGTGGTGTTGTCATGGGGGAGGGGAGGAGAACTCCAGTGGTAACCTGTGAAGCTCTGGTGACCTCCATGCTCAAGAGGGTTAAGGCAGTGCTGGAAAATAATGGTGGCCACACAAAATATTGACACTTTGGGCCCAATCTGGACATTTTCACTTAGGGGTGTCCTCACTTTTGTTGCCAGCGGTTTAGACATTAATGGCTGTGTGTTGAGTTATTTTGAGGGGACGGCAAATTTATACTGTTATACAAGCTGTACACTCACTACACAACATTGTAGCAAAGTGTCATTTCTGAAAAGATACAAGAAAAGATTTACAAAAATGTGAGGGGTGTACTTACTTTTGTGAGATACTGTATATGTGATCCGGTGCACAGGCGCTTGACTATAAAACTCACATAGAATTTGCGTCATTTGTTTGCTACGAGATTCACGATTGTCCTACCTTTGTTTCATTACCAAAAAAAAAATTCAGTTTGTGGTAATTTTTTCTTTTTTTATTGGATATAAGTATTCATACAAAATACTCATAGATATATATAGTAGCAGAAATTGTTTAAATAATTATAAAACTAGGTCACAGATGGAGAACAAATCGCCCACACACGAATACATGTATACACTTTCCTTCCAAAACAAGCAAATATAAAAAAAAATGGGAGACGCCCCTTTATTGCACAAATAAATTCCAATCCTACGGCACGGATCACACAAGATCCACAGCTCTCCATGAGATCTTCATCTGCAGTTTTGTCGTTGTCCATTCCATCAAATGCAATGACAAATCTCCCTTCATCCTGATCCCATCCCTCCTGTGTTCCTGTTCCCATGCATCCCTGCTCTGCAGCCTGATCCTGTCCCTCCTGTGTTCCTGTTCCCATGCATCCCTGCTCTGCAGCCTGATCCTGTCCCTCCTGTGTTCCTGTTCCCTTGCATCCCTGCTCTACAGCCTGATCCCGTCCCTCCTGTGTTCCTGTTCCCTAGCATTCCTGCTCTGCAGCCTGATCCTGTCCCTCCTGTGTTCCTGTTCCCTTGCATCCCTGCTCTACAGCCTGATCCCGTCCCTCCTGTGTTCCTTTTTCCTAGCATTCCTGCTCTGCAGCCTGATCCTGTCCCTCCTGTGTTCCTGTTCCTTTGCATCCCTGCTCTGCAGCCTGATCCTGTCCCTCCTGTATTCCTGTTCCCATGCATCCCTGCTCTGCAGCCTGATCCCATCCCTCCTGTGTTCCTGTTCCCATGCATCCCTGTTCTGCAGCCTGATCCTGTCCCTCCTCTGTTCCTGTTCCCTAGCATCCCTGCTCTGCAGCCTGATCCCATCCCTCCTGTGTTCCTGTTCCCATGCATCCCTGCTCTGCAGCCTGATCCTGTCCCTCCTGTATTCCTGTTCCTTTGCATCCCTGCTCTGCAGCCTGATTCCGTCCCTCCTGTATTCCTGTTCCCATGCATCCCTGCTCTGCAGCCTGATCCTGTCCTTCCTGTGTTCCTGTTCCCATGCATCCCTGCTCTGCAGCCTGATCCCGTCCCTCCTGTGTTCCTGTTCCCTTGCATCCCTGCTCTACAGCCTGATCCCGTCCCTCCTGTGTTCCTGTTCTCATGCATCCCTGCTCTGGAGCCTGATCCCCTTCCCTCCAGTGTTTCTGTTCCCATGCATCCCTGCTCTGCAGGCTGATCCTGTCCCTCCTGTGTTCCTGTTCCCATGCATTTCTGCTCTGCAGCCTGATCCCGTCCCTCCTGTGTTCCTGTTCCCTAGCATCCCTGCTCTGCAGCCTGATCCTGTCCCTCCTATGTTCCTGTTCCCTAGCATCCCTGCTCTGCAGCCTGGTCCCATCCCTCCTGTGTTCCTGTTCCCATGCATCCCTGCTCTGCAGCCTGATCCTGTCCCTCCTGTATTCCTGTTCCTTTGCATCCCTGCTCTGCAGCCTGATTCCGTCCCTCCTGTATTCCTGTTCCCATGCATCCCTGCTCTGCAGCCTGATCCTGTCCTTCCTGTGTTCCTGTTCCCATGCATCCCTGCTCTGCAGCCTGATCCCGTCCCTCCTGTGTTCCTGTTCCCTAGCATCCCTGCTCTGCAGCCTGATCCTGTCCCTCCTGTGTTCCTGTTCCCATGCATCCCTGCTCTGCAGCCTGATCCCGTCCCTCCTGTGTTCCTGTTCCCATGCAACCCTTTAAAGATAAAAAACCTTTTTGGGATAGAAACCTTTTGGGGATGTAAAGCCTTTGGGGGTAGAAACTCTTTGGCAATGGAAACCCTTTTGGGATAGAAACATTTGGGGATGGAAACCCTTTGGGGATGGAAACCCTTTGAGGATAGAAACATTTGGGGATGGAAACCCTTTGAGGATAAAAACCCTTTTTGGGATATAAACCTTTTGGGGATGGAAACCCTTTGGGTAGAAACCCTTTGGGGATGGAAACCCTTTGGGGATGGAAAGCCTTTGGAGGTAGGAACCCTTTGGGGATAGAAACCCTTTGAGGATAGAAACCCTTTGGGGATAGAAACCCTTTGGGGATAGAAACCCTTTGAGGATAGAAACCCTTTGGGGATGGAAAGCCTTTGGGGGTAGAAACCCTTTGGGGATGGAAACCCTTTGAGGATAGAAACCCTTTGGGGATAGAAACTCTTTGAGGATAAAAACCCTTTTTGGGATAGAAACCTTTTGGGGATGGAAACCCTTTGGGTAGAAACCCTTTGGGGATGGAAACCCTTTGAGGATAGAAACCCTTTGGGGATGGAAAGCCTTTGGAGGTAGAAACCCTTTGGGGATAGAAACCCTTTGGGGATGGAAACCATTTGAGGATAGAAACCCTTTGGGGATGGAAAGCCTTTGGAGGTAGAAACCCTTCGGGAAAAGAAACCCTTTGGGGATAGAAACCCTTTGAGGATAGAAACCCTTTGGGGATAGAAACCCTTTGGGGATAGAAACCCTTTGAGGATAGAAACCCTTTGGGGATGGAAAGCCTTTGGGGGTAGAAACCCTTTGGGGGTAGAAACCCTTTGGGGGTAGAAACGCTTTGGGGATGGAAACCCTTTGAGGATAGAAACCCTTTGGGGATGGAAACCCTTTGGGGTTAGAAACCTTTTGAGGATGGAAACCCTTTGGGAATGAAAACCCTTTCCGTTCAGATTCAATTTTACTGCAGGTTTATGGACGATTTGCTGTTTGTTTGTTCAAATTCTGTGGGTGATTTGGAATCTTTTCTTGACTATTTGAATGACAATTGATTGGTTGTACCATGCACCATCGTGCAGGCCGCTAGTTTGTCTGTCTGTACACCAGGGGAGTTGTTAGGTTTACAAAAGATCTGGGGTTAGAAAGCCTCTCCCCCTTACATCACGGTCCCCAGAGAGAGGATGGGCAGTGAGTGATGATGCCATCTCTCTGCTACCCGCGGCTACACAGTGAGAGCGGAACAGTGGTGCACTTGTGGTCTGGCTGCAGAGAGGATCATGGCCATCTCTGAGAGACTCAGGGCTATGGGACAAAGATTCGGGGCTATAGCCCCAAAAGCCACCCCCCCTAGCGACGCCACTGCTGTGCACCCTCATGGATGTCAAACTGGAAGCAGCAGCTGTGTCGGTGCATCTGCTGCTGTCAGAAAGGCTATGGCAGCGGGAGGATTCCTGTTCACAGCTCTTCACGCGCACATAGAAAATGTGCACGTACTCACGTCCACGCACAACCCTGTGACAGATGTTGGTGCCAAATGGGCTATTTAGACTAGGCCAGTACTCAGGATCAGTGCTGTCTTGTCTACAGAGTTTCAGTGTTGACCCCAAACCTGTTACTCTGCGTCTGTCTCCAGTTATTGACCCGGCTTTCCTTGACTACTCCTGAACTCCACCATCATCGGCCCCGCCTAGTCCCTGAACCTTGCTACTCTGCTGATTTGTTACCAACCTGGTCTGTAAAGTGACGTTGCACCTGCATCTGTATCTGGTCTGCCTGCCTGTGTATGCCAGCCAGCTGCTGCTTCCAGTTTAACATCCATGAGGATGCACAGCAGTGGCGTCGCTAGGGGGTGGCTTTTGGGGCTGTAGCCCTGAATCTGGGGCCCGTAGCCCTGAGTCTCTCAGAGATGGCCATGGCCTCTCTGCAGCCAGGCCACAAGTGCACCACTGCATGACCTGGCTCGTCTGACCCTCGCACGCGCTGTAGTCTTCCTGTGTGACTGAGGCCTTATTTGCCCTTATTTCAAAGAGTATTTATTGTGTTGAGAGTACGGCTCGTCTTTATTGGATCTTTACACACAGGTGGACTTTGGTTTATTTAGGTCTGACATGAATATAGGGAGTGGGGCGGATGTTTTATCCTCACAACTAAACACTCTGTTCCGTTTTCTTATCTCATTACATTCTCATGGGAGAAAAAAACAGAAAAAAAACAATCTGCCAGACAATAAATCTTACAGATCACATTTACAAGAACTCGTTTTTGTTTATCTTATACATCGATTTATTACATGTGTTTCTTATCTCGTACAATGATCTGAATTTTATGTCTACAATAAAAGTCTACAATAAAAAAAGTTAATGAAATATATATCTTTGGCTGGTTGTTTAGATGGATGAGGAACTTTTACACTTTTAGGGAACTTTTTTTGGATGATATTGATGAATTTATAAATATATTGATTGATGAATTTGGATTTTCCACATATATTTATTGGTTTAGCATTTGCACTTTTTGTTGTTTTTAAATATATTTTATTACGCTGATTTTTCACTTTCGTGAACTTTTTTTAATTGATGATGAACTTTTAAATTTTTTAGTAACTTTTTTTTTTATTACCCTATTTATCGGGGTGTACCGCGCACCGGCGTATACCGCGCACCCCAAACTTAGAAAGGTAGATTAATGAATAAAAAAAAATGAAATGTTTGCCCTGCGTCCATCGGCGGCCTTGTCTGGCGTCCGTCTGCGGCCTTGCGCGGTGTCCAGCCTTGTAGGTGTCCGTTTGTGGCTGTGTCCATCCTTGTGTGTGTCCATCCGCACCTTGCCCGGGGTTCAGGGTTGCAGCGGTGTTTGTTTTTGGCGCCTCGGCCGAGAGGAGCTGGATTTCCTGTGTGTTGGTCCCCTCTCGGCTTGTCTCGGCTCCTCTCGCGTAGCTGCGGGCGGAGCCAAGCTGCGAGCCAAGCTGCGAGCCAAGCCGAGCGTACTGCACACCCGGCTAGGTTCGGCCACGCTCAGCTCCGCCCGCAGCCACGCTGTCCAGCCTTGTGGGTGTCCGTTTGCGGCTGTGTCCATCCTTGTGTGCGTCCATCTGCACCTTGCCCGGGGTTCAGGGTTGCAGCGGTGTTTGTTTTTGGTGCCTCGGCCGAGAAGAGCCGGATTTCCTGTGTGTTCGGCTCCTCTCGGCTTGTCTCGCCTCCTCTCGTGTAGCTGCGGGCGGAGCCGAGCGTGACCGAGCCTAGCCGAGTGCGCAGTACACTTGGCTTGGCTCTAGGCTGTGGTGCTTAGCTTGTCTCGGCTCCTCTCGCGTAGCTGCAGGCGGACCCAAGCGTGACCGAGCCTAGCCGAGTGCGCAGTACACTCGGCTCAGCTCTAGGCTGTGGCGCTCGGCTTGTCTCGGCTCCTCTCGCGTGGCTGCGGGCGGAGCCGAGCCTAGCCGAGTGCGCAGTACACTCGGCTTGGCTCTAGGCTGTGGTGCTTGGCTTGTCTTGGCTCCTCTCGCGTAGCTGCGGGCGGAGCCGAGCCTAGCCGAGTGCGCAGTACACTTGGCTCGGCTCTAGGCTGTGGCGCTCGGCTTGTCTCGGCTCCTCTTTCGTGGCTGCGGGCGGAGCTGAGCGTGGCCGAGCCTAGCCGGGTGTGCCGTACACTCGGCTCAGCCCGGTCTATTTCGGCGGCGCCCGGGAACAGCAGTATCGGCGTATATTGCGCACCCACGATTTTCCCCTGATTTTAAGGGGAAAAAAGTGCGCGATATACGCCAATAAATACGGTATATTGATATATATTTTTTTATAAATCTGTAAATATATTGATTCTTTTACATAGTTGAACAATAAACCCATAGTAATATAAATAAACTCTTACACTTTTATGAACTTTTTTTATTATATTGATGATTTTTTTATAAATTTGGAAAAAAAACTATTTTCACAATAAATATACTAAAATCATTCTTAGCAGACACAGATAACAGAGAAGCTGCGTGAATTAGACCCTTTTTAAATAGTTTTCAACATTTTGAACAAAAACATTTTATAATTTTTTTTAATAAATAAATGATTTTATTTTACAATTTTTACAAATAATTTGTATGCAATTTTCTATTTTTATCTTTTTATTTTTTACAAGGGATTACAACAATACCGTTTTTTTTTTTTTTTAACAGGACAAGGAAACAGGCAGTTGTGTCTGTGTCTCTCCCTGTAACAGCTAAAAGTCAGCGGGAGGGTTTTCAGCTGCTGCTCGAGAGCCGCACAGGGCATCCTGTAATTGCCCCTCCTTTCCCTTGGTGTTTGGGCCCCCTGTGTGCCCGGGCCAGGGATGTATTCTGGCCTAGGCCGACAAGGCCCAGGCCTAGGGCGGCACTTTGCAGGGGGCGGCCGGCTGGTCCTTTTCCCACGGTGTCCCTCTGTCCTTTTCCCACGGCGTCCCTCTGTCCTTTTCCCACGGCGTCCCTCTGTCCTTTTCCCACGGCGTCCCTCTGTCCTTTTCCCACGGCGTCCCTCTGTCCTTTTCCCACGGCATCTCTCTGTCCTCTTCTTACGGCGTCCCTCTGTCCGTCACCCACGGCAACCCTCTGTCTGTCACCCACGGCAACCCTCTGTCCGTCACCCACGGCAACCCTCTGTCCTTCTCCCAGGGCGTCCCTCTGTCCTCTTTCCATGACTACTGTAAAACAGATGTACTAGTTACTCTACCCATTTACTTTTTGAAGACACTTACCCCCAACCCCAACCTTTACCTCATTAATTGAGACCACACCATTCCGTTGGGGAAAATATAGGCCGTAGCAGCCTGATTTATTAAAAACATCATAAATTAACATTAACATAACAAACATTTTTTGTCTTAACCTGACACTAACTAATGTTGGTCTCTGGGGCAAACCTGTAGCCATGGATATCCCATATATATATACATATAAACATATATATATATATATAAAAACATATATAAACATATATACATAACTGTCCACTGCACTGCGGTCTCTCGTATTCCTCTGACAGGCCTCAAGCCGACCAGCTGGCTCAAAGACAACTCACGACCGCAGTGCTCAATAGTCAATCCCCTCCATCTAACCTCCGTTATCTGGACTCAGTATCACCTGTCACCGACAGGACGTTAATTTGGCTTTTCAAAGTCTCCTCCTTCACCCGCAGAGACCAACAAGAACGCTGCCACGACAATCCTGTTCGGACCCTATGCAAAGATAAAAAACAGAACACGCAACGCCACATGACACCACCAGACATACCACAAAACAGGGGAGGGTGGGTGGGAACTTTCCTCCGCGCTGTGCTTCCCGGGGGGCGGGAAACATTAGCCTATATGACCTCCTTTCCTCCTCCCCCCAGTCTGGCCAGCCAATCCCCGCGTCCCTAGTATACTGTTCCCCTAGTCATGCCCGCCCTGCGCCTAGTGCATTACATTACTTGCTACGGGCTTATCTTGAATATGACAGGGGTGTGGCTTTGACAGGAAGGGGTGGGTCATATTTAAATTAGAGGGCCAGGGTGCGCAAGTTTAGTCAGGCCTAGGGCAGCACAAAACCTAAATACACCTCTGGCCCGGGCCCCCTATAGAAGGACTGGAGGTCCCCCCCCAATCATCCGCCCTGCATGGGAGGTGGGCGAAGTGAAGGCTCCTCCATGTTACTGCACGTTGTAGCAAATATGGACTTTTTGTTTCAATGGAAACCCCCTGATGCCTTAGCTTTGCATTCCAAAAAAAGTCAACATTTAAAGCTGAAGATAAATAAAAGCTTGTTTCTGAGTTCTGACCTGCAGAAATATGAAAAACGGAAAAAAAAACTTTCATTGCTCCGGAACATTCCACAAATTCCACAACAGACAGAAGAGAAGAACTGAAACTTTCCCCAAATCTGTCACCAGAAGGACGCCGTGCTCATCAAATACTTATTACAGCTTTTTCCTTTCACCACTTCAGCCCCCGGCCTATTTCTGACACTTTTGTAACATCATATATCTATCTATATATAGCTATAGATCTATATTTATATATAGATATATATATTTGACCCCTTGCCGACCAGCACACAACGATTTACGTTGGCACAATGCAGTGGCGGCTGGTGTTCAAAAGTTTTGGGGGGCACAAACAAACTAAAAAACTTCAATTGCAGCCTCACTGTGTTTATCAAACGCAGGCAGTGTGCCCATCAATTGTCACCACTGTGCCATCAATTGTCGCCACTGTGCCCATCAATTGTCGCCAATGTGCCATGCCATCAAACGCAGCCACTGTGCCCATCAATTGTCTCCACTGTGCCCATCAATTGTCTCCACTGTGCCCATCAATTGTCGCCACTGCGCCATCAATTGTCGCCACTGCGCCATCAATTGGCGCCACTGTGCCCATCTATTGCCGCCAGTTTGCCCCCTTAAATACCTCCAGATTGTCCCTCAAATACCAACAGATTGTCCCCCCCCCCCGCCCGGCACTTACCTTTCTCGCCACTGTGCCATCAATTGTCGCCACTGTGCCATGCCATCAAACGCAGCCACTGTGCCCATCAATTGTCTCCACTGTGCCCATCAACTGGCGCTACTGTGCCCATCTATTACCCCCTCAAAAACCGCCAGATTGCCCCTTAAATACCACAAGATTGTCCCCCCCACCCGGCACTTAAATTTCTCGTCACTGTGCCATCAAACGCAGCCACTATGCCCATCAATTGTCGCCACCGTGCCATCAATTGTCGCCACTGTGCCCATTAATTGTTGCCACTGTGCCATGCCATCAAATGCAGTCACTGTGCCCATCAATTGTCGCCACTGTGCCCATCAATTGTCGCCACTGTGCCATGCCATCAAACGCAGCCACTCTGCCCATCAATTGTCATCACTGTGCCATGCCATCAATTGTCGCCACTGTGCCCATCAATTTCTGCCAGTTTGCCCCCCCAAAAACCACCAGATTGCCCCTCAAATACCACCAGATTGCCCCCCCTGCCCGGCACTTACCTTTCTCGCCACTGTGCCATCAATTGTTGCCACTGTGCCATCAAACGCAGCCATTGTGCCCATCAATTGTCGCCACTGTGCCCATCAATTGCCGCCACTGTGCCATGCCATCAAACGCAGCCACTGTGCCCATCAATTGTCGCCACTGTGCCCATCAATTTTCGCCACTGTGCCATGTTATCAAATGCAGTCATTCTGCCCATCAATTGTCACCACTGTGCCCATCAATTGCCGCCAGATTGCCCCTCAAATACCACCAGATTGCCCCCCGTCCGACAGTTACCTTACTCTGGTCAGCAATCCTCACTCCACGCTCCCTCAATGTCTTTTCCCGGACCCGATATAAACAGACCTGGTGAACCTGATTGGCTGAGATGCGTGTCAGTGTTAACCAGGGAGCGCACACCATGTGTGTCCCCTGGTTAACTATTTGGAAGCCGATTAGAGCCAACAGGCCGCTGGCTCTGATAGACACTTCCAAACTCAACCAACTGCTGTTATTCAGGTGGCCGGCACTCAAAATGGGCTGGCCATGTGAATAGTGGGAGGCAGCGGCACTGGCGACAATACATAGATTCATGCAATGCATGAATTTATGTATTGTTGACTTGAGAGACGGGTGCAGGAGAAAGGGGGCGGCGCTCCTGCGCCCACTATGGACGCGCCGCCACTGGCACAATGGCACAGCAGGGCAAATGGGCAGACCTGTACATCCCCTTTAACCGGTTAAGGACCGGCTCCTGTACATTTACGTCGGCAGAAGGGCACGGCTGGGTAAAGTATATTTACGTCACTTTAAAATTGCCCCTGCCGCGAGCTCCGTGACCATGCCCGTGCGGGACCCGCGGATTCAATGTCCGCCGGTGTCCCGCGATTGGGTCACAGAGCTACAGAACAGGGAGAGGTCAGTGTAAACAAGGCATCTCCCCATTCTGCCTAGTGACACTGTCACTGATCGTCTGCACCCTTTCATCAGGAACAGCGATCAGTGACGTGTCACTCACAGCCACGCCACCTAACAGGTAGAATCACTCCCTAGGACACATTTTACCCCTTGATTGCCCCCTAGTGTTAACCCCTTCCCTGCCAGTGACATTTACACAGCAATCAGCGCATTTTTATAGCACCGACCGCTGTATAAATGACAATGGTCCCAAAATAGTGTCAAAAGTGTCCGATGTGTCCGCCATAATGTCGCAGTCATGATAAAAAAAAAAATCGCAGATTACTAATAAAAGACATTATAATAAAAATGCCATAAAACTATCCCCTATTTTGTAAACGTGATAACTTTTGCGCAAACCAATCGATAAACGCTTATTGCGATTTTTTTTTTTTTAACCAAAAATATGTAGAAGAATACGTATCGGCCTAAACTGAGGAAATGTTTATATATATATATAATTTTTTTTTTTGGGGGGGGGGGGATTTATTATAGCAAAAAGTAAAAAATATTGCTTTTTTTTCAAAATTTTCGCTCTATTTTTGTTTATAGCGCAAATAATTAAAACCACAGAGGTGATCAAATACCACCAAAAGAAAGCTCTATTTGTGGGGGAAAAAGAACGTCAATTTTGTTTGGGAGCCACGACGCACGACCGCGCATTTGTCCGTTAAAGTGACGCAGTGCCGAATCGCAAAAAGTGCTCTGGTCAGGAAGGGGGCAAATCCTTCCGGGGCTGAAGTGGTTAAAAAAAAAGAGGTCCATAAAGACATGGCTGAGCGAGTTTGGGGTGGAGAAACTTGACTGGACTGCACAGAGTCCTGACCTCAACCCGATAGAACACCTTTGGGATGAATAAGAGCGGAGACTGCGAGCCAGGCCTTCTTATCCAACATCAGGGCCTGACCTTACAAATACTCTTCTGGAAGAATGGTCAAACATTCCCATAGACGCACTCAGTGGCAGTGCGTCCATAGAGGGCACTGGAGCACCGCCCCCACTCGCATCGCCACTGATTACAATACATAGATTCATGTATTGCATGAATCTATGTTATTGTTGCCGCTGCCGCACACTGTTCAGATGGCTAGATGGTGAGCGCCGGCCATCTAAATAACGGCAGCTGGTTGGCTGTGGAAGTGCCTATCAGAGCCAGCAGCTCTGATAGGTTTTCCGAGTACAGCCCTCAGGCAGGAGAAGACAGAAGGGCATAGCGGCGACAATTGGCAAAGTGACAGTGGCGACAATTAAAGGGCACAGTGGCGACAATTAAAGGGCACAGTGGTGACAATTAAAGGGCACAGTGGCGACAATTGATGGGCACAGTGGCTGCGTTTGATGGCATGGCACAGTGGTGACAATTGATGGCACAGTGGCTGCGTTTGATGGCATGGCACAGTAACTGCGTTTGATGGTATGGCACAGTGGTGACAATTGATGGGCACAGTGGCTGCGTTTGATGGCATGGCACAGTGGTGACAATTGATGGCACAGTGGCTGCGTTTGATGGCATGGCACAGTGGTGACAATTGATGGCACAGTGGCTGCGTTTGATGGCATGGCACAGTAACTGCGTTTGATGGCATGGCACAGTGGTGACAATTGATGGCACAGTGGCTGCGTTTGATGGCATGGCACAGTAACTGCGTTTGATGGCATGGCACAGTGGTGACAATTGATGGCATGGCACAGTGGTGACAATTGATTGCATATTGGCTGCATTTGATGGCATGGCACAGTGGTGACAATTGATGGGCACAGTGGCTGCGTTTGATGACATGGCACAGTGGTTGCGTTTGATGGCATGGCACAGTGGTGACAATTGATGGCACAGTGGCTGCGTTTGATGGCATGGCACAATGGCTGCATTTGATAGCACAGTGGCTGCATTTGATGGCATGGCACAGTGGTGACAATTGATTGCAGCAGCTCTGATAGGTTTTCCGAGTACAGCCCTCAGGCAGGAGAAGACAGAAGGGCATAGCGGCGACAATTGGCAAAGTGACAGTGGCGACAATTAAAGGGCACAGTGGCGACAATTAAAGGGCACAGTGGTGACAATTAAAGGGCACAGTGGCGACAATTGATGGGCACAGTGGCTGCGTTTGATGGCATGGCACAGTGGTGACAATTGATGGCACAGTGGCTGCGTTTGATGGCATGGCACAGTAACTGCGTTTGATGGTATGGCACAGTGGTGACAATTGATGGGCACAGTGGCTGCGTTTGATGGCATGGCACAGTGGTGACAATTGATGGCACAGTGGCTGCGTTTGATGGCATGGCACAGTGGTGACAATTGATGGCACAGTGGCTGCGTTTGATGGCATGGCACAGTAACTGCGTTTGATGGCATGGCACAGTGGTGACAATTGATGGCACAGTGGCTGCGTTTGATGGCATGGCACAGTAACTGCGTTTGATGGCATGGCACAGTGGTGACAATTGATGGCATGGCACAGTGGTGACAATTGATTGCATATTGGCTGCATTTGATGGCATGGCAAAGTGGTGACAATTGATGGGCACAGTGGCTGTGTTTGATGGCATGGCACAGTGGTGACAATTGATGGCACAGTGGCTGCGTTTGATGACATGGCACAGTGGTTGCGTTTGATGGCATGGCACAGTGGTGACAATTGATGGCACAGTGGCTGCGTTTGATGGCATGGCACAGTGGCTGCATTTGATGGCATGGCACAGTGGTGACAATTGATTGCATATTGGCTGCATTTGATGGCATGGCACAGTGGTGACAATTGATGGGCACAGTGGCTGTGTTTGATGGCATGGCACAGTGGTGACAATTGATGGCACAGTGGCTGTGTTGATGACATGGCACAGTGGTGACAATTGATGGCACATTGGCTGCATTTGATAGCATGGCACAGTGGCTGCATTTGATGGCATGGCACAGTGGCTGCATTTGATGGCATGGCACAGTGGTGACAATTGATTGCACAGTGGCTGAATTTGATGGCATGGCACAGTGGCTGCATTTGATGGCACAGTGGTGACAATTGATGGCACAGTGGCTGCATTTGATGGCACAGTGGTGACAATTGATTTGATGGGCATTTGATGGGCACAGTGGCTGCATTTGATGGGCACAGTGAGGCTGCAATTTTTTTTTTCCGTTTGCACCCCCCAAAAAATTTGAGCATCCGCCGCCACTGGACACACTCCTAAACCTTGTGGACGGCCTTCCCAGAAGAGGTGAAGCTGTTATAGCTGCAAAGAGCGGGGCCAACTCAATATTGAACCCTCCAGACTAAGACTGGGATGCCCAATGTAGTTCATGCGTGTGTAAAGGCCGGCGTCCCAATACTTTTGAGAATATGGTATATACTTTGACACGATCCATCAAATGTACTAAACGTTTCCTTTTTCCGCCTTCTTCAGAGTGTCACTTTCTGTAAGATAACGAGACGTAAGAAGACAGAGAACAGATATTTTCGGCACCTCTGGAGCCGCCGCTTGTTCAATGTACACGTTCCTCCTGTTATTCCAGCACGGGAAGATCCGCCATTGGTTACATAGTTTCCACGATCTTTTATCTAAGCCCCGATGTGGGTGTGATTGTTATCCTGAAATGCTCTACAAAAAAAAATAACCACTTTCTACCTGAAGGGAAACTTGTCTACACAATGCTACATTCCACCACTGTGATTACAGCCGACGCCGCCGAACCTAGCGGGGGGGGGGGGGCGAGAGAGGGAGTGAGCGGGAGGGTGAAAAGTATCCAAAGTGTTCACTTTAAAGTCTGACTCCAGGGTTTGTATTACTTTAACCACTTAAGACCCGGACCAACATGCAGGTAAAGGACCAGGTCCCTTTTTGCGATTTGGCACTGCTTCGCTTTAACTGACAATTGCGCGGCCGTGCGACGTGGCTCCCAAACAAAATTGACGTCCTTTTTCCCCCACAAATAGAGCTTTCTTTTGGTGGTATTTGATCACCTCTGCGGTTTTTATTAACAAAAATAGAGCGACATTTTTGAAAAAAAAAATGCAATATTTTTTACTTTTTGCTATAATAAACATCCCCCAAAAATATATTAAAAAAAAACATTTTTTTTTCCTCAGTTTAGGCCGATACGTATTCTTCTACCTATTTTTGGTTAAAAGAAAATCGCAATAAGCGTTTATCGATTGGTTTGCGCAAAATTGATAGTGTTTACAAAATAGGGGATAGTTTCATGGCATTTTTATTAATATATATTTTTTTTACTACTAAACGGCGATTTTTTTTTCGTGACTGCGACATTATGGCGGACACATCGGACAATTTTGACACATTTTTGGGACCCTTGTGAATTTCACAGCGAAAAGTGCTATAAAAATGCACTGATTACTGTGAAAATGACAATTGCCGTTTGGGAGTTAACCACTAGGGGGGCGTTGTAGGGGTTAGGTGTGACCTCATATGTGTTTCTAGCTGTAGGGGGGCGGGGCTGGACGTGTGATGTCAGTGATCGTCTTTCCCTATATCAGGGAACAGACAATCGATGTCACTGCCACAAGCTGTGTTTACACTCACCTCTCCCCGTTCTTCAGCTCCTGTGACCGATCGCAGTACTCCAGCGGCGATCCGGTCCGCGGGTCCCACGGCCGCGGTCACGGAGCTTCGGACCGGGTCGTGGGCATTTAACAATCACGTACAGGTACTTGATTGTGCCCAGCCGTGCCATTCTGCCGACGTATATCGGCGTTAGGCGGTCCTTAAGTGGTTAAACCGTTTTTTGGGCCAAGTTACAGAGTTTGTAAACCCAGTGACGTGTCTGGCCTCAGGTGATACACAAAGATGAAAACAAATCCTCCTATACAAGTTTGTACCTGTTTATACAGATGTTTGTACCTGTTTATCTGCATCCCTCTCTCCTCTACAGCTGTTCAAATTGCAGAATGTATACAGCTTTCAGAAAGCAGGGGGAGGGGAGCTGAAGGTACGCTCTGGAAAGCTCTGTGAGAGCTGATTGGAGGGAAGGGACACACCCCCTTTGACACAGCACACAGGAACAGAGCTGAGACTACACCCATACTCCCCCCGGCAGGAATATTACACCCATACTCCCCCCGGCAGGAATATTACACCCATACTCCCCCCGGCAGGAATATTACACCCATACTCCCCCCGGCAGGAATATTACACCCATACTCACCCCGGCAGGAATATTACACCCATACTCCCCCCGGCAGGAATATTACACCCATACTCCCACCGGCAGGAATATTACACCCATACTCCCCCCGGCAGGAATATTACACCCATACTCCCCCCAGCAGGAATATTACACCCATACTCCCACCGGCAGGAATATTACACCCATACTCACCCCGGCAGGAATATTACACCCATACTCACCCCGGCAGGAATATTACACCCATACTCCCCCCGGCAGGAATATTACACCCATACTCACCCCGGCAGGAATATTACACCCATACTCCCCCCGGCAGGAATATTACACCCATACTCCCCCGGCAGGAATATTACACCAATACCACCCCCCCCCCCTCGGGAATATTACACCCATACTCCCCCCCAGCAGGAATATTACACCAATATCACCCCCCCCCCCCCAGGAATATTACACCCATACTCCCCCCGGCAGGAATATTACACCCATACTCCCCCCCAGCAGGAATATTACACCCATACTCCCCCCCCCCCCCGGGAATATTACACCCATACTCCCCACCCAGCAGGAATATTACACCCATACTACCCCCAGCAGGAATATTACACCAATACCCCCCCGCCCCCAGAAGGAATATTACACCCATACTCCCCCCCCAGCAGGAATATTACACCCATACTCCCCACCCAGCAGGAATATTACACCCATACTCCCCCACAGCAGGAATATTACACCCATACTCCCCCCCAGCAGGAATATTACACCCATACTCCCCCCCAGCAGGAATATTACACCCATACTCCCCCCCACCAGGAATATTACACCCATACTCCCCCCCAGCAGGAATATTACACCCAATACACCCATACCCCCCCCAGCAGGAATATTACAGCAGGAATATTACACCCATACTCCCCCCCAGAAGGAATATTACACCCATACTCCCCACCCAGCAGGAATATTACACCCATACTTCCCACAGCAGGAATATTACACCCATACTCCCCACCCAGCAGGAATATTACACCCATACTTCCCACAGCAGGAATATTACACCCATACTCCCCACCCAGCAGGAATATTACACCCATACTCCCCCCCAGAAGGAATATTACACCCATACTCCCCCCCAGCAGGAATATTACACCCATACTCCCCCCCCAGCAGGAATATTACACCCATACTAGAAGGAATATTACACCCATACTCCCCACCCAGCAGGAATATTACACCCATACTACCCCCCAGCAGGAATATTACACCCATACTCCCCACCCAGCAGGAATATTACACCCATACTCCCCCCAGCAGGAATATTACACCCATACCCCCCCCCCAGTAATATTACACCCATACTCCCCCCCAGCAGGAATATTACAGGAATATTACACCCATACTCCCCACCCAGCAGGAATATTACACCCATACTCCCCCCCCCAGCAGGAATATTACACCCATACTCCCCCCCCCAGCAGAATATTACACCCATACCCCCCCCCCCAGAAGGAATATTACACCCATACCCCCCCCCCCACTCCCCCCCACCAGGAATATTACACCCATACCCCCCCCCCCCAGAAAGAATATTACACCCATACTCCCCCCCACCAGGAATATTACACCCATACTCCCCCCAGCAGGAATATTACACCCATACTCCCCCCAGCAGGAATATTACACCCATACTCCCCCCCACCAGGAATATTACACCCATACTCCCCCCAGCAGGAATATTACACCCATACTCCCCACCCAGCAGGAATATTACACCCATACTGCCCACAGCAGGAATATTACACCCATACTCCCCCCCAGCAGGAATATTACACCCATACTCCCCACAGCAGGAATATTACACCCATACTTCCCCCCACCAGGAATATTACACCCATACTCCCCCCAGTGGCTTAGCGTAGGGGGTGCCGTGGCCCCGGGCGCGATATTTAGGGGGGCACAATTTCAAGCCAGTGTGTGACACACTGGCTTCGTCCTCCAAAATTTCATTTCCTGTGTCCCCGGCCGCCCGAAGTTCCAGCCGCGGTCTTTTAATGTCCGGCGCCCTGTGATTGGGCCATGGGGGTCATGTGCGGCGTGGGGTTGGCCTGTCCGTGATCCTGAACTCCCACCTCTGCACGTGAACTCCATTCCCCCAATCACAGTGCGCCGGACACTGAACAAACATGGCGGCCGCCTCCTCCTATCCTCCTGAGTGGACCGATGTAATGATGCAGGACAAGCAGGTGAGGAGGAACACAGACAGGAGCGAGAGGCAGGGGCAGAGCAGCAGAAGCAAAGAGAGAGACAGAGGCAGAGAGAGGCAAAGAGAGAGAGAGGCACACAAAGAGGCAAAAAGAGAGAGAGGCAAAGAGAAAGCGGCAAAGAGAGAGAGACACACACACAGAGATAAAGAGAGAGAGCGAGAGAGACACGGGCAGAGAGAGAGAGAGACACACACACAGAGGCAAATAGAGAGAGAGACATAGAGGCAAAGAGAGAGAGAGAGAGAGAGACACACAGAGGCAAAGAGAGAGAGAGACACACAGAGGCAAAGAGACAAACAAAGACAAAGAGAGAGAGACACACACACAAAGGCAAAGAGAGAGAGAGAGAGAGAGAGAGAGAGAGAGAGAGAGAGAGAGAGAGAGAGAGAGAGAGAGAGAGAGGCAAAGAGAGAGAGACAAAGAGAGAGTGACAGAGACAAAGAGAGAGAGAGAGAGAGAGACAGAGGCAAAGAGAAAGAAAGAGAGAGGCAGAGGCAAAAAGAGAGAGACAGAGGCAAATAGAGAGAGACAGAGGCAAAGAGAGAGAGAGAGGCAAAGAGAGAGAGAGAGACAGACAGAGGCAAAGGGAGAGGCAGAGACAGAGGCAGAGAGAGAGAGAGAAACAGCTGCAAAAAGAGAGAGACAGAGGCAAAGAGAGAGAGAGAAAGAGACAGGGGCAAAGAGAGAGAGAGGCAATTAGAGAGCGAGAGACAGAGGCAAAGAGAGACACACACAGAGGCAAAGAGAGAGAGAGACAGAGGCAAAGAGAGAGAGAGAGGCAAAGAGAGAGAGAGAGACAGACAGAGGCAAAGGGAGAGGCAGAGACAGAGGCAGAGAGAGAGAGAGAAACAGCTGCAAAAAGAGAGAGACAGAGGCAAAGGGAGAGAGAGAAAGAGACAGAGGCAAAGAGAGAGAGAGGCAATTAGAGAGCGAGAGACAGAGGCAAAGAGAGACACACACAGAGGCAAAGAGAGAGAGACAGAGGCAAAGAGAGAGAGAGAGGCAAAGAGAGAGAGAGAGACAGACAGAGGCAAAGGGAGAGGGAGAGACAGAGGCAAAGAGAGAGAGAAACAGCTGCAAAAAGAGAGAGACAGAGGCAAAGAGAGAGAGAGAAAGAGACAGAGGCAAAGAGAGAGAGAGAGAGGCAATTAGAGAGCGAGAGACAGAGGCAAAGAGAGACACACACAGAGGCAAAGAGAGAGACACAGAGACAAAGAGAGGTCAGTATAGTTTTCAGTGTAATTGACAGTATTGTGGTCAGTGTAGTGTAGTGGTCAGTATAGTGGTCAGTGTAGTGCAGTGGACAGTATAGTATAGTGGTCAGTGTAGTATAGTGGACAGTATAGTGGTCACTGTAGTGTAGTGGACAGTACAGTATAGTGGTCAGTGTAGTGGACAGTATAGTGGTCAGTGTAATGTAGTGGACAATACAGTATAGTGGTCAGTGTAGTGCAGTGGACAGTATAGTGGTCAGTGTAGTATAGTGGACAGTATAGTGGTCAGTGTAGTGTAGTGGACAGTACAGTATAGTGGTCAGTGTAGTATAGTGGACAGTACAGTATAGTGGTCAGTGTAGTAAAGTGGACAGTATAGTGGTCAGTGTAGTAAAGTGGACAGTATAGTGGTCAGTGTAGTGTAGTGGACAGTATAGTATAGTGGTCAGTGTAGTGAAGTGGACAGTATAGTATAGTGGTCAGTGTAGTGTAGTGGACAGTATAGTATAGTGGTCAGTGTAGTAAAGTGGACAGTATAGTGGTCAGTGTAGTAAAGTGGACAGTATAGTGGTCAGTGTAGTGTAGTGGACAGTATAGTATAGTGGTCAGTGTAGTGAAGTGGACAGTATAGTGGTCAGTTTAGTGTAGTGGACAGTACAGTATAGTGGTCAGTGTAGTGGACAGTACAGTATAGTGGTCAGTGTAGTGGACAGTACAGTATAGTGGTCAGTGTAGTGTAGTGGACAGTATAGTATAGTGGTCAGTATAGGTATCAGGTTGGTCAGTACTATTGGATTTGAAAGGGACTATGGGAAGTGCTAAAAGTCCACAGGTTGGGGGGGGGGGGGGGGCAAATGACTTGCCTTGCCCCGGGTGCTGACAACCCACGCTACGCCACTGCTGTCAATCACATGCTGTGTGCTGGTGGATACATTCATTTTTAATTTTCAAGCTAATAATATTGTCAGAAAGTAATCAATAAAGGGCCCAGAGGTCCCCAGGGCCCCAGATTTTTTTTTTTTAAATAAATACATTTTTTTCTATATATTTTTTTTCTTTTTATTAAAGGGCCCAGAGGTCCCCAGGGCCCCGATCTACCCCCTTTTTTATATATATACATACATATTTTCATTTCTTCTTTTTTGTAAGGGGCCCAGAGGTCCCCAGGGCAACCCCCCCAATTTGTGGTGGCACCCCCAGCTTCTCAATTCACAGGCCCCCTGCTTCTTAATTAGCGGCGCCAGGACCCCCCGCTTCTCAATTCGCGGCAGCCCCCCCGCTTCTCAATTGGAGGCGGCAGCAGCACCCCCTTCTGCTCCAGGGGGCCCATGCCTGAAGCTGTGTAAGGGGCCCCATGATTCCGGCCCTGACTAGGAGGGAACATTTCGCTGCAGCAGCTGCTACAAAGTATCTTCTGGTAATGCAGGCAATATTATCCAGCTGCTGCCTACGCTGATGTGATCACCGGATGAAAATCAAAAGAAAAAAAGCCTGAAAAAAAGAAAACTAAGGCAGTCATCCCATTCAAGGTCCAGTAATCTACAATATATTAGATTTTTGTCATTGGGTTTATAAACGCCTTAATACAAGAGGTCCAATTTCACAAACCGAGAGAGGGCAGATAGTACAGTATATCTGCCATGAATGGGTCTGTCGGGTGTATAGGAAGCGCCTGCGTACCGTCACACATACTAGAGGTTGCTGTCCGCTGTGTCATTCCAACCCACAAACGGTATTATGTACTTCCTTTTTTTTTTTATAATTTTTTTTTTATACTATTATTATTATTATTATTATTATTATTATGTACTTCCTTAACGTTAGTGTTATCAACAATGGGCCAGATTCAGCAAGACTTGCGCCGGAGTATTTCGGTATGCGCCGCGTAACTGTCAAGATGCGCCGTTGTATCTATGCGGCCGTACCCACCAAACTAGATGCGACAGAAAACGGGCTTTTTCCGATCGGCTTAACTTTCCCTCGCCAGAGTATGGTAAGTGCATATTTCCGCTTGTCGCATTCGTCGCGCCTATTGATTTGCCATGCAAATATGCAAATGAGGGAGATTTCCCGATTCGCGAACGGATTAGCACCAGACGCTGGCTACATGCGCCGCGCGTATCTCGTCCGTCTGTCGCAAAGTTATTCCTACAAATAGCTGCTTTATCTTTACTCCAGACGGTCACAGGTCAGCAGGAGAGCAGCTACAGCAGCGTTACCGACGAAAATAGCAAGCTGAACAACCACACTTGCAAGGACAACACCTCTGTGTGACAACATGCCAGGGGCAGCCGTGGTCCTAGCACTACTAATGGGTCCCCCGGAACGGAGGAGGCGGGCACGTGAGAGGATATACCGCACGCGCATGAGCCTCTTTGGCATGGGGGATGAGGAGGTGTATCGCCTCTTCAGATTCAGCCCTGATGCAATACTTGAACTAACCACAACCCTGCAGGGTGACATCACCAGCCCAACACACCGCTCACAAGCAGTGCAGCCACTGGTGAAGGTCCTGGCAACACTTCATTTCCTTGCAAGTGGATCATTCCAGCGTACAAGTGGAGTGGTGGCTGGGATGTCACAGTCCTCCATGAGCAGATGTGTGCACCAGGTTGTCCCTGCAATCCTCAGACGCATGTCCAACCAGTTCATCAGACCCACCACTGAGGAGCTGCGGCTGAAGGCAATGCAGGATTTCTACAGCATTGCCATATTCCCACGCACCATCGGGGCCATTGATTGCACACATGTGGCCCTACAGCCCCCCAGTGCCACAGAGCACATGTACCGCAATCGGAAGCATTGGCATTCCATCAACGTACAGGTGATAGCTGATGCCCAACGCCTCATATGGCACGTCCGTGCCAAACACCCCGGATCCAGCCATGACAGCTTCATATACAATCAGAGCCCCATCCCAATGGAATTCGAACAGAACGTGTATGGGGACAGCTGGCTGGTTGGTGAGTGACATGGGTGGCAGGCATGACTATCCCCCCCCATGATGCTGACATCACAAGGGACACAAGCATGACTAACATCCTCCTGTCTTTTCCCTTCCAGGTGACTCGGCATATGCACTGGGACCCCATCTAATGACTCCTTTCCGGAACCCCCAAACCAGAGGAGAGAGAAAATACAATGAAGCAAACATCAAAACCCGTGCAGTGGTGGAGCAAACATTTGGGCTCCTGAAGTCCCGTTTCCGCTGCCTGGATAAGTCTGGGGGGGCCATATTGTATTCCCCTACCTTCGTGTGTCAGATCATCGGTGCATGTTGCATTCTGCACAACTTTGCCATGAGAAAAGGCCTGCAGATTGACATACGTGTTGACCTGACCCCCCAACCAGACAGCCCCCCCCTGCCAGAGGAGACCCATTCAGCTGATGGAAGAGCAGTCAGGAGGGTCCTCGCCGTAGGCATCTTTGGGCACTAAACAAATACATTGATCACACGGACAATGCACGCATGCACACCACTGATGTCCCTAGATCACACACACCACATCCACATCGCATTGGATTAGCCCAAGTCCAACATGCAGGACTTGGGAGCAGCAACGCCGGCGTCAAGGCCCCAATGATGTCGCTGTCCATTCATACACCATTCACACGTCATTCACACAGCCGTGGGGATAACTTCTCCCCAATGGCCGAGGGTGACACCCCTTACTGGCAGGAGTGCCACCCCCTCACATTCACACACCATTCACACTGTCCCCTGCACTCCTGACCGTGTGCAGTTAAACTGAAAGAAAAAACTCATAACCTGAGCATAAATAAAAGAAAAAACTAATAACCTGAGCATAAATAAAAGAAAAAACTCATAACCTGAGCATAAATAAAATAAAAAACTCATAACCTGAGCCAAAAATATAAAAAAAAATGCCCTCATCTGGGCTGACGGGGGCTCTTTCTTGTGGGCCCTCTCTGGCTCCTTAGCTGCCTGGAGGGAGTGGGTGGGGGTGGGGGGGAATCTGGAGGTGGCTGATCCCCGGGTGGGCCACTCCTGGCAGGTGTTGGCTGCATGCCCTCCAAGGCCACGGCAATCCGGCTCAGATAATGATTGGTCTGGGCCTGCATCCTCAGCTGGTGGGTGACATTATGCCGCTGGTCACGCTGCCTCTGCCTCCCCTGTTCCCGAACGGCTGCAGTGAGGTGCCGAACATCAGCCTGCACCTCCCCCAGGCTGGTCACCACTGCAGCGCAGTTGCAGCTGACGTCCTGCACAGCGTTCGTCAGCTGGGATACGGAGCCCAGGCTGTCAACTAGCCGGTCTAGATGCCCAGCAATCTCCCCCATCTGCTGGGTCTGCCTGACCTGGTCCCGGGCCATTTGGTCATGGACCACGTCAGACACCCCCCTGGTCTTCCGGGTCGCCTTCCTGGGGCCAGGAGATGGTTGTCCCCGGGGGGATGGAGTCGCCCTTGAGGGGCTTCCTAGAATGGGGGAGGGGATTACAGAGGGCCCTGCAGAAGGGGAGGACTCCTCCAAAATTAAAAGAAAGTCCTGCTCTGGAAAGGCAGGCTCCTCCTCAACCACCTCAGCAGATGAGGTGTGGGCACTCCCCTCCATCTCTGTTTCTTCACCACCCAGGGGGTCGGGTTCAGGATGCCGTTGGGGGGTTGGGGTGGACTGGCCGCCGACAGATGATGGCCCAGCTCCGTCATCTGTGGATGACACAAAGCAGACACATGTTGGTGGTCCCATACACTTGGCACATGTACCCTCCCACCCCCACATGCAACACACCAAATAGGGGATAAAAAACACTTACCTGTCCTGGAGCCTTCCTCCACAGAATCATAGCCATAGCAGCGGGCGACCACCTCCTCCTCCGTGGTCAGGCTGACCGCACATGGGGGTCCACCACCCGTGCCCCTCTCATGCCTCCTAATGGTGGTCACCTTGCCCCGGACTTTGCGCCTCAGATCATTAATTTTCTTGCCGATATCGGCAGCAGTCCGGGTGGAGTAGCCCAAGGCATTGACCCTGCCAGCAATGGACTCCAGGATGCCCTGCTTCCTATCCCGGCTGGTCTTCCGACTTTTCCTGCCGTGGAGGAAGTCGTTAAACGTCTCCATAGCAGAGATCACTAGGGTGAGCTCCTGGGCATTAAAATTGAGGTTTCTCCTCTCTTTGGGGGGAACGGGAGCAGCCATCATAAAACAAAAGTAACTTCCCTGGGGTGGGGGAAACCGGATATACTTTTGCGCCAGAAAGGCGCATCTACGGCCGCTTTTATACGCGCAACGGAAGACATTGCGCTGGCGTTTCCCATGAAGTAGTGCCGACGGAAGTTGTGAGCATGCGCACAGGGGAGCGAGGGAAGCTCCGCCCATCATTTACATATGATCACACCCACTTCCACTTGCGTCGGGTTGCACCAGCGCTTTTTCGTTACTCAGCCGCAAAGTAACGAACATGCGCTTGGTGAATACTGGACTTTACTCACTAGTTCGCGTCAGCGCCCATCTACCTGAATCTGGCCCAATGAGTTTACTACATGCAATGATTGTAAGGGTTCAACTTATCTCTGAAAAGACGATAATATCACAACCCCGCTCAGTGTTACATAATCCATATACAATCCATGTTCAGGAGGTCAGGCAGTCAACACAGCATTAGAGATAATAATACAATTAGCCAGTCCTCATAAATGACACTAGAGACTGTTACTTTGTACTGTGGGGGGAGCTCTGTACTGTGGGGGGACCTCTGTACCGTAGGGGGAGCTCTGTACTGTGGGGGAAGCTCTGTACTGGGGGAGCTCTGTACTGTGGGGAGGAGCGATGTACTGTGGGGGGACCTCTGTACCGTGGGGGGAGCTCTGTACTGTGGGGGAGCTCTGTACTGTGGGGGAAGCTCTGTATTTTGGGGGGACCTCTGTACTCTGGGGGGACCTCTGTACTCTGGGGGAGCTCTGTACTATGGGGAGCTCTGTACTGTGGGGGAGCTCTGTACTGTAGGGGAGCTCTGTACCGTAGGGGGAGCTCTGTACTGTGGGGGACCTGTGTACTGTGGGGGAGCTCTGTACTGTGGGGGGAGCTCTCTACTGTGGGGGGAGCTCTGTACTGTAGGGGGAGCTCTGTACCGTAGGGGGAGCTCTGTACTGTAGGGGAGCTCTGTACTGTGGGGGTAGCTCTGTATTTTGGGTGGACCTCTGTACTGTAGGGGGGACCTCTGTACTGTAGGGGGGAACTCTGTACTGTGGGATTGGGCTCTGTACTGGGGGCAAGTGTGATGAAAAACTCTCTACTGGGGGGGAGAGCTCTGTACTGGGGGGTGGGAGGAGAGCTCTGTACTGGGGGTTGTGGGGAGGCTCTCTCTTTGGGGGAGGGGGAACAACTCTGTAATGTGGAGGGGGACCTGTATACTGTGGGATTTGTCTCTGTACTGGGGGAAAGGGGAGGATAACTTTCTACTGTAGGGAGGTGAAGCTCTGTACTGTGATGGGGAGCTGTGCACTGGGAAAGTGGGGGGAGAGCTCTGTACTCGGGGGGAGTCTCTTCTACTGTAGGAAGGGGAGGGGAAGCTCTGCACTGTGAGGGGGAGCTGTGCATTGAGGAGGGTGGGTCTGGCTCTGTACTGGGGGAAAGGGGGATGAATAACTTTCTACTGTAGGGAGGGAAGGAGAGGGAGTCTCTATACTGTGGGGGAGCTCTGTACATTAGGGGGTTTCTGGGGTTGTGGGAAAAGTGGGGGGAGAGAGTTAGGTACTGTAGGGGGAGCTCTATATTGGGTGGAAGGGGGTGGTGTTAGGGTGCTCTGTACTGTTGGATGGCTTTGTATTGGGGTGGAAGGAGAGGTGAAGGGAAGGGAGAGCTTTGTACTGGGGGGGGGGGTGAAGGAAAACTTTGTACTGTGGGGGAGCTCTGTACTGGGGGAAAGAGGAGTGGGGAAAATTCTGTAGTGGGAAGTGGGGGGAGAGAGTTTGGTGCTGTAGGGGGGAGCTCTGTACTGGGGTAGTTTTGGGGAGAGCTATGTACTGGGTGGTAGGGGGTGATGGTGGGGAGCTCTGTACGGTGGAAGGCTTTGTGTTGGGGTGGAAGGGAAGGTGGAGGGAGAGCTTTGTACTGGGGGGGGAAGGAGAATGTTGTACTGTGGGGGAGCTCTGTACTGGGGTGTTTTCGGGGAGAGCTCTGTACTGGGTGGTAGGGGGTGGTGGTGGGGAGCTCTGTACTGTGGGAGGGCTTTGTATTGAGGTGGAGGGAAAGTTTTATACTGGGGTGGTGAAGGAAAACGTTGTACTGTGGGGGAAGCTCTGTACTGGGGAAAGAGGGGTGGGGAAAACCCTATAGTGGGAAGTGAGGGGAGAGAGTTTGGTACTGTAGGGGGAGGGCTGTACTGGGGAGTTTTCGGGAAGAGCTCTTTACTGGGTGGTATGGGGTGGTGGTAAGGAGCTCTGTTTTGTGGGGGGGCTTTGTATTGGTGTGGAAGGGAAGGTGGAGGGAGAGCTTTGTACTGGGGGGGGGGGGTGAAGGAGAATGTTGTACTGTGGGGGAGCTCTGTACTAGGGGTGTTTTCGGGGAGAGCTCTGTACTGGGGAGTTTTCGGGAAGAGCTTTTTACTGGGTGGTATGGGGTGGTGGTGGGGAGCTCTGTTCTGTGGGGGGGCTTTGTATTGGTGTGGAAGGGAAGGTGGAGGGAGAGCTTTGTACTGGGGGGATGAAGGAGAATGTTGTACTGTGGGGGAGCTCTGTACTGGGGGTGTTTTCGGGGAGAGCTCTGTACTGGGGAGTTTTCGGTAAGAGCTCTTTACTGGGTGGTATGGGGTGGTGGTGGGGAGCTCTGTTCTGTGGGGGGGCTTTGTATTGGTGTGGAAGGGAAGGTGGAGGGAGAGCTTTGTACTGGGGGGATGAAGTAGAATGTTGTACTGTGGGGAGCTCTGTACTGGGGCTGTTTTCGGGGAGAGCTCTGTACTGGGGAGTTTTTGGGAAGAGCTCTTTACTGGGTGGTATGGGGTGGTGGTGAGGAGCTCTGTTCTGTGGGGGGGCTTTTGTATTGGTGTGGAAGGGAAGGTGGAGGGAAAGCTTTGTACTTAGGGGGATGAAGGAGAAAGTTGTACTGTGGGGGAGCTCTGTACTGGGGGTGTTTTCGGGGAGAGCTCTGTACTGGGGGTGTTTTCGGGTAGAGCTCTGTACTGGGTGGTATGGGGTGGTGGTGGGGAGCTCTGTTCTGTGGGGGGGCTTTGTATTGGTGTGGAAAGGAAAGGTGGAGGGAAAGCTTTGTACTGGGGGGGGGGGGGGGGGTGAAGGAGAAAGTTGTATTGTGGGGAGCTCTGTACTGGGGGTGTTTTCGGGGAGAGCTCTGTACTGGGAAGTTTTCAGGAAAAGCTCTTTACTGGGTGGTATGGGGTGGCGGTGGGGAGCTCTGTTCTGTGGGGGGGCTTTGTATTGGTGTGGAAGGGAAGGTGGAGGGAAAGCTTTGTACTGGGGGGGGATGAAGGAGAAAGTTGTACTGTGGGGAGCTCTGTACTGGGGGTGTTTTCGGGGAGAGCTCTGTACTGGGTGGTAGGGGGTGGTGGTGGGGAGCTCTGTACTCTGGGAGGGCTTTGTCTTGGGGTGGAGGGAGAGCTTTGTACTGGGGGATGAAGGAAAACTTTGTACTGTGGGGGAAGCTCTGTACTGGGGGGGAAGAGAAGTGGGAAAAACTTGGTAGTGGGGAGAGAGTTTGATACCGTAGGGGAGAGCTCTGTACTGGGGTGGTGGTGGGGAGCTCTGTACTGTGGGAGGGCTTTGTACTGGGGTAGAGGGAGAGCTATATAGTGGGGGGATGAAGGAATACTTTGTACTGTGGGGGGGTTTGTACTGTTTTTTGTTATACACTACCCTATGTTACTCATGCACCCTCTGTTGCCCACTCCTGAATCCTGCGCCCTGCATGATAAACACTCCCGCACAATCCGCACCATGAAGCGCTCAGTGTCTTATGATTTCCTGAACCTTGCACCCTTGCAGGCCAACGCACACACGCCAACGCACGCACGCCAATGCACGCACGCCAGCGCACCACTTTACGGAGGCAGAATGGGGCATCGTGAGTAACTACACCCTGATCCATGAACATTGTCCAATAAGTGCCCATATCTCACTTATTGTGTTATATTATTACTTTTTCTTGTCTGGAATAGTCCATCATGCGTCTTTATTTCATTGTTGTGTTCATTGGAGGTCTGTTCAGAACTGCTTTTAGATAAGCAGTAATAAAGATTTGTATGTTTTATTGATGTTGGATTAAAGATATTGGCCCAGATTCAGAGAGAATTAGATTCTCGTAGCGTATCAGAAATACACTACGCCGCCGTATTTTACCTGGCTCTACGTGGAATCCAGGTAGATTTTGTCCAGTAAACGACGGCGGCGTAGTGTATTTCTCCCGTCGCAATCCATCTACGCGAGTAGGGGGCGTGAAGCATTTAAAATAGGCGCGTTCCCGCGGCGATCGAACTGCGCATGCTCCGTTCGCAAATTTCCCGCCGTGCATTGCGCGAAATCACGTCGTTACGTCATTCGTTGTTTGAGTAGCGTCGTTTACGGACATTTCTATTCCCGAACGACTTACGTAAAAAGAAAAAAAAAATAATAAAATTAGACGCGGGAACGACGGCCATACTTAACATGGGCTACGCACCGTTAGACCAGCAAAAAGCTCCTCTAACAGTACGTAAAAAAAAAATAGACGTAAGCGATTGCGAAGACCGCTCGTATCTTCGTGGATCGCCGTAAAAACTCATTTGCATATCCCGACGCATCAAAACGACCCGAACTCCTCCCAGCGGCCGCAAAAGTATCGCAGCGTAGATCCGAAGGCTTACGAAGACGTAAGCCTCTCGGATCGCCGCCGTATCATGGTTTGAGGATTCAAACTAGTGATACGGCGCGCGAAATTTGAAATTACTCCTAACACCAGTTGGACAGGCGTAATCGCTCTGTGAATCTGGGCCATTATTTTTATCACCCCCTACAGTCTCAGCGTCATTAGTTCTCGTGGGATTTTACTGCAACGTATTCACTTTTTCTTTTACAGAGCTTCAGAGATAAATATTAGGACAACGATGTGATAAGTCGAAACAAGAGAAGTTTTCTATGGATAATTGGCAGAACTCAGCACATGTCACATGAACCTGGTGTGGTTGAGAAAACATATTTTTTTTATGGCAGCCGAAGGGGTTTTTTTTTGGCAGCACTATTCTCACTGGAAGATTCCCAGCAATCTTTGTATATTCATCATCTGATGTGTAGATCAGTCCTGAAGACTGCTGGCCCGGAGTCATCGACACCTTCCGTCTCTGCAAGAGGCAACCCCCACTTGAAGACCGGCCCTTTTCTGGAACTTTTTGTTTGTGAATTTACATATCTAGGTTTGTATTTTTGTACTAGTTTTTTTTATTTGTTAGAAAATTACTCATCACCCCCCCAAAATATGAGACCCCTTTCACACTGGGGCTTTTTTCAGGCACTGGTGGATGTTGGAGACCTTGCGCTCCTCCATCTTCCGTTGGAGGATCCCCCACAGATGATCAATAGGGTTTAGGTCTGGAGACATGCTTGGCCAGTCCATCGTCTTTATCCGCAGCTTCTTTATCAAGGCAGTGGTCATCTTGGAGGTGTGTTTGGGTCGGTTATCATGTTGGAATACTACCCTGCGGCCCAGTCTCTGAAGGGAGGGGATCATGCTCTGCTTCAGTATGTCACAGTACATGTTGGCATTCATGGTCCCCTCAATGATCTGTAGCCCCCCAGTGCTGGCAGCCCTCATGCAGCCCCAGACCATGACACTCCCACCACCATGCCTGACTGTAGACAGACACACTTGTCTTTGTCCTCCTCACCTGGTCCCCCTCACACACGCCTGACACCAAATACGTTTATCTTGGTCTCATCAGACCACAGGACACGGTTCCAGTAATCCATGTCCTTAGTCTGCTTGTCTTCAGCAAACTGTTTGCGGCTCTTTCTTGTGCATCTTCTTTAGAAGAGCCTTCCTTCTGGGACAACAGCTGTGCAGACCAATTTGATGCAGTGTGTGGTGTATGGTCTGAGCACTGACAGGCTGACCCCTCCCCCAGCAATGCTGGCAGCACTTATACGTCTATTTCCCAAAGACAGCCTCTGGATATGACGCTGAGCACGTGACCTCAACTTCTTTGGTGGACCATGGCGAGGCGGGGGGAGGGGAACCCATCCTGTTATACCGCTGGATGGTCTTGGCCCCCCCTGCTGCAGCTCAGTTTCGGGGTCTTGGCGATCTTCTTATAGCCTCGGCCATCTTTATGTAGAGACACAATTCTTTATATCAGATCCTCAGAGAGTTCTTTGCCATGAGGGGCCATGTTGTCCTTCCAGTCACCAGTATGAGAGAGTGAGAGCGATAACACCAAATTTATCACACCTGCTCCCCATTCACACCTGAGACCTTGTAACACTAACGAGTCACATGACACCGGGGAGGGAAAATGACTAATTGGGCCCAATTTGGAAATTTTCACTTAGAGGTGTCCTCACTTTTGTTGCCAGCGGTTTAGACATTAATGGCTGTGTGTTGAGTAATTTTGAGGGGACGGCAAATTTACACTGTTATACAAGCTGTACACTCACTACACAACATTGTAGATACAAAGTGTCATTTCTTCAGTGTTGTCACATGAAAAGATACAAGAAAAGATTTACACAAATATAAGGGGTGTACTTACTTTTGTGAGATACACTGTATATATTTTGTGAATAACATTTAAGAAAACCCTCTTTTGTATACAATAAAATTCCTTAACCACTTAAGGACCGCCTCCTGCACATTTACGTCAGCAGAATGGCGCGACGTGGGTCGCGTGCGCACTGCCAGCACGCGCCCGAGACCCGGTCCGAAGCTCCGTGACGGTGGCCGTGGGACCACAAATTCCCCGTTCTTCGTTGTGGCAATGTCATTGATCGTCTGTTCCCGGATATAGTCACACGTCCAGCCCCGCCCCCTACAATGAGAAACACAAATGAGGTCACACCTAACCCCTTCAGCGCCCCCTAGTGGTTAACTCCTAAACTGCAATTGTCATTTTCACAGTAATCAGTGCATTTTTATAGCACTTTTCGCTGTGAAAATGACAATGGTCCCAAAAATGTGTCACAATTGTCTGATGTGTCCGCTATAATGTCGCAGTTACGAAAAAAATATTAATAAAAATGCCATAAAACTATCCCCTATTTTGTAAACGCTTATTGCGATTTTTTTAACGAAAAATATGTAGAAGAATACGTATCAGCCTAAACTGAGGAAAAAAAATGTTTTTTTTATATATTTTTGGGGGATATTTATTATAGCAGAAAGGAAAAAATATTGCATTTTTTTTTTTTTAATTGTGGCTCTATTTTTGTTTATAGCGCAAAATACCTGATCAATACCACCAAAAGAAAGCTCTATTTGTGGGGAAAAAAGGACGCCAATTTTGTTTGGGAGCCGCGCCACACGACCGCGCAATTGTCAGTTAAAGCAACGCAGCAGCGAATCGCAAAAAGGGGCCGGGTCCTTTACCTGCATAATGATCCGGGGCTTAAGTGGTTAAAAAAAAAAGAAAAAAAAAGTGTTAGTAAATAAACATAAAAGGCTGATTATACTTCAAGATGCCAAAAGTAACATCCACAACAAGGTACGTAATAAACTGGGGACATCCCACACTAATGGAACATTTACAGATTAACTCTGCCAAGGTTGAAGAGATTTGAGTGAGACTTTAATTGTCATAATTATCATAAATGATAAAAACAATGCAATCTTTATGTGGCAATGAAATCTTTACACGCTCCAGTATCGGTGTGGCTGAAAGGTAAGATTTAAAGGATCACTAAAGGAATATTTTTTTTTTTTTAGCTAAATAGCTTCCTTTACCTTACTGCAGTACTGGTTTCATGTCCTTATTGTTCGTTTTTGCTTTGAAGTTGCTGTAATCCTTCTCTGATCTCCACACTTCCTGCTTGTCTGTTTCCTTATAACCACAGTACTGGGAGCTTTCTCACGGTGGTCTAAGCTGTCATTACTGTGGGCCAGATTCTCAGCTGAGATACGACGGTGTATCTCAGATACACCGTTGTATCTCTGTTTTTTTCAATGGGTATCTATGCGTCTGATTCCTAGAATCACTTACGCATAGATACACTAAAGATCTGACAGGTGTAAAACAATTACACCGTCGGATCGTAGATGTAATGACAACGCTGGCAGCTAGGTGGCCTTTACGTTGTTTTCTCATTTGCCTATGCAAATGAGCCTAATACGCCGATTCCGGAACATTTTTACGCCGCCCCGTCGTCGTTTACGTCATTTCCGTAATGTTTTTCCGGCGTAAAGATAAAGCAGGCCAAAGATGGCGCATCCTATGTTAAGTATGGACGCCGTGACCGCGGCAGATTTGAAAGTTTTTACGTCGTTTGCGTAACTCGTCCGTGAATGGGGGTTTACGTCGATTACGTTCACGACGAAAACACACACATAATTTGGAGCATACGCACTGCGATTTTACTATGGCCGGCGCATGCGTTCGGCGCGGGGGGCACGCTTAATTTAAATACAAGCCGCCCCCTTCGATTTACGCGGGGATACGCCATTTACACTACGCCGCCGCAAACTACGGAGCAAGTGCTTTGAGAATAAAGCACTTGCTGTAGTAAGCTGCGGTGGCGTAGAGTAAATGGCTTACGCTACGCCGGCGGGGGATCTACGAGAATCTGGCCCTGTGTGTCTAAAACTTCCCAGAACCAATCAGATTCATTTTAAAAACAAAACACTGCCCTGGATTTGTTTGTTTTTGTTCTGTGTGTCTCTCTCTACTTCCCAGAAACATGAAGCCAGTTTAAAAGTGAAACTAACCTGCAGGCACATTATATGATTGATTTTTATCTATTTTTAATCATTCTGAAAAGGAATCAGATAACTTTTATGTCTGTATACCCTGTAAACAGTCATTTCAGCAAAAAAATTGTTTTACTTTAGTGACCCTTTAAAGCCGATCTTCAGCTTCCTGATTGGCCGGGAGGAGAAGCAGGAAGACATACGCGACTATTAATTCACTAATGTCACACAACTGGGTGAGATCTGGGGGTGCAGTGCTCTGCACCCCGAGCCCACCCTTTTTTGAAGCCTATTAGAGCCTCAGGCTGTAATCATGTCCTTTAAAAAAGAACAAACCCCCATTGAAATCCATGCGTCCCATGCCCTGAATGTAGATTAGGAACGTTGCACATAGATTAGGGGCCACATTTACAAACTGCCATTCAGGGACACCCTGCCACCCCCCCTCACCTTCCCCCAAAAAAGTTGAGGGGGGATGGGGGGAAATGTAGTCTGAGGCCTTGTACACACGAGGGAATAAATCCGCTGAACATGGTCCGACGGACCATTTCAGCCGAAAAATCCGCTCGTGTGTAGGGGCAAACGGACCGTTCTGGCCGGATTCCTCCGCCGGAAAAATTTCAAAAGCATGCTTTGGAATTTTTCCGCCGGAGAGCTGTCCGTCAGATATGTCCGCTGGTTAGTACGGCAAACCAGCGGACATATCTGCCCGCACATGCGTCTTATCCTGTGAATGGATCCGACGCATGCACGCGGAAGTGTTTACTTCCTGGTGCGGTGACGTGGCGGTGACGTGGCGGCGTCAACGTCACCGTCACATTCCCATCGGATATATTACCTCGTGTGTACAAGGCCTCAGGGTTGATGGAGAATTTGGCGGCGGGTTATTTGTCAGCTGAATGTGCCACTTAATGCTTGCCACCCATAGCCTGCCGCCAGATGCAGTACTGCTGTCACTCCCTCTGCATGACCCCCTCTGCATTACAGGATATGAGTGGAGTCGCTATCCAGAGAGTGACGATCACACACCAGTCCCTGCTGCTTGCTGCTAGAAGGAGGAGGTGCCAAGGTAGGTGGAGATAGCACTAGGCGCAGGCCTCGCTCCCCGCCTTGCTTTCGCTAGTAAATTGTCACTGGTTGCAAGACACCAGGCAGCGCCAGCCCTAGCAACCAATTCCGGAAATGTAGTTACTAGTTAGTAGGGGGTGGCTGTGTCCTCTATTTCTTTCCGGGACACTGTATTGTCCCGGAATGAAGGTGCCCGGGACCAGGGACAGACATGTCAAATGCAGAACAGTCCCGGGCAATCCGGGACACATGGGCACCCTAGGCGCCCCTAATGGAGGACAATTATTACTTGTCTCATGCAAAGTTCCCACTAGTCCTGTCGGCTTCTATTGCATAACACCTTGAAGTGAAGCCATCTCCAAGGTATGGCACATTGCTGCAAAGGCATGTCTATTTATTTACCAGCATAATTTCTTCGGGGGGGGGGGGAGCAAACAAGCAGCACTACCCTCTGCCCCTCTGTGCGTCGTGGCACTAATGCACCCCCCCCACACACACACACACACACACACCAGGGGCACTGTCAGCCAGCATCCTCCCACCAGAAAGTCTGCCACTTACTCTGCAGCAGGCTGTGTCCTCCTCTCCTCCTGTGTCCTCTGGGCAGCGGCAGCGGTTCCGGCTCCAGCGTGCCTCCTCTTCCACAGCGCTTGGCATCCAATAGGATTGCCTGGCCCTTTGGCCAATTGAGAAGAAGTCTCACTGACCTGCCTTCTAATTGGCGGATAGTAACTGTAGTGTAAAAATAGTGAAAATGCATTCACTATGGTCACACAATTGGGTGGAATCGGAGAGCAGTGCTCTGAGCCCCCTGAGCCCACCCTTTTTTAAGCCTATTAGAGCCTCAGGCTCTAATCATGTACTTCAAAAAAGTCCCCCCTATTTTGAAGCCTCTGGCTCTAATCAGGTGCTTTAAAAAATACACCCCGCCCACCCCCACCATAGGAATTCATGTGCCTGATGTCCTGAAAGGGGCTGGGCACATGGATAGGAGAGGGCAGTGGAGATGTTAGGGGGGGGCGGCGCCCTGAAAGCTGAGGAGAGCTCTGAGAACTGATTGGAGGTAAGGAACACACCCCCTTCACAGAGCACACAGGAACAGAGCTAAGGCTTTCAATCACAGACTGTGTGCTGGAGCCCCCACCCCTGTCACATTTTTTTCTCTTGGTGTCAGGAAAACTTGTCAGAAGTGACTCATGGTGATAAGCAGAGGAAGGAGGCAGCAGACAGAACTGACAGTTAGTGCACTGGATTGAGACAAGTACACACTATAGAGGGATATGCTTTGTTCATATTTCATGTCTAAGCATTACAACCACTTTAAAGTCCAACTCCAGGCTCCGCCCCTTTGCCAGTGGCTTACACTTTTCTGCCATATTCCAGTCATGTGATGAGTTGGGTTCACTCTCTTTTTGGTATTCTTGGGTGCAATGGGTGATCCTTAATGCTGCAGAACGTGGCACTCATGTGATCCCATCAGCAGGGGTCTCTACATCAATGCATCGTGAGTTGATGGTGCTGCGCTCAAGGCGTGGGTCCATGACATCATTTATTCACAGTCTTTCCTTACCCTTCCAGGTTGGGTGACACTGGGCACCATCAACCTACAAGACCAATGCCATCCTGTGGCGAAGAAAGGGTACTGCATGGGACAGCTCCAGGCTTAAGGTAAGCACTGCAGCCAGAGCTACTTTATTTATTTTTTAGGGGGCTCCGAAGGACAAAAGTGAGCCCAGAGTTTCGCTTTAGGATGACTACTGACATAATAACAAACTGTGCGCTTGTTCCTTTCAATAGATAGCATGCTGTTTAGCTCTTGTTGAAGTTAAAGGAACACTAAAGGTTTTTTATTAGATCAATTGATTGCTGCAAGCTAGAGCACTTAAATATCACTTACCTCGTTTTTCCTTTTGACCTCCAAAATACAGTAATCCAGGTTTGAAAATGCCATTTCCTGTCTCTCCTCTTCTTGCTTTCCACCAGCACCTGAGCTGTTTGGCATGGTGGAAAGCAGAATGTGCTCACCCCCTCCCTATGACTACAGCCCTGCGTGAAGATGCTCTCGTATCCCTCACAGGCATGGAGGCTAAGCCTAATGGGAACTGTAGTTCCCATTAGGTCGTGATGTAGCAATAATGAATGCGCACCGCAAACCAGGAAGTCAGTGAGAATAACGATTCAGGAGTGACGGAGGTGAATAAAACAGCTCGATTTCACTAGGAATTAAACTAGTTATAATGCAAAACATTACATTTTACTTTATCAGCTACTGTCAGACTTTAATTTAAGAGGAAAATATGTTTGTCTTTACAACCCCTTTAAGGATTAGGCGCACCTTCCTTGACTCCTTGTTTTCTTTGTGGAAATCTCTTGATTAATAGAACAAAACCTGTAAAAATGTGAAATCCACAAAAAAACGTACATTAAAGCTCAACTACAGGCTTTGCTCCCCCTTCCCTGTGGCCTTCTCCGCACTTTATTCTTTTTTTTTTTCTTTTTTATGTTTTTCAGTCATGTGATGAGTTGGGTCCACTCTCTTTTTGGTATTGGGTGCAACGGGCGATCCTGAATGCTGCAGAACGTGGCACCGATGTGATGAGTTGGGTCCACTCTCTTTTTGGTATTGGGTGCAACGGGCGATCCTGAATGCTGCAGAACGTGGCACCGATGTGATGAGTTGGGTCCACTCTCTTTTTGGTATTCTTGGGTGCAACGGGCGATCCTGAATGTGATGCCATCAGCGTGGGTCCATGCGTCAGTACATTGTGCGTTGATGTCGCTGTGCTCAGGGGGTGTGTCCATGACTTCTTGTATTCGCAGTTTTTTCTTACCCTTCCAGGTTGGGTGTCACAAAGCTGCGGTGAACGGGGGTGAACCACAACTGCGGTTAGGGAAAGAAACCAATGCACCTCCCTATGTTATGTGAGATTTCAGTACTGGGCCCCAGGCGTCACTCCAGTCAGAGAACATGAGTTTGGGGGGGTCACTACATCATCTCTCTCACATGTAGGAATGTGTTGAGCTTCTAAGGGCGGAGGTATTACAACATACGACCAATCCCTAGCGTCGGAAGATTCCAATGCACTGCTGTATGTATAGTGATTATCAGTATCGGACCCCAGGCGTCACTCCAATCAGAGAACAGGAGTTTGGGGGTTCTCTACATCATATCACTTTAACATAAATAAATGCATTGGGCCACTAAGGGTGTAGGTATGGAATAGCGTCAACCCTTAGCATAGAAAAGTTAAGGCGAACATGTTCAGTAACTTAGGGCATGGGCCCAGGGCTGTCTTAATAGCACCATGGGCCCCTAGGCAAAGTAATGCTCGGGGGCCCCTAAAATGATGACAGTGCAGGTAAACAGACATCAAGTAGGTAAGAGGCAGACTGCCTCCCCTGTGTATCTATCACTCTCAGTGCCATCATGGGCCCCCCAATTTTGGGGCAGAGTAGGCTCAAGGACCAGCTGCTTTGGGGAAAGTGCAGGGGCCGCCCATGCAGCTGGGGCCCCTGGGTAGTGCCCAGGTATGCCCTCTCATTAAGACAGCCCTGCATGGGCCCATAAACAAATAACAACTTATGTCAAGCACGTAGCATATGAAATTACTGTATGCAATTAACAATCCACGTAATTGATTTGAGAATATATGTCCCTATGAGCTGAATCCATAAAAAGTAAACTTAAATGGCATCATACTATTAAATACAGCAGATCCAATTACAGCACTTTATAAAGGGTATAGTAATTTGAGTAATGCTAGAGGAGTAGTAGTACTTATCCGGTTTGTAGGGATGAATGTCAGCAGTAGGTTAGCAGCAGCCCTGGGATTCCGTAGTGCAGGGTGTCAAGTAGGAAGATCTATTACAGTGTCCCAGCAATAGCAGTCTGTATTAGCTTCTTTTAGGCAAGCATCCAGGGTGGCATGGTTTGCAGGCTTAAAGGTTGATGGTGGCCATAGTGCTTTGGTAGCCAAGCTGGCTATGGCCGACAATATTAGGCAGCTTTATAGGCAGCTAACAGGTGCCTTGCAATCAGCGGTCATCCGCGGCGCACATCCGCTTTTCACGGCCCGGAGGCCCCTTTTTTAATACATTTTATAAAAAATGTTTTATAATTTTATTTATAAAGTTTTTTTATATATATATATATATATATATATATATATATATTTATTTTTTATTTTTTTTTTATTTACTTTTTGTCTTATTAAAGGGTCCAGGGGTACCCAGGGGCACAGAGGTCCCCGCATGGCAACCCCTCCCTTTTTTTTTCTAAAAAATAATATTTTTTTTCTTTCTTTTTATTAAAGGGCCCAGAGGTCCCCAGGGCCCCGGATGGTAACCCCCCCCCCTTTTTTTTATATATATTTTTTATTATCTTTTTTTTTATGTAAGGGGCCCAGAGGTTTCCAGGGCAACCCCCCCCCCACTTCTGAATTCACCACGGCCCCCCCGCTTCTCAATTTTCTCAATTAGCGGCGGCACCCCCCCGCTTATCAATTCGCGGAAGTCCACCTGTTCTCTGCTCCAGGGGGCCTATGCCTGAAGCCGTGTAAGGGGCCCCATAATTCCTGATGGCGGCCCTGGCCAGAGCTACTTTTTTTGGGGGGGCTCTGAAGGAAAAAAAATGAACCCAGAGTTTGGCTTCAAGGTAACAAACTATACGCTTGTTCGCTCCTGTCAATAAATCACATGCTGCTTTAGGTTACTGGGGTTGCCTTGACTCTTTGATTCAGTTCTAGAGGTCTGATTTCTTATAACAACAGATGGCACGTCTGCTTTGTTACGATATTCATTCTATGTCTATAGACTGTTTAGTCTAGCTGCACGTGAAGATGGCAACGTGTTTGTTCTGGCAAACCCGGGGCAAGACGAGGCAAGGGAAGCGCGCATCCAAGTGAATCCATTTCTCTTCAAAGAAACCCAATAAAACAACAGCGGAGCTCTAAGGAGTGGAGTTACAACAACCAAGTGACCCTTATGCTGGCTGCTGATTTATATCAACGTGAAACTTTATTTCGATTCTTAGTTACTTTTTAGCTACTTTGTAGCTTTTAAAGAACTCTATAATATATTAACTGGTTTGCTGTTCCTTATTCGGATTAACGGGAAACTTTAGTGCAGTTAAAAATGTAAAAATGAGTTAAAAATTAGCAAGAAGGTTTTTTTTTTTTACTACTTGCGGTAAATCCCCGGGGGAAAGTGATGTGATATGTTTCTTCCGTAATAAAAGATTCTTACCCTCCTCCTTACACACTTCTTAAAGCCAAAGAAAAGAATTCCAGGAAACTAAAAAGTCCTCTCCCTGCAAGGGTTAACCACTTAAAGGGGTTGTAAAGGAAAATGTTTTTTCACCTTAATGTAATCTATACATTAAGGTGGAAAAACATTTGACGTTGCCGCCCACAGCCCCGTTATACTTACCTGACACCTCGAAAGTCCCGCGCGCGGTCCCGATATTCTCTTCGCTGCTCAGCCTGGCCACTGATTGGCTAGCGCGGATGGATTGAGAGCAGCGCAGCCATTGGCTGGCGCTGCTGTCAATCACATCCAGTGACGCGGCGTGCCGAGGGGCGGGGCCGAGTGATGCAGCAATGGCTATGGCCGCTCGCTGTATCACGGGAGCGCGCCCGCAATTAGTGACCACCATGCAAGCTCTCGCATGACTGTGGGGGCTAATTGCAGGGAGGCAAAACTCTGTGCAAAACGAACTGCACAGTGGAGGTAAGTATAACATGTTTGTTATTTAAAAAAAAAATAATAATTCCTTTACAACCCCTTTAAGACCCGGACCAATATGCAGGTAAAGGACTTTGCGCCTTTTTGCGATTTGGCACTGCGTCGCTTTAACTGACGATTGCGCGGTCGTGCGACGTGACTCCCAAACAAAATTGACGTCCTTTTTTCCCCACAAATAGAGCTTTCTTTTGGGGGTATTTGATCACCTCTGCGTTTTTATTTTTTTTATGCTATTAACAAAAATAGAGCGACAAATTGCAATAAGCGTATATCGATTGGTTTGCGCAAAATTTATAGGGCCAGATTCAGGTACGAGTTACGACGGCGTATCTCCAGATACGCCGTCGTAACTCTGAGTGAGCGGCGTTGTATCTATGCGCCTGATTCTTAGAATCAGTTACGCATAGATTTGTCTTAGATCCGATCGGCGTAAGTCTCTTACACCGTCGTATCTAAGTTGCATATTTACGCTGCCCGCTAGGTGGCGCTTCCGTCGTTTTACGCGTCGAATATGGTAATGAGCTAGATACGCCGATTCACGAACGTACTTGCGGTCGGTCTTATTTTTTTACGTAGTTTGCGTAAGCGTAAGTCCGGCGTAAAGTTACCCCTGCTATATGTGGCGTACATAATGTTAAGTATGGACGTCGGGACAGCGTAGATTTTTCCGTCGTTTGCGTAAAGTGTTCGCGAATAGGGCTTTGCGTAAGTTACGTTCACGTCGAAATCAATGAGTATTTGCGGCGTAATTTTGAGCATGCGCACTGGGATACGTCCACCTCCAGCGCATGCGCAGTACGTCCGGCGCGTCATTTACGTGGGGTCACGGTTAATTTCAATACAACGCGCCCCCTACCTGCCTAATTTGAATTACGCGCACTTACGCCGGCACATTTACGCTACGCCGCCGCAACTTACGGAGCAAGTGCTTTGTGAATACAGCACTTGCCTGTAAAAGTTACGGAGGCGTAGCGTAAATAGGATACGTTACGCCCGCACAAAGATACTCTCTCCATCCTGAATCTGACCCTATGTGATAAAAATAACCAAAAAATAATAAAAGTGATAATAAAAGAATGACAGCTGCTAGCACTGATCACGTCTCATACACGGTGTGAAACCAATAAAATGAAATGAACGTGCTGCGCACAAAGGCCTCGTATACGTCATAAAAGCGATACTGCTTTATGTTTTTATCATCTCTACTACCTCTTTGTGTGATTTTAACAAATGTATTTCTGTGACAAAATGTGTTTATATTTTTATATTTTAATTATGTGCGTTCCTCGTTTTTTGGTCTCTTTTTAAATTTTGGATATTTTTTAATACATTTTTTTTAGCAATTAATTGACTACTTAAATACCGGGCACCTTCCTGCTCAGGCCAATTTTCAACGTTCAGCGCTGTCGCTGTTTAAATGACAATTGCGCGGTCGCGCGACGCTGTACCCAAACAGAATTTTTATCATTTTGTTCCCACAAATAGAGCTTTATTTTGGTGGTGTTTGATCACCTCTGGGGTTTTTAATTTTTGCTATACAAATAAGAAAAGACCGAAAATTAAAAAAAAAAATTAAGTTTTCCTTTTTTTCTGTTATAAAATGTTGTAAATAAGTCAGTTTTCTCCTTCACTGATGGGCACTGATAAGGCGGCACTGATGGGCACTGATAAGGCAGCACTGATAAGGCGGCACCAATGAGGTGGCACTGATGGGCACTGATGATGGGCACTGATAAGCGGCACTGATGGGCACTGATAAGGCAGCACCAATAAGGCTGTGCCAATGAGGTGGCACTGACGATGGGCACTGATATGCGGCACTGATGGGCACTGGTAGGCGGCACTGTTGGGTGGCACTGATATGCAGCACTGATAGGCATTGATAGGCGGCACTGGTGGGCACTCATGGGTGGCACTGATTGGCACTGATAGCAGGGCCATCTTAATAGCATCATGGGCCCCTGGGAAAAGTAATGCTCTGGGGCCCCTACAATGATGACAGTGCAATGGTGGGTACTTATGGGTGGCATTGATAGATGCCACTGCTGGGCACTGATGGGCACTGATAGGCAGCATTGCTGGGCACTGATGGGCATTGATACATGGCACTGATAGGCACTAATGGACACTGTCATGCAGCACTGATATGCAGCACTGATGGGTATCCCTGGTGGCACTGGCAGGGATTTTGGGTGGGCACTGGTTGGCAGCTGCCTTGGCACAGATTGGCATTCCCTAGTGGTCTAGGGGGCATACCTGGTGGTCCAGTGTGGATGCCCATCCCTGGTAGTCCTGGGTGGCATGCTGGTGGTCCTGTGCAGTGATCCGAGGGGGGGCTGCGCTCATAATTGGCCTGGGCAATAGGGGGGTATAAGTGCCCGGTAAGCAAATGGTTTAAGCAAGGTTACATTTTCTCTACTTGAGAAAAAATAAATCCTTCCTCATCCCCACAGGCAATCAGACGTGTTATTGCATGGAAATGTTGCAATCCGTTTCTGTTTATGATTGTAGAATTATCCGGGACACACATGACTGAAGTCTGGCTGGAGGCCCAGTGCGCTGTAATACAGTAAAACCTTGGTTTGAGAGTAACTTGGTTTGAGAGCGTTTTGCAAGACAAGCAAAATGTTTTAATACATTTTTGCCTTGATATACAAGCGAAGTCTTGATATAAGGCCGCGTACACACGAGGGGATATGTCCGCTGAAAACGGTCCGATGGACCGTTTCAGCAGACATCTCTGCTCGTGTGTATGGGCTAGCGGACAGATTTCTCCACCCGACAGATTTCAAAGCATGCTTTGAAATCTATCCGGTGGAATCTGTCCGCCCGACATGTCTGCTGGTTAGTACACTTACCAGCAGACATGTCGGCCCCCACCGCCGCCGCGCCGCTGCCGAATGGATTCGGCGCATGCGCGGAAGTGTTTTACTTCCTGGTGCGGTGACGTGGCGGTGACGCGGCGGCGTCAACGTCACCGCCGCGTCACCGCGCCGTCCGGCGGCGGGGAATTTGATCCGATGGTGTGTACACACCATCGGATCAAACTCCCGATCGGACATATCCGATGGAAATGGTCCGCGGACCGTTTTCATCGGATATGTCCGATCGTGTGTACGCCGCCTCAGAGTAGCGTCATGTCACAACTGTGTATAAAAGAGAAGAGAGGAGCCTCTAAGGCTGCATTCACACCTGAGCGGCAAGTAACGCCGCATACGCGGCATTACTTGCCGCGATTCGATTCATTTTTTTTTTTTTTACAAATCATCCCCATTGATGTCTATGGCCGAACGCCAGTGTCGCCTGAAAAAAAGGGTCCGGGACTTTTTTTCAGGCGACAGGCGTTCGGCGCTTCAGAGATGTGAACCATCTCTATAGACATGAATGGGGATTCGCCCCTCCAGCGGCATGAGCGTCGGGCGACAGGCGATTTGTCGCTCAGGTGTGAATGCAGCCTAAGTGTAGCAATATGGTGACATGTAATGAAGGGACAACATTTAGCAACTTATTGCTACACTTAGGCCCCGTACACACGATGGGATTTATCCGCTGTAAACGGTCCCGGGACCGTTTACAGCGCATATTTACGCCGGGATGTTTTGATCCGATGGCTGTACACACCATCGGATCAAATTCCCCGCCGGCGGACAGCGCAGTGACGCGGCGGTCACGTTGACGCCGCCACGTCACCGCACCAGGAAGTACACACTTCCGCGCGCATGCGTCGGATCCATTCACAGGATACGACGCATGTGCCGGCAGATATGTCCGCCGGTTTGCCGTACTAACCAGCGGACATATCTGACCGGCAGCTATCCGGCGGAAAAATTTCAAAGCATGCTTTGAAATTTTTCCGCCGGAGGACTCCGGCCAGAACGGTCCGTTTGCCCCTACACACGAGCGGATTTTTCGGCTGAAATGGTCCGTCGGACCATGTTCAGCGGATTTATTCCCTCGTGTGTACGCGGCCTTAGAGGTGCCTCTCTTCTCTTTTATACCCTGTAAAAATAAAAAATGCTTTGATATACAAGTGCTTTGGATTACAAGCATGTTTCTGGAACGAATTATCCTCGCAATCCGAGGTTTTACTGTATTTATCACTGTCAGCTCATGGTGAAGTGACCTTCGTCCCGCTCCTCCTCCCCGCAACTACGAGACACCGAACTTCCTCCAGTCACATCTTCTATTTGCTTTATTTGTTGTTACACCAGTTCTCCGGCCCGGGTGCCAGCGTGTCATTGTGTACACAGAGAGAGAGAGAGATGCACGCCCCGATAACATCAACATATTAACAATAACATAATATACACAGAGCATCCGGAAAGTATTCACAGCGCTTCACTTTATCCAGATCGCCGCCATTACTAGTAAAAAAAAATGTAATAAATAAAAATGCAATAAATCTATCCCCCATTTTGTAGACGCTATGGCCCGGATTCACAGACATCGGCGCACATTTATGCCGCCGTAGCGTATCTCTTTTACGCTACGCCGACGCAGCGCGGAGAGGCAAGCATGGAATTCACAAAGCAAATGCTCCCAACTCTGCGCCGGCGTAGCGTATATTTCTTAGGCGTAAATGGAAGTAGGTGGAAGTGGGCGTGATCCATGCTAATGAAGCGTGACCCATGCAAATGATGGGCCGGGCGCCAGACAAGTACTTAAAATGAACTGCGCATGCGTCGAGACGTGGACGTATCCCCGTGCGCATGCGCACAACCACGTCGGAACAACTGCCTAAGATACGCCGGATCACTGTGCATGCCGTGAACGTAACCTACGCCCAGCCAGACCCACGTCGGCCCATATTCACAGACGCCCAACCTACAATACGTAGGCTTGTGTTCCCTGGTCCATACCTTTGCATGGGTTGCGCCTCATCTATGGGGAATAACTTTACGCCGAACGTAAAACTTGATGCAAGCGTAAATATGCGCCCACTCTACACCGGCGTAGGCAAGTTACGTCGGTGGGATGAAGTCTGTTTTTAGGCGTGTCTTAGTTCTGTTTGTCCGGCGCACAGGTATGACAGCGCATATTTTTACTTACGCGGCGTATCTGGAGATAAGTTTGCTAGACCGTCCCAGCAGACAGATTCGATCGTGTGTACGGCCGAGTCGACGGATTTGGCCACCCGACAGATTTCAAAGCATTCTTTGAAATCTATCGGGTGGGAATCCGTCCGCCCGACTTGTCTGCTGGTTAGTACACTTACCAGCAGACATGTCGTCCCGCACCGCCGCCGAATGGATTCGGCGCATGCGCGGAAGTGTTTTACTTCCTGGTGCGGTGACGTGGCGGCGTCAACGTCACCGCCACGTCACCGACACGTCAGCGCGCCGTCTGCTGGCGGGGATTTTGGTTTGCTCGTGTGTACACGCGAGCAAACCAAAATCCTAACAAACAGATTTGTTCAAATCGGTCGGTCCGACCGATTTGAACAAATAGATTGCCTCGTGTGTACGAGGCCTAACAGACAATTGCGAGGTCGTGCGACGTGGCTCCCAAACAAAATTCGCGTCCTTTTCTTCCCACAAATAGAGCTTTCTTTTGGTGGTATTTGATCGCCTCTGCGATTTTTATTTTTTGCGCTATATACAAAAATAAAGCGACATTTTTGAAAACAAATCAATATTTTTTACTTTTTGTTATAAGAAAAATCAATAAACTACATTTTAGTCAAGCATTTAGGCCAAAATTTATTCAGCCACACGTCTTTAGTAAAAAAAAATCGCAATAAAAAAAAAAATTAGCTACCTAGCGGGAACAGCGACACTAATACAGCGATCAGAAAAATGATCGCTTAGTGACGCTGGCAATAGGGAGTGAAAGGGTTAACTAGGGCAGTGATCAAGGGGTTAAAACTTTATTAGGGGGGGTACAGGGCTACCCTGAACCTAACACTAACTGACTTTTACACTGCCTGTCACACTGACACTAAATACAGTAATCATACATGTATGATTACTGCATTCAGTGACACTGTGACAGGGGGGAGGGGGGAGCGATCGCGGGGGTTAAATGTGTTTATGTGAAGTGTAGTGTTGGTGCAGACTTACTTGTGTTGTGATCTCTCCTTAGCGGTGGTTGAAAAAACCGCCGAGGGAAAGATCACGTCGCTTCCTCCTTCCTGTGTTTACACAGGAGGAGGAAGTGCACTGCAGGAGGAGCGCACGCATTGGCTGGGAGCGGACAAAAACGATAGCCGTCCCCTCTTGTCGGATCGCTCCTGCAGCCGCGTGGACAGCCGCATGTACGGGGGGGGGGTCCGATCGGACCCCCGATCCCCCCCAAGGCACCAACGTATATATACGTTGATGTGCCTGTCGGTGCCATTCTGCCGACGTAAATGTACATGCGGCGGTCCTTAAGTGGTTAAACACGAAATTTGGTGTATGTTTATTGTAAATGTAATGTGAAATGTGCAGTGTTGTAAGTAACGGAGTTACAATAAACGCAGTTACCTAACGCAGCCCCTTTTGAGGGTAATGAGTAATCTACCTGATTACTCTTCCCCTCACGGTAACGCAGTTCCCATTACTTGGGCGGCATTACCGCAATTACATCTACCGCCACTAGATGGCAGCAGAGTAATTGCTTCTGCCGGCGCTGTGAACATAAATACGGGTGGAACTCCGCTTTAGAATCATGTGACCGCTGTGATGGCCTATAGCAGGGGTCTTCAAACTACGGCCCTCCAGTTGTTCAGGAACTACAATTCCCATCATGCCTAGTCATGTGTGTGAATGTCGGTGTTTTACAATGCCTCATGGGATGTGTAGTTCTGCAACAGCTGGAGGGCCGTAGTTTGAGGATCCCTGGCCTATAGAAAAGAAAAAAGGAAAAAAGGAAGTTGGGACTTTATATGAGGTCTATAAGTATAGCACCTCCATCCCTAATGTGGTACATAACAAGAAAAAAATATTTTTGGAAAAATATTTGAGGGGACACGTTTGGGACTTTAAATGAGGCTGCAAGCAAGGTGCGGGTAATAGAAGGAAGTACACATTTATTAATCATACAAATGCAGAACATGTATCAACATAACAGAGAACATGCAAATGAAGACATACATTTCAAATAAATGACATTACCACATATTGGGACACATAAATATGTGCATATGTGGTAAAGGCAACAGGGGTACAGCAGTGCCTAACCAGGTGCCACATGGTCATCTGCATGGATATGCATATAATGAATATTCATATGTACAGATGTCTTATTAACAGTATTTAACCACTTAAGGACCGCCTACTGCACATTTACGTCGGCAGAATGGCACGGCTGGGCACATCAACGTATATATACGTTGATTTTAGTACCCGGCCGTGGGTCGCGGGCGCACGCCCGCGACCCGGTCCGAAGCTCCAGGACTGGGACCGCGGGATTCGTGGACCCGATCGCCGCTGCAGTGCGGCGATCCGTCCCTGGAGCGGAAGAACGGGGAGAGCCGTGTGTACACACGGCTTCCCCGTGCTTCTCTGTGGCTGTAGCATCGATCGCGTCATCCCTGTAATAGGGGGACGCGATCGATGACGTCACACCTACAGCCACACCCCCCTACAGTTGTAAACACAACACATAGGCACACATCCCCTACAGCACCACCTGTGGTTAACTCCCAAACTGCAACTGTCATTTCCACAGTAAACAATGCAAATTTAACCACTTGCATACTGGGCACTTACACCCCCCTCCTGCCCAGGTAAAATTTCAGCTTCCGGCACTGCGTCGCTTTAACTCACAATTGCGCGGTCGTGCGACGTGGCTCCCAAACAAAATTTACGTCCTTTTTTCCCCACAAGTAGAGCTTTCTTTTGGTGGTAATTGATCACCTGTGCGATTTTTTTTTTTTGCGCTATAAACAAAAAAGAGCGACAATTTTGAAGAAAAATACAATATTTTTTACTTGTTGCTATAATAAATATCCCAATTAAAAAAAAAACACATTTTTTTTTCTCAGCTTAGAGCGATACGTATTCTTCTACATATTTTTGGTAAAAAAATAAAAAAAAATCACAATAAGCGACTGGTTTGCGCAAAAGTTATAGCGCTTACAAAATAGGGGAGAGAATTATTATTTTTTATTATTTTTTTTTTACTAGAAATGGCGGCGATCTGTGATTTTTATTGGTACTGTGACGTTATGGCGGACACATCGGACACTTTTGACACATTTTTGGCGCCATTCACATTTATACTGCGATCAGTGCTATAAATATGCACTAATTACAGTATAAATGTGACTGGCATTGAAGGGGTTAACACTAGGGGGTGAGGAAGGGGTTAAATGCGTATGCTAGGTGTGTTCTAACTGTGGGGGGGGGGGTGACTGGGGGGGTGACCGATCTGTGTCCCTATGTAGGAAGGAACACAGTTCGGGCTCCTCCCCTCCAGAGACAGGACGCTGTCCCTGTGTAAAACGGCAATGAGAGATGATCTATGAGAGATCATCTCTCATTCGCCCACAGATCGCATCGCAAACGGCCACTCTGTGTCAAGGGACACGGACAACACAGGGCTTCCCCGCAGCGCGCACTACAGCGCGCGCTGGGAACGCCAGAATGACATGCCGTCAAATGACGGCATGTTGGATATTCAGGCCCGCGCTGTTGCCGTCATCCGACGGCAGCGCGGGCCTGAAGTGGTTAAATGCATTTTTTGCTGTGAAAATGACAATTGTCCCAAAAATTTGTCAAAATTGTCCGAAGTGTCCGCCATATTGTCGCAGTCACGAAAAAAATCGCTGATCGCGCTATTAGTAGTAAAAAAAAAAAACTAATAAAAATGCAATAAAACTATCCCTTATTTTGTAAACGCTATAAATTTTGCGAAAACCAATCGATAAATGCTTATTGCGATTTTTTTTACCAAAAATAGGTAGAAGAATACGTATCGGCCTAAACTGTGGAAAAAAAATGTTTTTTTATATATTTTAGGGGGATATTTATTATAGAAAAAAAGTAAAAAATATTGCATTTTTTTTAAAATTGTCGCTCTATTTTTGTTTATAGCGCAAAAAATAAAAACCGCAGAGGTGATCAAATACCACCAAAAGAAAGCTCTATTTGTGGGGAAAAAAGGACGCCAATTTTGTTTGGGAGCCACGTCGCACGACCGCGCAATTGTCAGTTAAAGCGACGCAGTGCCGAATCGCAAAAAGGGGCAAGGTCCTTTACCTGCATTTTGGTCCGGGTCTTAAGTGGTTAACAAAATGATTAAAATTGATGGCCTGTCACAGCGGTCTTAAAACTCCCAATCGGAAGGAGCCCTGGATACAATGAGCCCCACCCGCTTCACACTGACCTATCACCGGGGAACAGCTCACATCGATCAGATCACACACACTGTGTGCGCAACCTGATCAATGATCCAGGAAACACATGGTCAGATTAAAATGTTCCACAGAACAAACGTTCCCTATACAACACAGTGTACACAGCGACATCTAGTGGTCAACATGGTAAGTGCAGGACACCTATACAGACCAATGATCAGCAGGTTATTTTTGGTCAGTGATTTCATCTCTTCATCAGACAACAAAGAAAAATCTGACATCCCCATTCCAGATCCTTTGCATCTAATAAAGCTTATATAAGATAAATAAAATAATAAACAATAAACTATAGAAAATTCTAATAAAGCCTAATATAAGATTTTACAGACTCTGTAAACGTCAAGGGAATGTATATTATAAACATACATTTTAATCCAGCTGATAATTTGGATGTAATATGTAGCAGATGGATAAGGGTTTTAAGTCCTATTAGCTGCACATACATGGGGGGACGGATGCACCTAGGCTGGGATATACACAAGATCACCATTTGTTTCCGGTTTTCTTCTCTCAAGGATCTGCCATTCTTTTCTCTTGGAGTATTAACTCACCGCTCCCTGGCAATCGCCCGTCACCTGCTTCTCAACAAAGCATTGTAGAATATTAAAAAAAAAAATCAGTTACTTTGCTGAGTAACTAATTATATTTTCAATGTAGTAACTGAGTCACTTACGCAATCATTTTTTTCGGAGAAGTAATTTGTAACTGTAACTAATTACTTTTTTAAAGTAAGATGAGCAACACTGGAAATGTGTTTATGTTTTAAATTTTTTTTTAAATAAAAACAAATAGAAACTGTAAAAAAAAAAAGGAAGGGGGTGAAAATACCCGGTATTGAAGTGGTTAAACTGCCTGGCTCTTTCATTTAGTGCCTTCGCCTTGGTCGACATATCTAGAGACTCTCTGCTGTGTTCCTGTTGAAGACTTGCCTAGCTAATGTCCCTTCTGGTTCCTGATTCTATCTGCTGCCTCTGAATACGCTGATCTTTGGCTGCCTGGTTTCCTGGCTTGTTCTGACTACCCGCTTTGGCTACCGAACCCTGGCTATGTTTTGACTACGTTTAATATTTTTACTATTTTTACCACTTTAATAAAAGGTGTGATATTTTACTGCATTTTCTGTTTCATGGTTTCTGACCATTGTATGCATAATTTGTGATACGCTCTGTGTTGTGTATTGTTTCTTCCTATAAGTGACTACTGCATTTTTTTTTTGTATAGTAATGCACATTAATGCACTACAGAGGTTATTGTGCTTCCTTGCTTTTACTGCAAGGAACCTTAAAGGGGTTGTAAACCCTCCTGTTTTTTCACCTTAATGCATCCTATGCCTGGAAAGCATAGAGATGACTGGTGACCAGATGGTCACCACCAGGGGCGGACTGACAACTCATGGGGCCCCCGGGCAATAGAAGATTATGGGGTCCCTGGGCTTACAGATGGCCACCAAGCCAGGAGGCAGTTCAGAGGCAGGGCAGCTAAAATCTCAGGATTTTCACATCAAAAGCATGTCAGTTTTGGACATATCAGGGACAGATGTAAAAAAACACAGATTTTTACATACTGTCCCTGGTTTTACTGAGCAACCTTGATGGGGCCCCCTAGTGGCATGGGGCCCTCCGGCAGTGCCCGAATGCCTCAATAGTCAGTCCGCCCCTGGTCACCAGTCATCTCTACGACCATTGGGCCCGGTACCCGGAAGTAAACAAAGCTGCAATCAAGGCTGTCGGCATGTGATCGGTGATTTTTTTTCACCGATTTCATGCTTGTAAGCCTGGAGGAGAGATGTGGGGGGAGGGGAAGGTCTTATTGACCCCACATCTCTCCATAAAGAGGACCTGTCACACTGATTCCTATTACAAGGGATGTTTACATAATAGGAATAAAAGTGATCAAAAAAATTAAAAATTAAAAAAAAGTGCATAAATAAAAAAAATTAAGTAAAATAAAAATAAAATGTATTTTATTTATTTTTTCAAAACACCCCTGGTTTCTGTATAAGCTGAATGCCTTTATAGGCAGGGGGACAGGTGCCTTGGATAAGCACTGATACAGGCTGGCGGTGAGGCGCACTTCGGCGTTCCAAGCTGGAACTTACGGGGCGCCGGACGATGACGCCATCGCGCGGTCGCTGCAATGCGTTACAGCATGGAGCGCATTACGGCCCTAAGGAGCGCCTGTTACACTGAGCTAAGGGCAGACGGATTCCAGGAAGTAAATGCTAAATGAATCACCTGCCCTTACCCAAGATGACCACTGCCAGGAATGCTGGGGGTGTTTTTGTGATTTATTAGCAAAATAAAGCACGGCGACATGAATGGACGGAGGAGTTTGCTTGGAATATAAAAAATTAATGAAAAAGACGGAGTTGTTTCCACTTCGGGTCGCCGCCTGTTATTTTTATGAGGGGGTAACAATAATAATAATAAAATAAAACATCACATCGGCTTTATTACTATTGGGGCCACAGCCATGCATAACTAACCAAGCAAGGAGAGTTGCAGTGATGGATGTATGTGTTTAACCTTTGTCTCCCCCCTCCCCCGAGGATTGGACCCGAGCCACTCGCAGTAATCAGCTCTTCTTGTATAAATGAGAATTTCCCGTAAATCATCTTGTCCTCCTCTGGACGGGTTCCCAGGAGGCCGGAGGCTGGAGCCAGAAAAGTGTACACAGGAGTTTCACAAGAAAACTTTCAGATTGCTACTTTGTATACATTTTTTTTACTTTTGCTTTCTTTTTCTTCTTAAAGCTGAACTCCAAGAAGAAGAAATAGACAAATTAAACTCTAGATACACGGGGCCAGATTCAGAAAGCTTTACGCCGGCGTATCTCGATATACGCCGACGTAAGTACAAATGTGCGCCGTCGCATCTTTGCGCCGATTCACAAAGCAAGATACTCCGAAAAACATGGCTTCAGCTGTCCCACGTAACTTGCCTACGCCGGCGTATCATGGGCGCGTAGTTACGCTGGACGCATTCGGCGTTCCCATGTTAAATATGCAAATGAGCAAGATACACCGATTCACGAACGTAGATGCGCCCAGCGCATTCATCTACGCCGTTTACGTAAGGCGTTTTTCCGGCGTAAAGATAAACCACCAAAAAGATGGCGCAGCCCATGTTAAGGTATGATCGTCGGAACAGCCGCCGTTTTTACGTCATTTACGTAAGTCGTATGTGAATGGGGCTGTCATAGGCATTTACGCCGACGTCTATTAGTGAGTATATGCAACGTGATTCTGAGCATGCGTGCGCATGCCCAGTTCGAGCGGCCATTCATTAGCATGGGGTCACGCTTAATTTAAATAGATGCCGCCCACCTTCTTCCTACTTTGAATTAGGCGAGCTTAAGCCGGCCCATTTACGCTAGGCCACCGTAACTTAGGTGCTTTGCGAATACAGCCCTTGCCTCTAATTTGCGGCGGCGTAGCGTAAATAAGATACGCTACGCCCGCCTAAAGATACGTGAATCTAGCCCATATTGTCTAAAATACAAGAGCCATGGGAGAATATTTATCAAACATTTGCAGAGATATTTTATCCTTTGAAGTGAGCAGAGAGCAGGTCTCATGTGCGAGACTCATGTGCGGGGCTCGTGTGCGGGACTCATGTGCAGGTCTCATGTGCGGGACTCGTGTGCGGGACTCGTGTGCAGGACTCATGTGCAGGCCTCATGTGCAGGACTCATGTGCAGGCCTCATGTGTGGGACTCATGTGCGGGACTCATGTGCGGGACTCGTGTGCAGGACTCATGTGCAGGCCTCATGTGCGGGTCTCAAGTGCGGGTCTCATGTGCGGGACTCATGTGCGGGACTCATGTGCAGGACTCATGTGCAGGACTCATGTGCAGGTCCCATGTGCAGGACTCATGTGCAGGTCTCATGTGCAGGACTCATGTGCGGGTCTCATGTGCAGGTCCCATGTGCAGGTCTCATGTGCAGGACTCATGTGCAGGTCTCATGTGCAGGACTCATGTGCAGGTCTCATGTGCGGGTCTCATGTGCGGGTCTCATGTGCGGGCCTCATGTGCGGGCCTCATGTGCAGGCCTCATGTGCGGGTCTCATGTGTGGGTCTCATGTGCGGGCCTCATGTGCGGGCCTCATGTGCAGGCCTCATGTGCGGGTCTCATGTGCGGGTCTCATGTGCGGGTCTCATGTGCAGGCCTCATGTGCGGGTCTCATGTGCGGGTCTCATGTGCGGGCCTCATGTGCGGGCCTCATGTGCAGGCCTCATGTGCGGGTCTCATGTGTGGGTCTCATGTGCGGGCCTCATGTGCGGGCCTCATGTGCAGGCCTCATGTGCGGGTCTCATGTGCGGGTCTCATGTGCGGGTCTCATGTGCAGGCCTCATGTGCGGGTCTCATGTGCGGGTCTCATGTGCGGGCCTCATGTGCGGGTCTCATGTGCAGGCCTCATGTGCGGGTCTCATGTGTGGGTCTCATGTGCGGGCCTCATGTGCGGGCCTCATGTGCAGGCCTCATGTGCGGGTCTTATGTGCGGGACTCATGTGCGGGACTCATGTGCGGGACTCACCGACGTAAGTACAAATGTGCGCTGTCACATCTTTGCGCCGATTCACAAAGCAAGATACGCCGAAAAACACGTAACTTGCCTACGCCGGCGTATCGTGGGCGCATAGTTACGCTGGACGCATTTTGCTCCGGTCAACCAACCAAAACTTTCTCCAAATCCCGCTACAAATCTAAGGGAGAACGCAGATTTGCAGTCCAAGGACCTCGACTCTGGAATGCACTACCTACAACCATCCGCCTGGAAGAAACCCATCTGGTTTTTAGGAAAAAACTGAAGACCCATCTCTTCTGAATGACCAGGACCACACTAAAAGAAAGCGCCTTGAGGCGATTTAGTTCGCATTTGTTGCGCTATACAAGTTACTCACTCACTCTCATGTGCAGGTCTCATGTGCGGGGCTCATGTGCGGGTCTCATGTGCGGGACTCATGTGCGGGTCTCATGTGCGGGCCTCATGTGCGGGACTCATGTGCGGGACTTATGTGCGGGCCTCATGTGCGGGCCTCATGTGCGGGCCTTATGTGCGGGCCTCATGTGCGGGCCTCATGTGCGGGCCTCATGTGCGGGACTCATGTGCAGGTCTCATGTGCGGGACTCATGTGCAGGTCTCATGTGCGGGACTCATGTGCAGGTCTCATGTGCGGGGCTCATGTGCGGGTCTCATGTGCGGGACTCATGTGCGGGACTCACGTGCGGGATTCACGTGCGGGACTCACTAAGGTAAAGGAAGCTATTTAGGGGAAAAAATAATTGTACCTTTACAACCCATTTAAAGCAGTGACTGATACTTTAATCAGACGGCTCAGTGTGAGGTTTCAGGCAAAGGGAGCCTCAAAGCAAGCTGCTCTGCCCTATTTTTAGCCAACCCACAGTGCACTTAAAATCCTTTCTCTTCAATTAAATGGATAAAAAATAAAAAAATGACAATAACAGTTTAAAAGTATAAAACAAGAGTTTAAATAAACACAACCCAAGTCCTTTCAGTTTCCCTCTAAGTAATGCAGGTGGATCCCGTGCTTTCAGAGCCCCGTATTTGGGAGCCAGCGCTTCTCCGGATCGGAATTTTAGCTTCGGGAGCCAAAAATTTAGTCGCGCGGTACACAGCGATCTTATGACTAAAATAGGCCTCAGAGTTTATATTTACTTTCAATCGAGATTTTGAAAACGACTTTCTCAGGAAATCATATGACTCGGGGGTGTCGGGATTTTACTCCTATTATATTTTTATTGCGAAGAATGAAGTAAAACTTCTCAAGCTCAGACGGGTTTTATGTTCTCGGGGAGGATCAGTGGAATGTAGGATTTCAGAGAAGGGATTTTACCAGCCTGCGGGGACTAGAAATGTTCGGCTGGGCAGATTTTTTTTTTTTTTCGCTTTCCCTGGTGTTTTCCCTAAACTCAGAACTTCAGCTAAAAAAAGAATTAAATAAATACATGAAAATTAACAGCTAATTTTTATTGGGAAAAATATATATAAACGCAAAGCTTAGAGCTGCACAATTAGTGGTTAAAAAATTGCGATCTCGATTCAACCTCCCCAATGATCTTAATCCAGCATTTCCACGATTCATGTAACGAGTGCAGAGAAGTTCCCTGCTCACAGCTGTAAAAAAAATATAGCAGCCAGCATTGTTTATCAACAACATTGCTCAGCCTGAAAGCAGTGGCGTCTCCAGCTTTCAAGTTAAGGGGGGTCACATGGGGAGACAGGGACACAAGTAGGGGGGCCAACTATAAAATGCAATTATATATATATAGGTGTGTGTATTTCAAGGATAGAATGCACTCCAGAGGTCTTTTTAGAAAGAGGAGAGATGTTAGCCGAACATTGCAGCTGCAGGCGGCCACTTAGATTAAAGAGTGTAATTGTTCTTTCAATGTTGGGCTAACATACATGCTCATCAATGCTGCCTGTCAGTGCCACCTATTATTGCTTATCAATGCCACCTAGCAGTGAAGCTTATCAGTGCCTATCAATGCTGCTTATCACTGCTCACTGCCCATCAGTGCTGCCTATGAGTGCTCATCAATGCAGCATATCATTGCCCATCAGTGCAGCATATCAGTGCCCATAAGTATCACCTATCAGTGGCCATCAATGCTGCCTATCATTGCTCAATGCCCATCAGTGCCACCTATCAGTGCTCACCAATGCAGCCTATCATTGCAGCATATCAATGACCAACAATGCTGCCTATCAGTGCTTATCAATCCCACCTATCAGTGCCCATTAGTGCCTCAGTGTAGCCTTTCAGTGCTCATCAATGCCACCTATCAGTGCCCACCAGTGCAGCCTATGAGTGCCACCTATCAGTGCCACCAATCATTGCTCATCTACCAGTGCAGCTGATCAGTGTTGCCTCTCAGTGCCTTATCAGTGCCGCCTATCAGTGGCCATCAATGCTGCCTGTCAGTGCTCAATGCCTGTCAGTGCCAGCAGCCTATCAGTGCCCATTAATGCCTCCTATCAGTGCCCACAAATCTAACCTATCAGCCCTCATTAGTGCCTCCTATCAGTGGCCATTACTACCTCCTATCAGTGCCTCCTATCTGCGTCTATTAGTGCCTCCTATCAGCGTCCATTAGTGCCTCCTATCAGCACCCATTAGTGCCTCCTATCAGCGCTCATTAGTGCCTCCTATCAGCACCCATTAGTGCCTCCTATCAGCGTCCATTAGTGCCTCCTATCAGCACCCATTAGTGCCTCCTATCAGCGCTCATTAGTGCATCCTATCAGCACCCATTAGTGCCTCCTATCAGCATCCATTAGTGCCTCCTATCAGCACCCATTAGTGCCTCCTATCAGCGCTCATTAGTGCCTCCTATCAGCGCTCATTAGTGCCTCCTATCAGCGCTCATTAGTGCCTCCTATCAGCGTCCATTAGTGCCTCCTATCAGCACCCATTAGTGCCTCCTATCAGCGCTCATTAGTGCCTCCTATCAGCACCCATTAGTGCCTCCTATCAGCGCTCATTAGTGCCTCCTATCAGCGCTCATTAGTGCCTCCTATCAGCGCCCATTAGTGCCTCCTATCAGCTGTCAGAGAAATGGCCGTGGAAGTACTGGCAATCTTGCCAGTAGAAGTAATGGCCACCAGAGGCACATCATGTGACAGGTGGATCCCCCTGCTGGCCTATAAAAGGCTGCCACTGTCTGACCCAAATTGCTGGATTGTGGTCAGCTCCCTGTGTCTGTTTACCTTGTAACTCCTGGCTTGACTTCTGCTTTTGGCTTGACCTGTGATCCCGATTATCTCCTCGCTCTGACCTTGGCTTGCCTGACTATCCTTAGATCCACTGCCCACTGTTTATGACCCGGCTTGCTCCTGTTTGCTCTTGGACTGTCTCCCGGTATATGACCTCTGGCCCGGTTGCGAACCCTGCTCCTGGTTTACCCTGCAAACGCCTACTCAGGACTTCTTCTTGCACGGCTGCTGACATCGCTACCCAGCGCACCCCCAGACACATTCTGCTTACCAGCCTGTTGCAGCACTACTGACAACCCGTGCACCTTTGGGTGGTTTATCAGCACGGGAAACCGGGGACGAAGAGACTCCGCCCAAGATCTGCCCCCGACAGGATCTTAGGTGCGAGCGTTTCCTGGACGGTCCGGACATGACAACCGAAAATGCCCACTGAGACCACAGTACATGCATCGGCCCTCACGTCTCCGATGTGCCCTCTCCCCCTCAGACAGGCGAGCAACCCCCAGCTGTAAGGGCTCACCTCCAGGCAAGTCAGCCACCGGAGGCGTGGGAGGAGAGGGAGGCACGGGTGGGACAGCAAACGTAGGCGCCAACCTGTTAGGAGGCCTCCGCAGGCTCTCCTTAAAGGAAGGGCTCCCCCTGAGTCTGGTGTCAATCAAAATCAGGAAAGAAATGAGAGCCTCGAGCTCCACAGGTAGGTCCTTAGCCGCAATCTCATCTTTTAAGGCATCCGAGAGACCATGGGAGAAAGCAGCCACCAGAGCCTCATTGTTTCAGCCCACCTCTGCTGCCAGGGTACGAAACTCAATGGCGTATTCGGCTACCGATCGTGAACCCTGTCTGATGGACATGAGGAGCTTCGCAGCAGAGGCAGAGCGAGCCGGCACATCGAAAACCTTCCGAAGAGAAGCAACAAAACCGGAAAACTCGGCAACCACCGGATTATTGTTCTCCCATAAGGGACTTGCCCAGGCCAAGACCTTGTCCGAGAGCAGCGAGATCAGGAAGCCCACCTTCGATCTCTCAGTGGGAAAAGCATGTGGCAGCAACTCGAAATAAATTCCCACTTGGTTAAGGAAACCTCGGCACTGAGTTGGCTCTCCCCCAAAGCGCTGCGGGAGGGGAGCGGAGCCGGTCATACCCCGAGACACCGCAGGCGCAACAACAGGTGTCGGGGTAGACTCTGGCGCAACAACCGGAGCGACAGTTGGAGCGGACCCAGGAGCGACAACCGGCCTATCGGCAACAGGAGCGAGATGAGCCGTGCGTGCAAGCAGGGTTTGCAACGCATTGAGTATTTGCGGTGTCATTTTGAGCATGCGCACTGGGATACGTCCACGGCCGGCGCATGCGCAGTTCGTTTGGTGCGTCATTTACGCGGGGTCACGGTCAATTTCAATAAAACACGCCCCCTACCAGCCTAATTTGAATTACGCTCCCTCACGCCGGCACATTTACGCTATGCCGCCGCAACTTACGGAGCAAGTGCTTTGTGAATACAGCACCTGCCTGTAAAAGTTGCGGAGGAGTAATGTAAATAGCATACGCTACGCCCGCACAAAGATACGCTGCGCTACCAGAATCTAGCCCATAGTATATAAACTTAAAAAGAAAATGTATGTCATATTGATACAATAAATTAATTATAATATTAATAATAATAATAAATAAATATAATAACAACTACATATAAAATATATTTATTTTAAAATGTTATATATATATATGAATATGCATGTGTGTATATAATAATTTTATTATTGTACTTAAAGCGGAGGTTCACCCTAAATATAATCTCTCCCATGTGATCCAGCATACTGGCGTCAGCGGCAGTATGCTGTTTTTTTTTTTTTAAATCCCCCACTTACTGTATTATGTTGAATTTTAATTTCTTTCCCCCGCGGTGGACGGCTCTAGTATAGCGCGTCACATCTTACGAAAATACCCGATAAGGACTGGGGTAATCTCGGCGAAAATGCGGCGCCTGCGCACAGACCTAGGAGCTGACTGCGCAGGCGCCGTATTTCTCCGAGTCCTATTTCGGCGTTTTTCGGAGGGCGTGACGCGCCATAGCCGTAGGACTCGGAGAAATACGGCGCCTGCGCAGTCAGCTCCTAGGTCTGTGCGCAGGCGCCGCATTTTCGTCGAGATTACCCGAGTCCTTAATCGGGTATTTTCGTAAGATGTGACGCGCTATACTGGCGCCGTCCACCACGGGGGTAAGAAATTAAAATTGAAGATAATACAGTAAGTGGGGGATTTAAAAAAAAAACAAAAAAACAGCATACTGCCGCTGACGCCAGTATGCTGGATCACATGGGAGAGCTTATATTTAGGGTGAACCACCTCTTTAACCCCCCTGCCGGTATCCCCGAGCGCGACTCGGGATGGATTTTTCAGGTAAATATCGATATCCCCGAGTCGCGCTCGGGGTGAATGCAGAGCCTGCAGCGTGCACTGGCTTACCTGTTTATCCAGGCGGGGTACTGTACTTACCTTGTCCCTGGATCCAGCGATGCATCCCCGCTGTGTGAGCGAGTGGCGTCCTCCATTCGACTCACACAGTGCCCGCGCGCCGCCGATCTCCGTTCCCTGCGACGTTACGACGCACGGGGGCGGAGAACGGCGCCAAATTCAAAAAAGTAAACAAACACTTTACATACAGTATACTGTAATCTTATAGATTACAGTACTGTATGTAAAAAGTACACACACCCCCTGTCCCTAGTGGTCTGCCCAGTGCCCTGCATGTTCTTTTACATAATAAAAACATTTTTTTTGTGCCTGCAAACTGTAGATTGTCCATAGCAACCAAAAGTGTCCCTTTATGTCAAAAGTGATTTTAGAGCAGCTAGAAAACAGCGATAATAAATGATAATCACTTGCAGAATTGAGCGATAGCGATTTGTGGGGAAATTCGTCATAAAAAAAAATAAAAGTAATGACAGCGACAATTCTGCAACTGAGCAAATTTCAGTGATTTTGATTTGATTACATTAGTGAATAATTTTTATTATAATTACATTATTATTTGTTATAATTATTTATAGTTATTTATTATATTATAATTTTATGATTTTGTGTTTCAAACTTTATCATACCAGAGCTGTCTACTAGACTATGGTTTGGACAAATTTAAGTGAGTTATTCCTAAAAATTGCAGGCCTACAGTATAAAACGCAGAATTTCCATGCAAAATAATTGTACCGCTTTTGGTACGTAATTCCAGACAGAATCATACCGCCAGGGAGGTTAAGAGAATAGAGAAATGTATACGAAAATCACAGTGAATTACGTTTATTATATTTTCGCCTTTTTCTGTACATACATCATATTATCTTCATTCACTCGAATCAGCTGGATAGGACGTGATAAAAAGAGGAAATTTGGCATCTCCCATTAAAAACATTGCTGTGTCAGCTGTGATTATACAGTAATGGAAGTGGGAGCGCCACTTAAGAGTAATGTTGACCTCATAATACATTACCATAATACACTCAGAGCTTTCCTATTGTCTGAACGTCTGCCAAGTGGAGGGGAAAGTTCTCGGGTGTAGATAGCAGGGATTTGTTGATGGTTTCACTTGCTATGATTGCAGATGGAAAGCACGCAGCTTGTTTCTCTTGGCACATGTGCGAGGCCACTGAGTAAAGAGTAGCAGCTCTTCATTCCCATCCCAACAATGACATTACAGAAAACAAATAGGATTCATCCGGTGAAACTGCATTCATTTTGTACAAATGGGGAGAAAATTGTAATGTTACATAATGATATAGTTACATAGTTACATAATTATATAGTAGGTGAGGTTGAAAAAAGACACAAATCCCCCCTCTGTGTGTAATTATATGTCAGTGTTACATTGTATATACCTGTATGTTGTGGTCATTCAGGTGCTTATCTAATAGTTTATTTTTTAATTATCAACGCTCCTCCCCCGCTGAGACCACCTCCTGTGGAAGGGAATTCCACATCCTTGCCGCTCTTAAGCCCTGTACACACGGCCCAGAATCTCGTCAGGGGAAAAAAAACGTAGTATTAAGCGGCGTACACACGACCGAGGTTCTCGCTGGAAACCAGCGAGAACCTCGCTGGAAGCTGCATTCCAGCGAGGACCTCGGCCGTGTGTACGCTTTTGGCTCGCCCCGCCCGTCGGGAATCCCGTCGAGCGAAAAGAGAGCACGCTCTCTTTTTGCTCGACGGCCCGCCTGGATGAATGTCTGGTTGCCATTCCCGACGGGCGGGTCGCCGATTTCGACGGCCGGCAGAGAACCTCGACGGGCGGAACGATGTGTTCTGCCCGTCGAGGTTCTCTGCCGTGTGTACGCGGCTTAACAGAGTATTTCAGGGGAGGAGAGTTATAGAGGAAGGAGCAGAGTCCTCCAGCAGAGTATTTCAGGAAAGGAGAGTTATAGAGGAAGGAGCAGAGTCCCCCAGCAGAGCAGAGTATATCAGGAGAGGAGAGTTATGGAGGAAGGAGCAGAGTATATCAGGAGAGGAGAGTTATAGAGGAAGGAGCAGAGTCCTCCAGCAGAGTATATCAGGAGAGGAGAGTTATAGAGGAAGGAGCAGAGTCCTCCAGCAGAGCAGAGTATATCAGGAGAGGAGTGTTATAGAGGAAGGAGCAGAGTCCTCCAGCAGAGTATATCAGGAGAGGAGAGTTATAGAGGAAGGAGCAGAGTCCTCCAGCAGAGCAGAGTATATCAGGAGAGGAGTGTTATAGAGGAAGGAGCAGAGTCCTCCAGCAGAGTATATCAGGAGAGCAGAGTTATAGAGGAAGGAGCAGAGTCCCCCAGCAGAGTATATCAGGAGAGTTATAGAGGAAGGAGCAGAGTCCTCCAGCAGAGTATATCAGGAGAGGAGAGTTATAGAGGAATGAGCAGAGTCCTCCAGCAGAGTATATCAGGAGAGGAGAGTTATAGAGGAAGGAGCAGAGTCCTCCAGCAGAGTTTATCAGGAGAGGAGAGTTATAGAGGAAGGAGCAGAGTCCTCCAGCAGAGTATATCAGGAGAGGAGAGTTATAGAGGAAGGAGCAGAGTCCTCCAGCAGAGTATATCAGGAGAGGAGAGTTATAGAGGAAGGAGCAGAGTCCTCCAGCAGAGCAGAGTATATCAGGAGAGGAGTGTTATAGAGGAAGGAGCAGAGTCCTCCAGCAGAGTATATCAGGAGAGGAGAGTTATAGAGGAAGGAGCAGAGTCCTCCAGCAGAGCAGAGTATATCAGGAGAGGAGTGTTATAGAGGAAGGAGCAGAGTCCTCCAGCAGAGTATATCAGGAGAGGAGAGTTATAGAGGAAGGAGCAGAGTCCTCCAGCAGAGTATATCAGGAGAGGAGAGTTATGGAGGAAGGAGCAGAGTCCTCCAGCAGAGTATATCAGGAGAGGAGAGTTATAGAGGAAGGAGCAGAGTCCTCCAGCAGAGCAGAGTATATCAGGAGAGGAGTGTTATAGAGGAAGGAGCAGAGTCCTCCAGCAGAGTATATCAGGAGAGGAGAGTTATAGAGGAAGGAGCAGAGTCCTCCAGCAGAGTATATCAGGAGAGCAGAGTTATAGAGGAAGGAGCAGAGTCCCCCAGCAGAGTATATCAGGAGAGTTATAGAGGAAGGAGCAGAGTTTTCCAGCAGAGTATATCAGGAGAGGAGAGTTATAGAGGAAGGAGCAGAGTCCTCCAGCAGAGTATTTCAGGAGAGGAGAGTTATAGAGGAAGGAGCAGAGTCCTCCAGCAGAGTAAATCAGGAGAGGAGAGTTATAGAGGAAGGAGCAGAGTCCTCCAGCAGAGTATATCAGGAGAGGAGAGGTATAGAGGAAGGAGCAGAGTCCTCCAGCAGAGTATATCAGAAGAGGAGAGTTATAGAGGAAGGAGCAGAGTCCTCCAGCAGAGTATTTCAGGAAAGGAGAGTTATAGAGGAAGGAGCAGAGTCCTCCAGCAGAGTATTTCAGGAAAGGAGAGTTATAGAGGAAGGAGCAGAGTCCTCCAGCAGAGTATATCAGGAGAGGAGAGTTATGGAGGAAGGAGCAGAGTCCTCCAGCAGAGTATATCAGGAGAGGAGAGTTATAGAGGAAGGAGCAGAGTCCCCCAGCAGAGTATATCAGGAGAGGAGAGTTATAGAGGAAGGAGCAGAGTCCTCCAGCAGAGTATATCAGGAGAGGAGAGTTATAGAGGAAGGAGCAGAGTCCTCCAGCAGAGTATATCAGGAGAGGAGAGTTATAGAGGAAGGAGCAGAGTCCTCCAGCAGAGTATATCAGGAGAGGAGAGTTATAGAGGAAGGAGCAGAGTCCTCCAGCAGAGTATATCAGGAGAGGAGAGTTATAGAGGAAGGAGCAGAGTCCTCCAGCAGAGTATATCAGGAGAGGAGAGTTATAGAGGAAGGAGCAGAGTCCTCCAGCAGAGTATATCAGGAGAGGAGAGTTATAGAGGAAGGAGCAGAGTCCTCCAGCAGAGTATATCAGGAGAGGAGAGTTATGGAGGAAGGATCAGAGTCCTCCAGCAGAGTATATCAGGAGAGGAGAGTTATAGAGGAAGGAGCAGAGTCCTCCAGCAGAGTATATCAGGAGAGGAGAGTTATGGAGGAAGGAACAGAGTCCTCCAGCAGAGTATATCAGGAGAGGAGAGTTATGGAGGAAGGAACAGAGTCCTCCAGCAGAGTATATCAGGAGAGGAGAGTTATATAGGAAGGAGCTGAGTCCTCCAGCAGAGTATATCAGGAGAGGAGAGTTATAGAGGAAGGAGCAGAGTCCTCCAGCAGAGTATATCAGGAGTGGAGTGTTATAGAGGAAGGAGCAGAGTCCTCCAGCAGAGTATATCAGGAGAGGAGAGTTACAGAGGAAGGAGCAGAGTCCTTCAGCAGAGTATATCAGGAGAGGAGTGTTATAGAGGAAGGAGCAGAGTCCTCCAGCAGAGTATATCAGGAGAGGAGAGTTATGGAGGAAGGAGCAGAGTCCTCCAGCAGAGTATATCAGGAGAGGAGAGTTATAGAGGAAGGAGCAGAGTCCTCCAGCAGAGTATATCAGGAGAGGAGAGTTATAGAGAAAGGAGCAGAGTCCTCCAGCAGAGTATATCAGGAGAGGAGAGTTATAGAGGAAGGAGCAGAGTCCTCCAGCAGAGAATATCAGGAGAGGAGAGTTATAGAGGAAGGAGCAGAGTCCTCCAGCAGAGTATATCAGGAGAGGAGAGTTATAGAGGAAGGAGCAGAGTCCTCCAGCAGAGTATATCAGGAGAGGAGAGTTATGGAGGAAGGAGCAGAGTTATAGAATAGAATAGGAGAGAATACTTTGTATCGGAGAGTGAAATTTGTATCATATAGATGACAATATTGTGACTCGGATTATATAAACAGACAGACGGACGGATCCTCATGAACTCGTTACATTTGGGAACTATTTGCTGACGTTTCTGACTGTTATTGTTCCTGATAATCCGGGGGAATCTCTTGTCTTTCCTGCGGGTGATGAAATAAATGTATTAATATCGAATCTCTTGATCTGGTGGGCGGTCTTCCTGGAGAAGCCACGTGTGGCACGGCGCGGCGCTCGGGTTTGATTTACTGAAGGCGAAACGACCCGACCCTGAGACAAGCTTAGTAAACGGCAGGGAGCTCTGCCGGCTTCCATCATCCAATCATGTGCAAGACAAAATGATGTTGTATTTTTTACCTTGCATGTGATTGGATATTCTTTGCAAAGTGAAGCTTCAGCTGATTCACTGCACTTGCAAATTGCACAATCTATTTGTCTTTAGTAAATCATCTCAGTCCGTGTATTACAGTGGAAACTGGGATTGCGAGTAACGCGGTTAACAAGCGTTTCGCAATACGAGCATTATTTTTTTTTTTTTAAATCCTGACTCGGTTTTCGAGTGTTGTCTGGCGAAACAAGCAGGATTCAAGTGTGGAATACCGCATTTGGCCTGAGGTGCAGGGGCGCCGGAGCCGAGCAGAGCTAAGCGGAGCCCATTGGAGCCGATCGAGCCGTTTGGAAATAAACGGAAAAACTCAAAAATTCTCCATTCCCGAGCCTTTCCAAGGTTTTCCGAGTTCAGCCGAGCTGTCCCCGAGCCTTTCCGAGTATTTTCGAGGCTCTCCAGCACCCCCCACCCACCTCTGGCCACATGCGGTATTGTATGCCATAGAAATCAATGCGGAATTATTTTCGTTTCCATTGACTTCTATGGGGAAACTTGCTTTGATATGCGAGTGCTTTGGATTACGAGCGTTCTCCTGGAACGGATTATGCTTGTAATCCGAGGTTCCACTGTATTTACATTTTATAGTTATTATTTTGATCCTTGTGGGGGTTTTTAAATGATTTAATGGTAAATGGGTGGGGGGATATGCTCTTCTCATTATGTCTAATATAATAAAATCATAGTGGGGGAAAATACAGAGGAACCTCAGATTACGAGCATAATCCGTTCCAGGAGAATTCTCGTAATCCAAAGCACTCGCATATCAAAGCGAGTTTTCCCATTGAAGTCAATGGAAATGAAAATAATTTGTTCTGCATTGACTTCAATGGCATGCAATACCGCATGTGGCCAGAGGTCAGAGGGGGGCACCGGAGAGCCTCGTAAATTATTGGGGAACAGCTCGGAAACACCCAGGAACAGAGTACAGTGAAACCTTGGATTACGAGCATAATCCGTTCCAAGAGAATGCTCGTAATCCAAAGCACTTGCATATCAAAGCGAGTTTCCCAATTGAAGTCAAAGGAAATTAAAATAATTTGTTCTGCATTGACTTCAATGGCATGCAATAACGCATGCAGCCTGAAGTGGGGGGGGGATGTGCCGGAGAGACTTGGAAAAGGCCGGAAAGGCCCGAGGACAGTTCGGCTGACCTTAGCAAACCTTGGAAAGACTCCAACATCTAAATAATTCAGAGAAGGATCAGGAGGAAGTTCTGAGGTCGGGTGAGACCAAAATTGAGCTCTTTGGCAATAAATCGTCTCGTCGTGTTTGGAGGAAGAAAAATGGTGACTATGACCCCAAGAACTCCATCCCTACTGTCACACGGGGGAGGGGGAAACATGATGATTTGGGGCCGTTTCTCTGATAAAGGTCCAGGCCGACTTTGACGCATTGAGGGATTGAGAACCTTCTTTCCTCGGGCAGAACACTGAAGATGGGTCATGGATGGTTCTTCCAGCATGACAATGACCTAAAACATACCACCAAGGCAACTAAGGAGTGGCTCAAGAGGAAGCACATTAAGGTCACGGAGTGCCCTAACCAGTCTCCAGACCTTAATCCTATAGAAAATGTATGGATGAGCTGAAACTTCGAGTTGCCAAGCAACAGCAAAGAAACCTTAAGGATTTAGAGAAGATCTGTAAGGAGTGGAGACCAAAATCCCTCCTGAGATGTGTGGAGACCTGATCACCAACTACAAGAGACGTCCGACCTCTGTGCTTCCCAACAAGGGTTTCTCCACCGAGTACTAAGGGGACCAAATACTTATTTTACTCACTGAACTGCAACTCAGTTTATAACTAGTGTTGCTCACGAATATTCGTATTGCGAATATTCGGCTCGAATATGGCATATTCGAGTATTCGCGATATATTGCGAATTTCGCGGTGAATATTCGCTATTTCGAATATTCGTATTTTTTTTATTTTTTTTTTTAGTACAGATCACATCCTAGAGATCCCCATCGACGTCTAAAAGCATTGCTGGTATGATTAGAGACCTTGGGCCGAGTAGCTGCAGCGATCAATTTATATTGCCGAAAAATCGCAATGCGATTATTCGGCAATAGCGATATCGCGCGATTATTTTCGAGAAATTCACAATATTGTTTTTAGCTAAAATAACACATATATTCGATTTCAGAGTGTTACTGTCGAAATTCCGCAATAAATTTCTCATTCGCATTTTTGCGAAATTACGATAAAATATCAAGAATATTCTGAGCCAATCAGAGTGCTCCTTCCGCATTTCTCGAATATTCGCAATTATTTTGTATTGTAATATATCACGAATATTCTGAGCCAATCAGAGTGCTCCTTCCGCATTTGCCGAATATTCGCAATTATTTTGTATTGTAATATATCACGAATATTCTGAGCCAATCAGAGTGCTCCATTCCGCATTTCTCGAATATTCGCATTCGCAATTCGCAATAGCGAAATTTCGCATTCGCGATAGCGAAAATTCGCAATCATTTCATTTCCAAAAAATATCACGAATATTCGTATTTAGCGAATATATCTCGAATATTCGACTATATATTCGAGATATATCGCGAAATCGAATATGGCATATTCTGCTCAACACTAGTAATAACATTTGTATCATTTGTGTGTTTTTCTGGATTTTTGGTTGATATTCTGTCTCTATCATATAAAATACCCCGATGATAAAAATAACAGACCCTTAATTTCTTTGTGGGAAAACGGGGGATTTAACCAGTCAGTCTGACACCCCGCAAAGCATTGATCTAGGTAAAGAGTCTCTGACAGATGTCCAATCACGGCTGATCACAATGTAAACAAGAAGAGCCGGCGATCGGCTTTTCCTCACTCGCGTCTGTCAGACGTAAGTAGAGGAGAGCCAATCGGCTGCTCCTCTGACAGGGGGGGTCTGCGCTGATCAATTATCAGCGCAGCCCCCCTGAGGATGCCCACACTTGACCACCAGGGATGCCAATCAGTGTTCTCAATGGATGCCATTCAGTGCCCACAATGGATGTCAATCAGTGCCCACAATGGATGCCAATCAGTGCCCACAATGGATGCTAATCAGTGGCCACAATGGGCATCACTGATTGGCAAGCATTATTGTTTGGCACTGATTGGCATCCATCAGTACAATATATTACAGTACATCCGTGCCACCTATCAGTGCCCATACATGCCACCTATCAGTGCCCATCCACGCCACCTATCAGTGCCCATCCATGCCCCCTATCAGTGCCCATCCGTGTCGCCTATTAGTGTTCATCCATGCTGCCCATCCGTGCCCATCCATGCCGCCTATCCGTGCCCATTCGTGCCACCTATCAGTGCCCATACATGCCACCTATCAGTGCCCATCCATGCCACCTATCAGTGCCCACCCATGCCCCGTATCAGTGCCCATCCGTGTCGCCTATCAGTGTTCATCCATGCTGCCTATCCGTGCCCATCCATGCCGATTATCTGTGCCCATCCGTGCCACCTATCAGTGCCCATCCATGCTGCATATCAGTGCCACCTATCAGTGCCCATCAGTTCCGCATATCAGTGCCCCAACAGTGTTGCATATTAGTGCCCATCATCAGTGCCCACAATGGGCTTCACTGATTGGCAGGCATTATTGTTTGGCACTGATTGGCATCCATCAGTACAATATTTTACAGTACATCCGTGCCACCTATCAGTGCCCATCCATGCCACCTATCAGTGCCCATCCATGACACCTACCAGTGCCCATCCGTGTCGCCTATCAGTGCCCATCTGTGTCGCCTATCAGTGCCCATCCGTGTCGCCTATAAGTGTTCATCCATGCTGCCTATCTGTGCCCATCCATGCCACCTATCTGTGCCCATCCGTGCCACCTATCAGTGCCCATCCGTGCTGCATATTAGTGCCCATCAGTTCCGCCTATCAGTGCCCCAACAGTGTTGCATATTAGTGCCCATCATCAGTGCCCACAATGGGCTTCACTGATTGGCAGGCATTATTGTTTGGCACTGATTGGCATCCATCAGTACAATATATTACAGTACATCCGTGCCACCTATCAGTGCCCATACATGCCACCTATCAGTGCCCATCCATGCCTATCCGCGCCACCTAAAAGTGCCCATCCATGCTGCCTATCAGTGCCCATTCATGCCTATCCGTGCCACCTATAAGTGCCCATCCATGCCGCCTATCAGTGCCCATCCATGCCACCTATCAGTGCCCATCTGTGCTGCATATCAGTGCCACCTATCAGGGCCCATCAGTGTTGCATATTAGTGCCCATCAATGCCACCTCGGTGAAGGAGAAAACTTACCTATTTACAAAGTTTTGTAACTGAAACAATAAAAAAACATTTGTTTTTCAAAAAAGTTGGTCTTTTTTTATTATTTTTTTTAGCATAAAATAAAAACCGCAGAGGTGATCAAATACCACCAAAAGAAATCTCTATTTGTGGGAACAAAATGATAAAAACGTTTAGTTTGGGTGCAGCGTATGAATGGATAAAAAACGTATATAGCGCTGCACGTGCCTCAAGGCGCTTGGTATCCATTTCCTTCTAATTTTGGCCTTCAGAATAGGTGGGTCTCGAGTGTAGCACGACCGCGCAATTGTCATTCAAAGTGCAACAGCACTGAAAGCTGGAAATTGGTCAGGGCAGGAAGGTGTATAAATGCCCCCCCCCCCCCCGGTATTGAAGGGGTTAAATCATTATTTTTCCCCACTGGATATAATTGCAATCAGGCGGATGGTGCGGGAATTGTGTGTTTTTTTTTTTTAACAATGGCCCGGATTCACAGAGATGGGCGCATATTTACGCCGGCGTAGCCCACACATAGTACGCTACGCCGGCGCAGCGCGGAGAGGCATGCATTAAATTCAGCAAGCTATTGCTCCCAACTCTGCGCTGGCGTAGCGTATATTTCGAAGGCGCAGGCTGGCGTAAGCGGAAGTAGGTGGAAGTGGGCGTGATCCATGTTAATGAAGCGTGACCCCATGCAAATGATGGGCCGGGCGCCAGACAAGTACTTAAAATGAACTGCGCATGCGTCGAGACGTGGACGTATCCCAGTGCGCATGCGCACAACCACGTCGGAACAACTGCCTAAGATATGCCGGATCACTGTGTATGCCGTGAACGTAACCTACGCCCAGCCAGACCCACGTCGGCCCATATTCACAGACGTCCAACGCACAATACGTAGGCTTGTGTTCCCTGGTCCATACCTTTGCATGGGTTGCGCCTCATCTATGGGGAATAACTTTACGCGGGATGTAAAACTTACGCAAACCGCGTATATAATGCGTCGGGCACACGTACGTTCGTGAATCGCCGTATTTCCCTCATTTGCATATTTGAATGCCTAATCAATGGGAGAAGCAACATACGTCCAGACCATATTTGCGCCCACGCCACACCGGCGTAAGTAAGATACGTCGGGGTAGGGTGGCCTATTTTTTGGCATATCTTGGTTTGCGCACACATACGCCGGGTGCATATTTAAGCTACGCCAGTATGCTGACATTTTTTTTTTTTTATAGGTGTACTTACTTCTTAATAGATAATTAAATTTTTGTCCTACCGCGGTATATGGCGCCGCTATATCGCGTCACGCCTTCCGAAAACAGCCGACTAGCACTCGGCTGTTCTCGGCACTATACGGCGCCTGAGCACAGACCTAGGAGCTGACTGCGCAGGCGCCGTATACAGCCGAGTCCTATTTCGGCTTTTTTCGGAGGGCGTGACGCGGCTATATACGGCGCCTGCGCAGTCAGCTCCTAGGTCTGTGCTCAGGCGCCGTATAGCGCCGAGAACAGCCGAATGCTAGTCGGCTGTTTTCGGAAGGCGTGACGCGATATAGCGGCGCCATATACCGCGGTAGGACGAAAATGTAATTATCTATTAAGAAGTAAGTACACCGATAAAAAAATAAAAAAAAGACAGCATACTGGCGCTGATGCCAGTATGCTGGATGGGATAAGAGAAAGTGGTTTTAAGGGTGAACCCCCTCTTTAAATTTCCGCGGGCGTAACGTAGCTCTTTTTTTTTTTAATACGTTTTTATTTTATTCTTTCACATGTCTACATCCATCAATATTATTATGTTTCTTCATTAAATCTTTTCCTATTTCATAGATACAACCAAATCAACAGAAAAAGTATCATTATACATTACATTCCACATTGAAGAAGAAAAGAAAAACAGATAACAAAAAGGAAACAAAACAATAAAGACAAACTACCTTGTTATCCTGGTTGCAGCGCCCCTCCCCCCTGTTTACTGACTTCCAATAATCAGAATATCCTTCTATTAGTGCCCCTCTTCTACTTATTCACCACTAAAGCCGCGGACACACGGCAGAGAACCTCGACGGGCAGAACACAACGTTCCGCCCGTCGAGGTTCTCTGCCGGCCGTCAGATTCGGCGACCCGCCCGTCGGGAATGGCAACCAGCCATTCATCCAGTCGGGCCGTCGAGCAAATAGAGAACATGCTCTCTATTTCTGCTCGACGGCATTCCCGACGGGATGCTCGCCGAGAGCGTACACACGGCCGAGGTTCTCGCTGGAATGCAGCTTCCAGCGAGGTTCTCGCTGGTTTCCAGCGAGAACCTCGGTCGTGTGTACGCCGCCTAAGAGTTGACCCCGAGTTCAACCACTAATCCCAAATTCTATAATATTTCTGGGGTGTTCCTCATATGGAAGGATTTGATTTACCGCCCCAAGCCATTGTCCCTTCGAAGGAGGCGTAGGTTGTATCCATCCAAGTACAATTTGTTTGCGGGCCATAAATAATGTTTCTTGTAAACAAGTCTTAGTATAAACATTCCAGGCCAGATTCACAGAGCCCTTACTCTGGTCTATCTCGCGTTAGACCGGAGTCATTTCAAATTTCGCGCGCCGTATCATTAGTCTGAATCCTCAAACCATGATACGACGGCTTCGGGCTTCGATCCGACAGGCTTACGTCTTCGTACGCCTTCGGATCTACGCTGCAATAATTTTCCGCCCGCTGGGTGGAGTTCGCGCCGTTTTCCGCGTCGGGGTATGCGAATTAGCTTTTTCTGGCGATCCACAAAGTTACGATCCTCCTTCGCATTCTCTTACGGCATCTGTAGTCATGTTTTTGCTGCGTAAAGTTAGGGCAGCAAAAATCTGGTCTAGTATTAGACGGCCCATGTTAAGTATGGCCGTCGTTCCCGCGTCGAATTTCAAATATTTTTTTTGTTTTTGCGTTAACTCGTCCGGGAATAGGAATGTACGTAAACGACGCTACTCGAAAAAAAATCTGACGTAACGCCGTCATTTCGCGCAATGCACGGCGGAAAATTTCAGAACGAAGCATGCGCAGTTCGATCACCGCGGGGACGCGCCTAATTTAAATGCTTCGCGCCCCCTAATCGCGTATTTCGATTCCGCCGCGACAAATACACTACGCCGCCCAAATCTACCTGAATTCGTCTTAGAGCCAGGTAAAATACGGCGGCGTAGTGTATCTCTGATACTCTGCGCCAGGGCAATTGTACCTGAATCTGGCCCTCCACCTCTGACTCTTAATTAACCCCAATAGACATACTTCTGGAGTAAATGGGACGCATCCCCCCACAACTTCTGATAGTATATCCAAAACCTGTCTCCAATATCTACTGATGCCCGGACAAGACCACATCATGTGCTCCAAGTCGACCCGTGGTAGATGACATCTTGCACACTCCGCGTTTACGACTCTCCCCATCAGGCTTAGTTTATACGGTGTAATATAAACCTGGTGTTATATGTAAAACTGTATCAATCTATTATTACTTGCAGGTGATACTGTCAAATGTGATTTGCAGGCTTCCCCCCAAATCTCATCCGTCATAGATGGGCATATCGTTTGCCACTTCCTCTTAATCTGAAGCGGAGAGTCCCGTATCTTGACCTGCATAAAATATGTGTACAACTTGGATACTAATCCCTTTGGACCTTGAGTTCTCATAATTCCTATAAGGGGGAATCTAGATATACCTATACTTTTACTACCAAATTGGGCACTTAACGCATGTCTTAACTGTAAAAATCTATAAAAGAATGTATCGGCTAGTTTATATTGTGTTTTCAAATAATCAAATGAGCAAATATTCCCACTTTGGTAAACCTGTTCCAAAGCTACTATTCCTTTTTGCTTCCAAAATATACTATCCACGAATGTATATAGTTCTCCGAACAAGGGATTATCCCACATCGATAGCTCAGCAAGGATATCCCTGAAGCCCATTCATTTTTTGACCTCCCGCCATACTGATCGTACCAATGAGAGCATCGGTATCTTGACCCCTGGTGTATGTATACGTTTTGTCTCTAATACTACCAAAAAGTTCTCAGCTTGTAATATATTTAACAAATACAAATACTCCCGAGCTTTGTTCCTGTGTAAACCAGTTACGCAAATGTCTCATTTGTCCCGCCAAGTAATACAAATAGACATCTGGCAGCGCCAATCCTGCCTCTGCCTTTGGGCGCTGTAATGTTGTCAGCTTTACTTTACCTCTACCTTTTGCCCATATAAATTTTATAAATTGTGAATTCAACTTTTTAAAGAACTTTTTACGTAACCTAGCTCTGAGACGCTACGCCGCCGTAAATTAGCGAGGCAAATGCTGTATTCACCAAGCTAAGTTACGGCGGCCTTACACAAGCGGCGTAAATTCACTGCGTCGGCCGGGCGTACGTTCGTGAATAGGCGTATCACGCTGATTTACATATTCTAGGCGTAAATCAGCGGGAACGCCCCTAGCGGCCAGCGTAAAAATGCAGTTAAGATACGCCGGCGTAGGAGACTTACGCCGGTCGTATCTTAACAATACAGGGCCAGATTCAGGTAGATGCGCGCATCTTTGCTCTGGAGTAACGCTTCTCATTTACGTTACTCTGCCGAAATTTTAGGAGCAAGTGCTGTTATTCATGAAGCACTTGCTCCTAAAGTTGCGGCAGCGCATCGCAAATGAGCCGGCGGAATTCAAATTGGGCGGGTATTATTTAAACTATGCGCGATCCCGCGGCGAACGTACTGCGCATGCGTCGAGTGTCAATGCATCCCAGTGCGCATGCTCCAAATTCTGTCAGTGAACGTCAATGACGTCACATCCCCATTCATGAACGTTTTACGCAAGCGACGCGATTATTATTTTTTCCGACGCGATGACGACGCCTATACTTAACATAGGATACTCCACTAGGGGGCTGCTTTATCTTTACGTCGCGTATCGCTTCCGGAAACGTCGTAAAGTCACTGCGTCGCGCCCGAAAAAGATCGTGAATTTCCGACTCCCGCTGATTAACATATTTTTTCAGCGTTAATCAGCGGGAACGCCCCCCGCGCCATTTTTAAGTTGAAGTAACGATGCGATGGCGAAATTCAATTGCGCCGATCGCATCAGAACTCCAACCCGGCGTTTCTTGTTTTCTGCTTACAGAAAACAAAAACGCCGGCTTAAAGTGACAGTTAGGCTGGCGGATCAATGGATACTTCAGCCTAACTCTACCTGAATCTGGCCCACAATATTCTCACTTTGAGAATACGCTTAAATATACGCCGGCGCAGATTCAGAGTTACTGATACGCCAGCACAACTGTTACTGAATCTGGCTCTATGGGCCAGATTCTCAAAAGAGATACGCCGGTGTATCGCAGGAAACACCGGCGTATCTCTGGTTTTTTTACTGGGTATCTATGCGTCTGATTCCTAGAATCACTTACGCATAGATACAGTGAAGATCCGACAGGTGTAAAACAATTACACCGTCGGATCGTAGATGTAATGACTTCGCTGGCCTCTAGGTGGCCTTTACGTTGATTTCTCATTTGCCTATGCAAATGAGCCTAATACGCCGATTCCCGAACGTTTTTACGCCGCCCCGTCGTCGTTTACGTAGTTTCCGTAAGCGTAAGGTTACCCCTGCTATATGAGGAGTAACCTTACCAAGTTCCGTCGTTGCCATGTTAAGTATGGCGTCGGGACAGCGTTGTCTTGTTCCGTCGTTTACGTCTTTTACTAAGTCGTTTGCGAATAGGGATTTACGTAAACGACGCTCACGTCAGTTTCATTCACGTTTTCCGACGTGAGCTGGAGCATGCGCACTGGGCTATTTTTGCGGCTGGCGCATGCGCAGTTCGATCGACACGGCGGCGCGCTTAATTTAAATACAAGCCGCCCCCTTTGAATTACGCGGCCTTACGCCAGGCCATTTACACTACGCCGCCGCAACTTATGGAGCAAGTGCTTTGGGAATACGGCACTTGCTCTGTTAAGTTGCGGCGGCGTAGTGTAGATGGCTTACGCTACGCCGTCGGCCATTCTACGTGAATCTGGCCCATAGTCTTTATCGAAAAACAGGTTATGCGATTTTAAAACTTCTACACTGATATTGGAAAAGTTCATCCCCTACACAGAAAATTCGAAAGTTAAAATTTTATTAAAATGAATGTGTTTATCAGGAAAGCAAAGACAGTTCAGTGCGGATCTATAGAAGGTCAACTTTACCCTCCCAATAAACTCCGCATGACCCAGAAGAATCCTGAGATGACCTCAGACACAAACAAAGCGCATATCATGGTGACAAGAGAACAACAAAGTGTATTGTGTGGAGGGCACACGGGGACACAGACGGGCGTCTAAGTAAGACGTGTCATCTGTCTGCCCTCTGGAGCAAAAGTGAGAACCGCGATGGGACAGGAAGTGAAGAAAACGTTCCTCTATGGGGGACACAAGCAGAAAATAAACATTGAGGTCCAGATTCAGGATGGCGAGCGGTTCTTTTGGCCGGCGTAACGTTTCTCATTTACGTTACGCCGCTCGCAACTTTACGCGCAAGTGCTGTATTCACAAAGCACTTGCTCCGAAAGTTGCGGTGGCGTAGCGTAAATGGGCCGGCGTAATTCAAATTCAAATACTGCGCATGCGCCGGCCGTCAATGTATCCCAGTGCGCATGCTCCGAATTATGACGGTGTTTTTGACGTGAGCGTCAATGAAGTCAATCCTCATTCACAGACGAGTTACGCAAACAACGTGAAAAATTTCAAATTCGACGCGGTCACGTCGTCCATATAGATACGCCAATGCCTGCTTTTTGTTGCTTTATCTTTACGCCGGGAAACCCCTTACGGAAACGGCGTAAAGTCACTGCGTCAAGGGCGCGTACGTTCGGAAATTGGCGTATCTCGCTGATTTACATATTCTCCAGGTAAATCAGCGGGAATGTCCCTAACGGCCATTTTAAAATTGCAGTTAAGATACGACGGCGTAATACAATTACGCCGCTCGTATCTTAGCTGCAACCCGGCGTATCTTGTTTTCTGAATACAGAAAACAGATACGCCGGCGCAGATTCAGAGTTATGCCGGCGTATGACTGATACACCGGCATAACTGTTACTGAATCTGGCCCTGAGAACCTACATCCTAATTCTATCCAAAACAAAAACAGAAAAAGGTTCACTAAAAAAAAAAAAAAAGCAGAACTCAAAATGAGTCCGGCTAGAATTTTTTGGGGAAACATCAATACACAGGACAGACTTGCTGAACAAAAATATTTTTTCTGCTTTATTTTTGTATTTTCAATACAAAACTAGGGAGGAGAGTTTCATGCAGCCTGTATGGTCTGTATTCATTCTATACGCAACACTGACACCTTGTGGTCAGACAGGAATTGACATGTCCACTTCAATGTCCTTGACAACTTGTCCTTCAAAAATGCTAAATTTCAGACATGTGCAGAATGAAAAAAATTGTTTTGTTTAGTTTTGTTATTTACATAAATTTGTTTAAATCGTTTTCGGAAATCGTTTTGTTTATCCGTTTTCAAATCAATTTTGAAAAGTTTTCGAATCAATGTCGAATAGTTTTCGGATTCGAAAAGTTTTCCAATTTCCAAAAAGAATAAAAAAAAAAAAAATTCTATTCTATGCCTTCTTTTTATTCTATTTTATTCTCTTTGGAAATTGGAAAACTATTAAAATTCAAAAAGTTTCATATTAGATGGTTTTGGTAAACCTGAAGACAAAATACCGGCAGAAAAACTGACAGGGCCAGATTCAGAGAGAACTTACACCGACGTATCTGTTGATACGCCGCCGTATTTTCAAATGTGCGCCGTCGCATCTTTACGCCGATTCACAAAGCGAGATATGCCGAAAACATGGCTTCAGTCGTCCGTCTGGTCCAACGCCTACGGAAATGAGTATTTCCGACGTGATTTTGGAATCACATCGGAAATACTCATTGATTTTCGACGTGAACGTAACTTACGCACAGCCCTATTCGCGTACGACTTACGCAAACGATGTACAATATGACGCTGTTCCGACGTCCATACTTAACATGGGTTGCGCCTCATATAGCAGGGGTAACTTTATGCCGGTCGAACGCTTACGTAAACGAAGTATATCAATGCGCCGGGCGCAACTACGTTTCTAAATCGGCGTATCTAGCTCATTTGCATATTTTTAATGGGAACGTCTAATGCATCCAGCGTAACTATGCGCCCACGATACGCCGGCTCAGGCAAGTTACGCTGGACGCATTAGACGTTCCCATTAAAAATATGCAAATGAGCTAGATACGCCAATTTAGAAACGTAGTTGCGCCCGGCGCATTGATATACTTCGTTTACGTAGGCGTTCGACCGGCATAAAGTTACCCCTGCTATATGAGGCGCAACCCATGTTAAGTATGGACGTTGGAACAGTGTCATATTGTACGTCGTTTGCGTAAGTCGTCCGCGAATGGGGCTGTGCGTAAGTTACGTTCACGTCGAAATCAATGAGTATTTCCGACGTATCCCAGTGCACATGCTCCAAAATCACGTCGGAAATACTCATTGGGCCAGATTCAGGTAGAGTTAGGCTGGCGGATCAATGGATCCGCCAGCCTAACTGTCACTTTAAGCCGGCGTTTTTGTTTTCTGTAACCAGAAAACAAGAAACGCCGGGTTGGAGTTCCGATGCGATCGGCGTAATTGAATTTCGCCATTGCATCGTTACTTCAACTTAAAAATGGCGCCGGGGGCGTTCCCGCCGATTTACGCTCAAAAAATATGTTAATGAGCGGGAATCGGCAATTCACGATCTTTTTCGGGCGCGACGCAGTGACTTTACGATGTTTCCGGAAGCGATACGTGACGTAAAGATAAAGCAGCCCCCTAGTGGAGTATCCTATGTTAAGTATAGGCGTCGTCATCGCGTCGGAAAAAAAACAAATCGCGTCGCTTGCGTAAAACATTCATGAATGGGAATGTGACGTCATTGACGTTCACTGACAGAATTTGGAGCATGCGCACTGGGATGCATTGACACTCGACGCATGCGCAGTACGTTCGCCGCGGGATCGCGCTTAGTTTAAATAATACACGCCCCGTACCCGCCCAATTTGAATTCCGCCGGCTCATTTGCGATGCGCTGCCGCAACTTTAGGAGCAAGTGCTTCATGAATAACAGCACTTGCTCCTAAAATTTCGGCAGAGTAACGTAAATGAGAAGCGTTACTTCAGAGCAAAGATGCTCCCATCTACCTGAATCTGGCCCATTGATTTCGACGTGAGCGTAACTTACGCCCAGCCCCATTCCCGAACGACTTACGCGTACGACGCAAACAACGTACTATATGACGCTGTTCCGACGTCCATACTTAACATGGGTTGCGCCTCATATAGCAGGGGTAACTTTATGCCGGTCGAACGCCTACGTAAACGACGTACGACGTACGTTCGTTCTGACCCTCATTTGCATGGGGTCACGGCTAATTTTAATACAACGCGCCCACTGCAAGGCTAGTTTGAATTACGTGCGCTTACGCCGGCCCATTTACACTATGCCGCGGTAACTTAGGGCGCAAGTTCTTTCTGAATACGGTACCTGCCGCTCTAAGTTACGGCGACGTAGTGTATATGAGATACGCTACGCCCGCCGAAAGTTACACAAATCTTTCTGAATACGGCCCATAGTGTGTATGGGGCTTGAGGGTACCAAACCAATAAAAAGAACTTCAAAAGTTGAACTTTCCTGTCCCATAAACCACAACAAAGAGGCAGCGAAATCCAAGGGAGCTGAACAAGTGGCTGAGAAACCGAGATAAGAAGGATGGTTTGGATTAGCCAACACGATGAAGAAGATATATAAAATTAATTTCATACCCCTGATTAAAGATGACCCGAGATTAAAAATGAATTAAAGAAAATAATAAATAAACCCATTTCCTGGGTGGGCCGTATAAATATGTTGAAAATGATATACATCCCTAAAATATTATATAAATTCCTTCTATTGCCAATAGCTATACCTTTACAATACCGAAGAACTCTAAATTCCATACTATTAAACTATGTCTGGAAAAATAAAAAACATAGAATATCCCACTCAATCCTTAAACAGAGTAAGCAAGATGGGGGCCTAGCGGTCCCTGATATTAAAAATGACTATAGGGCAGCTGTTCTGTCTAGAGCAAGTCGAGTGGGCAAGAGATAGGCAAGGTAAAAGATGGGTGCAAATTGAAAAGTCACAAGGCATAACACAGCTGGGTAAGATTTTATGGATACCTACACAAGTTAGAGTAATGGAGCACAATGTATACGATATAACAAGAGACACTTTGAAAATGTGGGATAAGGTTCAGACAGTGCTTAAATGTAAATTCAATTCTCCACTAATTAATTTAAATGGCAATACATATTTTCCACCTGGTGAAAAAAAAAATAGGGGGGAGCTGGTTCAAAAAAGATAGAGGGCCAGATTCACATACACTTAATATTGCGCTGCGTAATCGAAATACTCTACGCTGCCATATTTTACCAGGCTCTACACCGAATCCTGGTAGATTTTTGCCCGTACGCTACGGCGGCGTAGTCTATTTCTCGCCGCGTAATCGAAATACGCGATTAGGGGGCGTGAAGCATTTAAATTAAGCGCGTCCCCGCGACGATCGAGCTGCGCATGCTCCGTTCAGAAATTTCCCGCCGTGCATTGTGCGAAATCACGTCGTTACGTCATTCGTTGTTTGAGTAGTGTCGTTTACGGACATTCCTATTCCCGGACGACTTACGTAAAAAATAATAAAAGACGTCGGAAAACTTAGAAATTTGACGCGGGAACGACGGCCATACTTAACATGGGCTGTCTAATATTAGAGCAGCAAAAAGCTGGTATAGTGTTACGCAAATAAAAGATGACTGAAGGTGCCGTAAGAGATTGCGATTGAAGATCGTAATTTCGGGGATCGCCGGCAAAAGCTCATTTGCATACCCCGACGCGGAAAACGACGGGAAGTCCACCCAGTGGCCGCAATTTTATTGCAGCGTAGATCCGAAGGCATACGAACACGTAATCCAGTCGAATTGAAGCCCGCAGCCGTCTATTCATGGTTTGAGGTTTTCAACTAGCTAGAAAACGCTCGTAATTTGAAATTTCTCCAGTCTAACACTAGTTAGACAGGCGTAATGGCTCTCTGAATCTGGGCCAGAGTGTATTTAGGGGATATTTTAAGAAACGGGGAATTGGAGACTTACGAAGAGCTGAAGTCCAGAGTAGATATCTGGAATCTCGATGGGTGGCGCTATACCCAGCTACGACATTTTGTGCAACAACTCCCTCGCCCCTGGCGATCGAGTTTGGAGTTAACCCCCATCGAGAAGCTATGTAGAGCGGAGAACACTAAGGGCACGGTTTCTAAATTATATAAAATACTTATTAAAATAGGGGCACGAGGGGAAGCACCATTTGTTGAGAAATGGGAAAGGGAGTTGGGTATACCTAGGGGGGAAAACACGGTTAAAAAGATAATGAATATGACCCACGCTTCTGCCATAGATATAAGGACAGCAGAGTCAAATTATAAGTGCATTTCGGGCTGGTACATCACCCCAGATAAATCTTGTAAATATAAAATTGGACAGTCCCCCGATTGTTGGCGCGGATGCTCCGACAGGGGCAGGATGGCCCACCTTTGGTGGATCTGCCCAAAAATACAAAAATATTGGGATACCATTGTGTGTCAAGTAAAAGAAATTACGGGGAAGGAAATAAAGAAAGATCCTTGGGTAATCCTCTTCCATGGTAGCTGTGAAGGTATAAAAAAAGTATAAGCAGTCTATAATACCTCATTTACTTAATGCTGCAAAAAGGCTCATACCAAAAAAAATGGGGCGAAGCGGATACCCCCCAGACTTGGGAGTGGGTTGATGCAGTTGAGGAAACCCATAGGATGGAAGAGTTGAAGGAGAATGTAGTAGAAAGTAACAACGACCCGGAGGCCAAATGGGAAAAATTGAAGGAATATAAAAAATCATGGAGTTTGACTGAGAAACTGAGATTACCCCTGTGAGGAAAATCCAGATTCAACCTGGGGAAACAATCCTTATACATGAATTGAAGATCCATATAGATGCACCACCAAAACAGGCAGAAGGAGTCTTGGGGGCCACGTGGGGGAGGGGGGGAGGGGAGAAAATAATGTTAAGAGATACCTACCTCGGGGGTAGGCCTTGGGATCACCAATAAATATTGTAAATCATTTGTTGTTCAAAGAAAATAGTTATATATTAAATAAAAAAAAAAAAACAAAAAAAAAAAACACTTAAGCAAATTCGTATAATAAGTAAATTATCACAGATGATGCAGAACCGCAACCAGAGACGAAGGATACACAAAACCATGAGCGGGTCTCTTCTGTTTCGTAAAACAGCTGATGTGATAAGAAAGAATAATAAAACATAAAAAAAAGAAGAATGGTTTGGGATTTCTAGAAAATTGAGGTGACTTTTTGGGCATTTACTGGCTCTACTCTAAAAATGGACTGTGCCTAAATAAAAAAAAGTTAACAGAATATAAAAGAAAAAGAAAAAAAATGGGCAGAGGGCAGACTCAATTGACTACTTTTGTCTTTTCCTACTGTACTTTTCTATTTTTCTAGAGTAGATACTGAGAGCACTTCATTGGCTGCCAGTCAAAGACAGAATTGCTTTTAAAGCTCTCTGTCTTACACATAGATGTGTCCAAATAATAAAAGCGCATAATCCCAATCGCGTTTTGCGATCCACGAATCAGAACCTGCTCCAGGTTCCGAAAGCCAACTTCAAGTCCAAGGGAGAAAGGAGATTCGCGATCCAAGGTCCCAGACTATGGAACGCTTTACCAACCAGCATTCGGTTGGAGGAGAACCACCTAGCATTTAGGAAAAAGGTCAAGACTTTTCTCTTTTGATATCAAAGGAGACAGGAACAACAAGCGCCCAGAGGCGATTCAGTTCGCATGTGCCGCGCTATACAAGTTTTCATTCATTCATTCATTCAGATAGGCTGAAGCTGACTTCAACTTTCAAACCACAGTTTCTGATGTTCAAAGGCTGCGTTCCAAGCTGGTTGGACAATAGTTGGAGGGTATCCTCATCTCTGCTTATACTGTCTTTGGGTCTCTTGAGACAAAGGTGAATGCCACATTATGATCATCCTCAGGCCTCAGGGGTCCCTGCAACTGGACTTTGCTGCAACATTCATCTGGAGGTATCTTTATTAATAGCTATATATGTATACAGTCCACCAGGGCTCCTAATGGGTCCTTTGCTGAGTGACAATACCTGTTTGTAGATTGGATATATGTACTGTTATTAATCTTTTCTTTGGGTACATCTACAGTATATACTTATGGTTTAATATCATATACTGGTTGGTTGCAGTAGTTCTTCAGCTCCCAATTTCTTTGATTGGCTGATTAATTTCCCATGAAGGGAATGCCCTCTATTCAGAGACCTTGTCCTGTTGGAGGCACTGCCAACTGTATTACCAATCCCGTTCTTCCACTCAGCGAAGGTTCTGGTTCTATTATTATTATTATTTAGCACCATATCCTATTTGGGGAGAGACATTTTCCACGCCCCCCCCCCCAAAAAAGAGGGCTACATGTCTATGCTGTGTCTCAACTCAAAGGTGAATCAAACAGTGACCTCTGTTGTGTAAGGCTCAGCTCACACTAATGTGATCTCCAGTGCGACTATGTAGTGCAGGGGTGTCCAAACTTTTTTCAAAGAGGGTCAGATTTGATGAAGTGAACATGCTCGAGGGCCGACCATTTTGCCTGAAATTCTTTGAACCATTAAAATTTGATCCAAGTGTGTTCCTCCGAGCAACTAATACACGGCCCAACAAGAATTCTCTTGCCTTTGTGGTTGTGTGTGGTGAAGAGATGAGCTTGAGCGTGTTATTTGGATGTACTGTATATTTAGCGACGTATAAAAACGTACAGGCTTACCATTGCAATGAATGCAGCCTCACCATTGCCATGAATGCAGCCTCACCATTGCCATGAATGCAGCCTGATCGATGCCCGTCTGCAGCCACGAAGGGGACAGGGAGGGGGCGGGACGAGTGCCGTCAGATTACAAACAGGAGAATTTCTTGTTTACCCTGTGGCCTCTTTAAAACAAAGTCCCGCCTCCTATGATAAACAGAACAGTCATCCAATGGCACCCCATGAAACGAGACTTCCTACTACAGACGCCGCCGAGTAAACAGGAGATTCTCTTCATGTAATCTGACGGCGCACGTGCTGTCCCCTCCGAGGCAGCCTTAATAAATACGGTATATATCTTTTGTGGCCCCCAGAGCACAGGGCATATGTGAGGCTGCAATGGCTATATATATCCAAATCCCCAGGGGGGGCATATTAAATCACCAGGGGGGCCGCAATTGACCCCCTGGCCGGACTTTGGGCATGCCTGATGTAGTGTGACTTGCTTGTGACTTTGATACAACTTTGATCTGACTTTCTGTGTTTTCTGTAGAGGGTGCAGTAACTATACATGGCCAGCAGAGGGCTCTGTGTTATCTGGAGAGGGGGTGCAGTACCTATACATGGCCAGCAGAGGGAGCTGTGTTTTCTGTAGAGGGTGCAGTAACTATACATGGCCAGCAGAGGGCGTTGTGTTATCTGGAGAGGGGGTGCAGTAGCTATACATGGCCAGCAGAGAGAGCTGTGTTATCTGGAGAGGGGGTGCAGTACCTATACATGGCCAGCAGAGAGAGCTGTGTTTTCTGTAGGGGGTGCAGTACCTATACATGGCCAGCAGAGGACGCTGTGCTATCTGGAGAGGGTGCAGTACCTATACATGGCCAGCAGAGAGAGCTGTGTTTTCTGTAGATGGTGCAGTACCTATACATGGCCAGCAGAGGGCGCTGTGTTTTCTGAAGGGGGTGCAGTACCTATACATGGCCAGCAGAGGGAGCTGTGTTATCTGGAGAGGGGGTGCAGTACCTATACATGGCCAGCAGAGGGAGCTGTGTTTTCTGGAGAGGGTGCAGTACCTATACATGGCCAGCAGAGGGAGCTGTGTTTTCTGGAGAGGGTGCAGTACCTATACATGGCCAGCAGAGGGAGCTGTGTTATCTGGAGAGGGGGTGCAGTACCTATACATGGCCAGCAGAGGGCGCTGTGTTTTCTGAAGGGGGGTGCAGTACCTATACATGGCCAGCAGAGGGAGCTGTGTTATCTGGAGAGGGGGTGCAGTACCTATACATGGCCAGCAGAGAGAGCTGTGTTATCTGGAGAGGGGGTGCAGTACCTATACATGGCCAGCAGAGGGAGCTGTGTTATTAGGAGAGGGGGTGCGAGTACCTATACATGGCCAGCAGAGGGAGCTGCTGGAGAGGGTACCTATACATGGCCAGCAGAGGGCGCTGTGTTTTCTGGAGAGGGGTGCAGTACCTATACATGGCCAGCAGAGGGCGCTGTGTTTTCTGAAGAGGGGGTGCAGTACCTATACATGGCCAGCAGAGGGAGCTGTGTTTTCTGGAGAGGGTGCAGTACCTATACATGGCCAGCAGAGGGAGCTGTGTTATCTGGAGAGGGGGTGCAGTACCTATACATGGCCAGCAGAGGGAGCTGTGTTTTCTGGAGAGGGGTGCAGTACCTATACATGGCCAGCAGAGGGCGCTGTGTTTTCTGGAGAGGGGTGCAGTACCTATACATGGCCAGCAGAGGGAGCTGCGTGTTTTCTGGTGAGAGGGGGTGTGCAGTACCTATACATGGCCAGCAGAGAGAGCTGTGTTATCTGGAGAGGGGGTGCAGTACCTATACATGGCCAGCAGAGGGAGCTGTGTTATCTGGAGAGGGGGTGCAGTACCTATACATGGCCAGCAGAGGACGCTGTTTTATCTGGAGAGGGGGTGCAGTACCTATACATGGCCAGCAGAGGGCGCTGTGCTTTCTGTAGAGGGTGCAGTACCTATACATAGCCAGCAGAGGGAGCTGTGTTTTCTGGAGAGGGGTGCAGTACCTATACATGGCCAGCAGAGGGCGCTGTGTTTTCTGTAGATGGTGCAGTACCTATACATGGCCAGCAGAGGGCGCTGTGTTTTCTGTAGAGGGTGCAGTACCTATACATGGCCAGCAGAGAGCGCTGTGTTTTCTGTAGAGGGCGCAGTACCTATACATGGCCAGCAGAGAGGCGCTGTGTTTTCTGAAGCAAAGGGTGCGTGTCAGTACCTATACATAACATGGCCAGCAGAGGGAGCGCTGTGTTATCTGGAGAGGGGGGTGCAGTACCTATACATGGCCAGCAGAGGGCGCTGGAGAGGGAGTGTTTTCTGAAGGGGGGTGCAGTGGTGGTTCCACCTATACATGGCCAGCAGAGGGTACGCTGGTGCTTGTTCAGCTGTCAATTTACTTGTTAGGAATTTCGAGCAGCCATGAGCTCTTCTGAGAGGGGTACCTAGCAGTACTGAAGGGGGGTGCTATACATGGCCAGCAGAGGGAGCTGTGTTTTCTGGAGGGGGGTGCAGTACCTATACATGGCCAGCAGAGGAGCTGTGTTATCAGAGGGGTGTGCAGGGACCTATACATGCCAGCAGAGGGAGCTGTGTTTTCTGGAGGGGGGTGCTACCTATACATGGCCAGCAGAGAGAGCTGTGTTTTCTGTAGAGGGGGGTGCAGTACCTATACATGGCCAGCAGAGGGACGCTGTGTTATCTGTAGAGGGGGGTGCAGTACCTATACATGGCCAGCAGAGGGAGCTGTGCGTTCTGTAAAGGGTGCAGTACCTATACATGGCCAGCAGAGGACGCTGTGTTATCTGGAGAGGGGGTGCAGTACCTATACATGGCCAGCAGAGGGCGCTGTGTTTTCTGTAGATGGTGCAGTACCTATACATGGCCAGCAGAGGGAGCTGTGTTATCTGGAGAGGGGGTGCAGTACCTATACATGGCCAGCAGAGGACGCTGTGTTTATCTGTAGATGGTGCAGTACCTATACATGGCCAGCAGAGGGAGCGTGCTGTGTTTTCTGGAGAGGGGGTGCAGTACCTATACATGGCCAGCAGAGGGCGCTGTGTGTTTTCTGTAAGAGGGTGGTCTGTACCTATTGCCTTACTGGCCAGCAGAGGGCGCTGTGTTTTCTGGAGAGGGGGTGCAGTACCTATACATGGCCAGCAGAGGGCGCTGTGTTTTCTGAAGAGGGGGTGCCAGTACCTATACATGGCCAGCAGAGGGAGCTGTGTTTCTGGAGAGGGGTGCAGTACCTATACATGGCCAGCAGAGGGAGCTGTGTTATCTGGAGAGGGGGTGCAGTACCTATACATGGCCAGCAGAGAGAGCTGTGTTATCTGGAGAGGGGGTGCAGTACCTATACATGGCCAGCAGAGGGAGCTGTGTTTTCTGGAGAGGGTGCAGTACCTATACATGGCCAGCAGAGGGCGCTGTGTTTTCTGGAGAGGGTGCAGTACCTATACATGGCCAGCAGAGGGCGCTGTGTTTTCTGAAGGGGGGTGCAGTACCTATACATGGCCAGCAGAGGGAGCTGTGTTTTCTGGAGAGGGTGCAGTACCTATACATAACCAGCAGAGGGAGCTGTGTTTTCTGGAGAGGGGTGCAGTACCTATACATGGCCAGCAGAGGGCGCTGTGTTTTCTGGAGAGGGGTGCAGTACCTATACATGGCCAGCAGAGGGCGCTGTGTTTTCTGGAGAGGGGTGCAGTACCTATACATGGCCAGCAGAGGGCGCTGTGTTTTCTGGATAGGGGTGCAGTACCTATACATGGCCAGCAGAGGGAGCTGTGTTTTCTGGAGAGGGGTGCAGTACCTATACATGGCCAGCAGAGGGCGCTGTGTTTTCTGTAGAGGGTGCAGTACCTATACATGGCCAGCAGAGAGCGCTGTGTTTTCTGTAGAGGGCGCAGTACCTATACATGGCCAGCAGAGGGCGCTGTGTTTTCTGGAGAGGGTGCAGTACCTATACATGGCCAGCAGAGAGCGCTGTGTTTTCTGTAGAGGGCGCAGTACCTATACATGGCCAGCAGAGGGCGCTGTGTTTTCTGAGGGGGTGCAGTACCTATACATGGCCAGCAGAGGGAGCTGTGTTATCTGGAGAGGGGGTGCAGTACCTATACATGGCCAGCAGAGGGAGCTGTGTTTTCTGGAGGGGGGTGCAGTACCTATACATGGCCAGCAGAGAGAGCTGTGTTTTCTGTAGAGGGTGCAGTACCTATACATGGCCAGCAGAGGGCGCTGTGTTTTCTGTAGAGGGTGCAGTACCTATACATGGCCAGCAGAGGGCGCTGTGTTTTCTGTAGAGGGTGCAGTACCTATACATGGCCAGCAGAGGGAGCTGTGTTATCTGGAGAGGGGGTGCAGTACCTATACATGGCCAGCAGAGGGCGCTGTGTTTTCTGGAGAGGGTGCTGTGTTACTGGATGTGCCAGTACCTATACAAGAGGGCGCAGTGCAGCAGAGGGCGCTGTGTTTTCTGTAGAGGGTGCAGTAGTAGAATACATGGCCAGCAGAGGGCTGTGCCATGTTGTTCAGTAGAGGGTGCATGGCCAGTACATCTATTGGCCAGCAGACCAGACGAGTCGCAGTAAGTGTGTCCAGAGGGTGCAGTACCTATACATGGCCAGTGTGTGTTGTGCCAATACATGTCAGGGGATGGTAGCATCTGCGCTGTGGTAACCAGACGAGTCGCAGTAAGTGTGTCCAGCCTGTGTGTGTTTGTATGTAATACATGTGGGGCCGGTAGGGGGCGCTGGATGTACGAGCAGCCGAGGCGCAGTAGGTCTGTACTGTATGTTTATGTATGTTTGTATTCTGTGTAATGTCCGCAATGGGCGCAGTGACTCTCTCTGGCCGGCAGAGGGCGCGGTGAGTTCATGTGACAGGCGGGGGGCGCGCAGTGATGACATAGGCGGCCGCGCCCCCTCCCGGGATCCGTAGTCTTTGTCGTTGTCTTGGTGACGGGCGGACAGCGACCGGTCACGTGGAGAAAGCGGGGCGCGTCCGGTGTGTGGCGGGTGAGTTCATTCATATTCACCGCTCCGCTCCTTCCCCTCGGGATAATCTTTCCTGTCAGTACAGTGCCCCCCCTCCCCCTCTCACAGTGCCCCCCCTCCCCTGTCAGTACAGTGCCCTCCTCCTCCCTCTCCTGTCAGTACAGTGCCCCCCTCCCCCTCTCCTGTCAGTACAGTGCCCCCCCCCCCCCCCCTCTCCTGTCAGTACAGTGCCCCCCCCCCTCCAGTGCCCACCCCCCCCTGTCAGTACAGTGCCCCCCTCCCCCTCCTCTCCTGTCAGTACAGTGCCCCCCTCCCCCTCTCTCTGTCAGTACAGTGCCCCCCTCCCCCTCTCCTGTCAGTACAGTGCCCCCCTCCCCTCCTGTCCAGTGCCCTCCCCCTCCTGTCAGTACAGTGCCCCCCTCCCCCTCTCCTGTCAGTACAGTGCCCCCCTCCCCCCCCCTCCTGTCAGTACAGTGCCCCCCTCCCCCTCTCCTGTCAGTACAGTGCCCCCCCCTCCCTCCTTGTCAGTGCCGTCCTTTTCCTCCTTTTGTCAGTGCAGTGCCGTGCCCTCCTCCCTCTCTTGTCAGTGCCGTGCCCCCCCTTCTTCGTCAGTGCCGTGCCTCCCCCTCTCTTGTCAGTGCCGTGCCTCCTCCCTCCTCCCTCTCCTGTCAGTGCCGTGCCCCCCCCTCCTCCCTCTCCTGTCAGTGCCGTGCCTCCTCTCCTCCCTCCTCCTGTCAGTGCCGTGCCCCCCCCTCCCTCCTCCTGTCAGTGCCGTGCCTCCTCCCTCCTCCCTCCTCCTGTCAGTGCCGTGCCCCTCCCTCCTCCCTCTCCTGTCAGTCAGTGCCGTGCCCCCCCTCCTCCCTCCTCCTGTCCCGTGCCTCCTCCCTCCTCCCTCCTCCTGTCAGTGCCGTGCCTCCTCCCTCCTCCTCCTCCTGTCAGTGCCGTGCCCCCCCTCCTCCCTCCTTGTCAGGGCCGTGTCCTTCCTCCTCTTGTCAGTGCCGTGCCCCCCCTCCCCCTCTCTCCCGTCCTCTCCCTCCTCCCTCTCCTGTCAGTGCCGTGCCCCCCCTCCTCCCTCTCTGTCAGTGCAGTGCCTCCTGTCAGTGCCGTGCCTCCTCCCTCCTCCCTCCTCCTGCAGTGCCGTGCCTCCTCTCCTCCCTCCTCCTGTCAGTGCCGTGCCTCCTCCCTCCTCCCTCCTCCTGTCAGTGCCGTGCCTCCTCCCTCCTTCCTCCTCTTGTCAGTGCCGTGCCCCCCTCCTCCCCCTCTTGTCAGGGCCGTGCCCTCCTCCCTCTCTTGTCAGGGCCGTCAGTGCCCCCCCCCTTCTCCTCCTCTCTGCCGTGTCTCCTCCTCTTGTCAGTGCCGTGCCCCCCCTTCTCCTCCTCTTGTCAGTGCCGTGCCCCCCCTTCTCCTCCTCTTGTCAGGGCTGTGCCCCCCCTTCTCCTCCTCTTGTCAGGGCCCCCCCCCCTCCTCCCTCTCTTGTCAGGGCCGTGCCCCCCCCTCCTTCCTCCTCTTGTCAGTGCCGTGCCCCCCCTCCTTCCTCCTCTTGTCAGTGCAGTGCCGTGCCCCCCTCCTCCCTCTCTTGTCAGTGCCGTGCCCCCCCTCCCCTCTCTTGTCAGTGCCGTGCCCCCCCTCCCTCTCTTGTCAGTGCCGTGCCCCCCCTCCCCCTCTCTTGTCAGTGCCGTGCCCCCCTTCTCCTCCTCTTGTCAGTGCCGTGCCCCCCCCTCCTCCCTCTCTTGTCAGGGCCGTGCCGCCCCCCCCTCCTCCCTCTCTTGTCAGGGCCGTGCCCCCCCCCCTCCCTATTGCATCATACAAACCAAGGCGGGGTAATGCAAGATACAGTGGAACCTCGGTTTAAGAGTAACTTGGTTTGAGAGCGTTTTTGATTTGTGAGCAACTTTTTTTTTTTAATTCTGACTTGGTTTGCGAGTGTTGACTCAAGACGAGCCGAATTCAAGCTAAATTGGCCTGCAGTGCCGCATTTGGCCTGTGGTACAGGAGCCGAGAAAAGACGTACATTGGCCTGCAGTACCGCATTTGGCCTGAAATACGGGGGGTGGGGGGTGCAGGAGCCGAGAGTAAAGGCGTACATTGGCCTGCAGTACCGCATTTGGCATGAGGTACGGGGGCGCAGGAGCCGAGAAAAGCTGAACATTGGCCTGCAGTGCCGCATTTGGCCTGAAATACGGGGGGTGGGGGGTGCTGGAGCCGAGAAAAGCTGAACATTGGCCTGCAGTACCGCATTTGGCCTGAAATACGGGGGGTGCAGGAGCCGAGAAAAGACGTACATTGGCCTGCAGTGCCGCATTTGGCCTGAGGTACGGGGGGCGCAGGAGCCGAGAAAAGCTGAACATTGGCCTGCAGTGCCGCATTTGGCCTGAGGTATGGGGGCGCAGAAAACAAGCCTAAGTGTCCTTGGGCCTCTTTGGCCGTTTTCGATGCTCTCTGGCGCCCCCCCCACCACCTCTGCCCGCATTTGGTATTGCATGCCATTGAAGTCCATGCGGAACAAATACTTTTTGTTTCCATTGACTTCAATGGGGAATCTTGCTTTTGATATGCGAGTGCTCTGGATTAGGAGTGTTCTCCTGGAACGGATTATACTTGTAATCCGAGGTTCCACTGTACAATGATTTTAGGTATGCAAGTAAGATATCCCTCATGTCCCCTCACTTCCTGTCTGGTAAAATGATGTCATTGTGTAGAAACGCGTAGGATTTAGAGCCACCTTTATGGAAACATGAATATTGAGAGATGATTTCTTTTTCAGTTTTCCCCCAGAGGCTTTTCTAGTCCAGCGTTGTCACAATGGCGGCAGACGGTTCAGAGCGGGAGGAGGACGCCGGGCCGGAGGTGGTCTCCAGCGGGAACATTCTGGAATCGTTCACCGAGAGCCAAGAGACACGAGATCTGATCGTCAACCTGAGATCTACCTGTGAGGAGCTGGTGACCAGAGAAGTGTGCACACAGAGATTCGTAGGTGAGGAGACCGCCTTCAACCGAACCTCGTGGGAGGGGCTGTGCGGGAAACGTTGTCGCTCAATTAGAGATGGTAGGGAAGACGAATCCCCATCATGAAATTCTGTCAGCCATCTTTTTATTAACCACTTCAGACCCGGAACATTTGGGGGGTCAAAGACCGGGCCGCTTTTTGCGATTCGGCACTGCGTCGCTTTAACTGACAATTGCGCGGGCGTGCGACGTGGCTCCCAAACAAAATTGGCGTCTTTTTTTTTTTCCCCGACAAATAGCTTTCTTTTGGTGGTATTTGATCACCCCTGCGGTTTTTTATTTTTTACGATATAAACAAAAGCGACGATTTTGAAATCCAACGAAAAACATGAGCCCAGCGGCCATTGGCTCCCACTAGGGTTGGACCGATACCGAGTATTTGCGGAAGTACTTGTACTCCCGCAAATACCCCCGATACCTAAATAGAATACAACCCCCCCTCGCCTCGCATGTGTGAGGGACATGGCTAGAGGGACATGGTTGCATGTGTGAGGGACATGGCTAGAGGGACATGGCTAGAGGGACATGGCTGCATGTGTGAGGGGGACATGGCTGCATGTGTGAGGGGGACATGGCTGCATTTATGGGGGGGGACATGGCTGCATATGTGGGGGACATGGCTGCAATATGTGGGGACATGGCTAGAGGGACATGGCTGCATGTGTGAGGGACATGGCTAGAGGGACATGGCTGCATTTATGGGGGGGGCATGGCTGCATTTATGGGGGGACATGGCTGCATTTATGGGGGGGGACATGGCTGCATTTATGTGGGGGGACATGGCTGCATTTATGTGGGGGGACATGGCTGCATTTATGTGGGGGGACATGGCTGCATTTATGTGGGGGGACATGGCTGCATTTATGTGGGGGGACATGGCTGCATTTATGTGGGGGGACATGGCTGCATTTATGTGGGGGGACATGGCTGCATGTGTGAGGGGGACATGGCTGCATATGTGGGGGGACATGGCTGCAATATGTGGGGACATGGCTAGAGGGACATGGCTGCATGTGTGAGGGACATGGCTAGAGGGACATGGCTGCATTTATGTGGGGGACATGGCTGCATTTATGTGGGGGACATGGCTGCATTTATGGGGGGGGGACATGGCTGCATTTATGGGGGGGGGACATGGCTGCATTTATGGGGGGGGGGACATGGCTGCATTTATGGGGGGGGGGACATGGCTGCATGTGTTGAGGGGGACATGGCTGCATGTGTGAGGGGGACATGGCTGCATGTGTGAGGGGACATGGCTGCATTTATGGGGGGGGACATGGCTGCATTTATGGGGGGGGGACATGGCTGCATTTGGGGACACATTTAAAAAAAGTATCGGTATTCGGTATCGGCGACTACTTGAAAAAAAGTATCGGTACTTGTACTCAGTTCTGAAAAATTGGTATCGGGACAACCCTAGCTCCCACTGCTGTCTTATCAAATCCAGTGACACGGGAGCTAGAGGCGGGGCCAATTCCTTCTGTCCGGAGCGTGCTCGCATGAGTGTCCCCATGGAATAAGGCTCTCCGTGGCCCCAATCCTCCTTTTCAGGGGTCCTCCAGCAGCACTATTGGCTCCTTCTCTTAATGAAGAGAAGGAGCCAAGAGTGCTGCCGGAGGACCCCAGAAAAGGAGGACCAGGGCTATTCTGTGCAAAACCCTTGTACAGAGCAGGTAAGTATAATATTTTTGTTTTTTAAGAAAAAAACCTTTACAATCACTTGGAGGGATTCAGTATGTTTCCCACATATGTTCCCTATAAGACCCCTTTCACACTGGGGCGCTTTAACGTTAAAAAATAGCACCTGCAACAGGCCCTGAAAGAGCCGCTGCTGTCTCTCCAGTGTGAAAGCCCCGAGGGGCATTTACACTGCAGCGGTGTGCTGGCAGGACGGCTAGCCGCATCTTTGGAGCGGTGTGTATATCCCCCCCCCCCCCCTCCTCCACCGCTACTGCCCATTGATATCAAGGCTATAACTGCCGACAAAGTCCCGCTGCAGCAGCAGTTTTAACCCTTTTTCGGCTGATAGCAGGGGTTAAAAGTGCCCTGCTAGCGGCCGAATACCCCCGCAAATACGACGGTAAAAATTGCCGCGCTTTACCGCCGACGCCGCGGATGCCCCAGTGTGAAAGGGGTTTTAATGTATCAGAAATAATACTCCAGAATGTTGACCCCTGGGGGGGGGGGGGGTGGGTTTGGCCTTTCGATGGTGAGAATTGAATTACCGGTATTTTTCTATTTTGAACTTGGTGCGATTTTGTCTTTTTCCTGCCCAACTTTATTTCCATTTTTATGTCTAAATCTTCATGAATACAAAATGTGAACGTTCAGAATAAAAATAAAGCTGTGGGGGGATGGGGAGGGGTCCTTATTGGGTGTTCTGACCTCATTGGTCTCATTATTCTGTCTTTCCTTGTAGTGATCATGGACAAATACCAGGAACAGCCGCACCTCCTGGACTCACATCTGGGTAAGTGTCACATAAGTCACATGACCATTTACAAAGCAGGAGTTTAGATTTTTGGAGAATAAAATAAAAGCGAGTCGGAAGTTTTAGGGCCAACAGGAGCCACACAGATAAAATGCAAACACCTCCACTGATGAGCCATAACATGATCACCACTGACCGGTAAAGGGAGTGACATTAATTATCTCGTTACAATGGGTGGGATATATTAGACAGCAAGTGAACATTTCATCTCTGTGTTGAAAGTCGAAAAAATGTTAAACGCAGTTTGTTGTGAATGGGGTCGGGTAGCCGTGGATCGGTCAGAGGGTCCGTGCTGACCTGTGACCAGCCCTCGAAAAATCCACTTGCCCACTTACATTTTGAGGACTGGCGAGAAGGGCTGCCTGGGGGGGGGGGGGAGCACTGCCGATCAGAGGGGAAAAGAGGAGAGCCGCCGGCTGGATGATCAGAGCAGGGAACATCACAGCATTCATTTCAATAGCTGTGTGTCCCCCTCTCCGTCACGTAAGTTCCTCCTCTTTTTCTGGGACTTTGATAGACAGATCACCATCCAATCCTAGGACAGGTGACAACCGTGACATGTATCAAAGTTCCCCCGGACAAAAGGAGGGGCTTATGTGACCGCCCGCCGCAGGGGAACATACAGCTATTGAAATGAAAGCTGTGGAGCTGTGGTGGCTCAACGCGATTGGCACTGCGCTGACAAGCCATTCACCTCTGCAGCCAAGGGTTCGGATCCCGGCCTCGGCTACATGTGAATTGAGTTTGGTGGTCTCAGCCCGGCTCACGGTGGGTGTGCTATGCAAGGTACGCCTGTGCTTAGTACACCCCCCCCCCCCCACCCACAAAAACCACCACCACACTTGCACTCACACTAAATTGGTTTAACACGCATGCACTTTGGTCATGTGTTCTCCTAAAAAGAGAGAGGGAGGCGAAGGACCTACGGGGCTGGCTGGATGGGCTAGACCTCCTCACTCCCTCATAGGGGGAGTCCCTCTGCCTCGTTGGGGTCCCGTTGGGCCCCAGTTGGGCTCCCAAGTGGAGCAGGTAGGGTGGGGTGAGTGGGAGGCCCCCCTCACACCCGCCATTGCCACCCGGGGGCATGGAGAAGGATGGCAGATTGCCTCCGGGGGGAGGGTCTGCCTACTCCCAACTCCTGCAGTCTGGCTCCTCTCTCTCGACTTCACGCACAAAAAAATACACTTTAAAAAAAGAAAAAGTAAGAAAAAAAAGAAATGAAAGCTGTGATGTTCCCTGCACTGATCATCCAGTTGACGGCTCTCTTCTCTTCCCATCCACAGGTAGGTTGCATTATGGGGGGACACTGGCTGCATTATGGGGGGACACTGGCGGCGTTGGTGGGCACAGGCAGGTGGCATTGGTGGGCACAGGCAGGTGGCATTGGTGGGCACAGGTAGGCGGCATTGGTGGGCACAGGCAGGTGGCATTGGTGGGCACGGATAAAGTTGTTAATATTTCTCTAACTTAATTCTGCATAAAACAGAATTAAGTTCTTCTGCATTAAACAGAATTAAGTTATTCAAAACATAAAAGTAGTGTCATTTCATGAGATAATTTATGAGGGCGGGTTTAGGGGCGGAATTAAAGGCGGGGCATGGTAGGGGTTAGGTGGGCAACTGGTGGCGAGTAACCCTGGCTAGTAGCTCAGGACTTGAAATGTTGAGCCCTGCCTGTGATCGGAGCCAAAAGCGCCAGCAATGAGCACATGGCCATCAGAACTGGAGCACGGAGCAATGGAAGAAGGTGGCCTGGTCTGATAAATGGGGTTTTCTTTTACATTACGTGGGTGGCCCCGGGTGCGTCACTTACCTGGGGAGGAGTATGGGAAGAAGGGGAGTCGGTGGAGGCAATGTGATGCTTTGGGCGATGTTCTGCTTGGAAATCTTTCATGTGGATGTTACTTTGACACGTACCATCTACCTAAACAGGTATTCCCTGATGGCAGATTCCTCTTTCAGCAGGATAATGAGCCTTGCCACACTGCCAACATGGGTCCAGAATGGTTTGGGGAACACAACAAGGAGTTTGGGGTGTTCACTTGGCCTTCAAATTCTCCAGATCTCAATCCAATTGAGCATCTGTGGGATGTGCTGGAAAAACAAGTCCGATCCATGGAGGCTCCACCTCTCAACTTACAGGACTTAAAGGTCCTGCTACTGATGGCTTGGTGCCAGATACCACAACGTACCTTCAGAGGACTAGTGGAGTCCATGTCTGGATGGGTCAGGGCTGTTTTGGTGGCAAAGGGGGACTTACTTGTGACAGGAGTCGCTTTGGGCACGGGGGGCCCCCACTTGTGCCGGGAGTCGCTTTGGGTGGGGGACACACAATTGTGCTTAGAGTCGCTTTGGGCAGGGGGGGGGGGCCCACTTGTGCCAGGAGTCGCTTTGGGCAGGGGGCGGGGCCCCACTTGTGCCGGGAGTCGCTTTGGGCGGGGGGGAACCCCACTTGTGCCGGGAGTCGCTTTGGGCGGGGGGGACCCCCACTTGTGCCGGGAGTCGCTTTGGGCGGGGGGACCCCCACTTGTGCCGGGAGTCGCTTTGGGCGGGGGGGACCCCCACTTGTGCCGGGAGTCGCTTTGGGCGGGGGGGGACCCCCACTTGTGCCGGGAGTCGCTTTGGGCGGGGGGGACCCCCACTTGTGCCGGGAGTCGCTTTGGGCGGGGGGGACCCCCACTTGTGCCGGGAGTCGCTTTGGGCAGGGGGGGGACCCGCTTGTGCCGGGAGTCGCTTTGGGCGGGGGTGGGGGGACCCGCTTGTGACGGGAGTCGCTTTGGGTGGTGGACCTGTGGAACCCAGAATCCCTTGGAGAGGTTGGGAAACCCTTGTTTTAGCTCCCCATGTACCTCTTATGTCTAAGTGACCCTGTGTCTATTAGGGGCATAGGGTGCTTGAGAAAAAGGATGGACAGCTGTTTAATGGACAATGAGAAGGTGGTTGTTAAAAATAAAAAATAAATAAAACAAGACTTTAATATAGCTTTAATCCATGCTGAGTAAGCGCTGCTCTGAGCTATCCTCTGTGCTGAACACAAAACCTGAAGGCCACCTGTCTCATTGGGGGGTCACTGTTGAGAAGGCATGGGGTCAGCCCCCCCCCCCCCCAATGTATTGGAGGAGGGGGATATAGTATTGTCCTTTATATTTTAGTAATGATGATTATCTCTTCTCTTGCAGAGTGGATGTTGGATCTCTTACTGGAAATTATTCGGGATAAAACTTCCTCGCCTCTTCTCTTCCACCTCGCCTTTAAATTTCTCTATATAATTTCTAAGGTAATTTCCTCCTCACTCCTCTGTCTTCCGAATATGTCTGTATCTGTATTCTGTGTATTGGGAAAATTGGGGGCTCTCCATCTCACACATGTCCTCCTCTGGCAGGTACGCGGTTATAAAATCTTCATCCGCCTTTTCCCCCATGAGGTGGTGGACGTACATCCCGTACTTGAGATGATCCGTTCGCAGAATCCTGCCGATCCCGAGGTGAGACAAATCAGAATAGAACACAATTAAGTGGAACTAAACCCTCCGGCCCTATACAGCCGGGGAGGCTGCCATCTTCGCCTCGGATCATTTAATAGCTTAGTTCAGAGCACAAGCAACTGTGACCCGTTATCATTCGCAGTGTGCCTAGAATGTAACTGTTTTGGGAAGCAGTTCAGTTGAGGAGTTTAGTTCCACTTTACATTAGACGATACAGTGTGTGTGTTTATTGAATCATTTGTATGTTATCACTAATAGAAGCTGCACCCCTCCCCATTCACAGGTCACCTTCTCTTGCCCACCCCCAACGCACAGGTTACCTTGTCTCTTTCTCTCTCCCTCTCTCCCCCACATGCACAGGTTACCTTCTCTTATTTTGCTTCTCTCATCCACAGCTCACACAACGCCCCCCCCCCCCCCCCCCCCCCCCGCTACACACACACAACCAGATACTGTAAATATCTCCTAAACATGCACTGTTTAGGAGATGTTTACTGTGGATGCAGCCAGTGACGTCACCGGCGCATGCACTCTGAAGGAACGTCATACCCCCCCCTGCCTTAAAGCACCCCCACCATGTTAAGGGCATGCGGCCTTGTATGGTTCAGGAGGGGGGGGGGTGCTCGCTTGTTTCCTCCCTTACCTGACTTGCTGGGCTGCATGCTCAGATAAGGGTCTTGTATGGATTTTTTATTTTGTTCTGGGGTGTAACAGTCAGGGGTTAACGCCGTTTACGATATTCCATTCCACCAACCCACGACAGCTTATCCGACACTCCACAATCCAGCAGACGAACACAGCCCAAATGGATTCCCGAGAAACGAGACACGGCTCTGTTCTCTGGTTCAACAGGAATAGCCTTTAACCACTTAACCCCCGGACCATATTGCTGCCCAATGACCAGAGCACTTTTTGTGATTCGGCACTGCGTCGCTTTAACTGACAATTGCGCGGTCGTGCGACGTGGCTCCCAAACAAAATTGGCGTCCTTCTTTTTTTCCCCCACAAATAGAGCTTTCTTTTGGTTGTATTTGATCACCTCTGCGGTTTTTATTTTTTGCGCCATAAACAAAAATAGAGCGACAATATGAAAAAAATTAAATATTTTTTACTTTTTGCTATAATAAATATCCCCCAAAAATATATAACAAAAAATGTTTTTCCTCATTTTAGGCCGATACGTATTCTTCTACGTATTTTTCGTAAAAAAAAATCGTAATAAGCGTTTATTGATTGGTTTGCGCAAAAGTTATAGCGTTTACAAAATAGGGGATAGTTTTATGGCATTTTTATCAATTTTTTTTCTTTTTTTTTTTACTAGTAATGGCGGCGATCAGCATTTTTTTTCGGTACTGCGACATTATGGCAGGCACTTCGGACACTTTTGACACATTTTTGGGACCATTGTCATTTTTTTTAGCGATCAGTGCTATAAAAATGCATTGGATTACTATAAAAATGCCATTGGGGCGGGGAAGGGGTTAGGTGTGTTCCTGGGTGTGTTCTAACTGTATGGGGGGGTGGGGTGGCCTCACTGGGGGAAATCACTGATCAGCGTTTCCCCCGCTGACAGGACCGGGAGGTTTGTGTTTACACACATAGCTCCCGGTCCCTGCTCTGTAACGAACGATCGCGTGTGCCCGGCGGCGATCGTCGCCGGGCGCGAGACTCGGGGACGCGCCCCCTAGTGGCCGCTTTAATGCGGAAGTATAGCTACGGGCTCTCGCCCAGGAGAGCCACAATCCCGCAGTAAAATGACGGCGGGCGGGGCTGAAGCGGTTATTGGGAAAACACATTCCCATTCTTCCCAGTCTTCTTATATACAGTTTAGTAACCACATTGAACAATGGCTTAACTCCACCCACAACATGACACAAGGAACTCAATACACATCCTTTAGGAGACAGAAATTCTGTCTCCTAGAGCAAGGGTCTCCAAACTATGGCCCTCCAGGTGTTCAGGAACTACATTTCCCATCATGCCTAGTCATGTCTGTGAATGTCAGAGTTTTACAATGCCTCATGGGATGCATAGTTCTGCAACAGCTGGAGGGCCATAGTTTGGAGATCCCTGTACCTAGAGAATCTACATGAGCTGATTACTAATCATTTACCCAGGCAAGGTGACTCCGAGATAAGCTCTTCTCACCTGCTATACAATACACATTTATCATCAATAGAAATTCACACAATACAGTGTCCATTAGCATCACACAATGAAAGGTCTTTAGAAGCCAGACCAAGGTTAGTTTACATGGTAGTAGCAGACTTAATTACCCCCTTAACAGTCTGTGTTCCCACATGAATGAGTCACTCTTCTATTGACCTGTTGGGTTCAGAATCAACAACCTGTAATTAGTTCTTGCAGACATTCTTGAATATATTGTGGATTATCATTACTGCCCCATCTCATGTAGTCCAAGATATCATTTCCCATAGTAGACATAGGATGACTTTAGACACAAGAGTCATTGGTGAATCTGAAACAGGAGTACCCCACACCCTTCAAGAGCCTCTGGGTGCCACAGACCCTCTCGATACATGGGGTTTCCCTCCAAATCCATACCGACCCTCCCTTTCCGGAACCATACCAGGTCACATGCCCTCAACATGAGGGGGGGTGTTGCTTTGGTATTAGGGGGCCTCTCTTCCATTCCTTTAGAGCGCATGTGCCTACAGAATGTCCTCAGCGCTACAGAACACTTCCAGTGCTTTAACCTGCATAGATGAGAACCTCCACAAATACATCATAAACATATGATTTGTACATAGGGCTGTGATTGGGGGTACAAGGAGAATTGTTTTCATGTTAACCCCCCCCCCATTATATCTCTCTCTAGACATGGGAATCTCGCTACATGCTCTTGCTGTGGCTCTCCATGGCTTGTCTCATTCCATTTGATCTCTCCCGATTGGATGGAAATCTTTCTACAGAAGAAGGACAAAAACGCCAATCTACCATGGACACCGTCCTGGACGTTGCTAAGGTGCGTGTTCTATAATGTGCTCTCTGTATTGTTTTTATTTTTATTTTTTTCTCTAAGGTCTCAAGAATCTGATGCCCATAATTTTAATGTAATTTTGTTGGCTTTGTTTCAGTCGTACTTGTTGGTGAGTGACAAAGCCCGAGATGGAGCCGCTGTGCTGGTATCAAAGTAAGTTTGAAACGCATGACTGAAGTCTGTTCCAAAACCAACATTTCATGCGTTTTTTTCTTGTCACATTGCAATATCTTTCATTAACCACTTAAGACCCGGACCAATACGCTGGTAAATGACCCAAGGTGTTTTTGCGATTCGGCACTGCGTCGCTTTAACAGACAATTGCGCGGTCGTGCGACGTGGCTCCCAAACAAAATTTGCGTCCTTTTCTTCCCACAAATAGAGCTTTCTTTTGGTGGTATTTGATCACCTCTGCGATTTTTTATTTTTTGCGCTATATACAAAAATAGAGCGACATTTTTGAAAAAAAAACACTATTTTTTACTTTTTGTTAAAAAAAAAATCAAATAAACTCAATTTTAGTCAAACATTTAGGCCAAAATTTATTTAGCCACATGTCTTTAGTAAAAAAAAAAAATCGCAATAAAAAAAAATAGCTACCTAGCGGGAACAGCGACACTAATACAGCGATCAGAAAAATGATCGCTTAGTCCCGATGGGACCCCCGAACCGCACTCAGGCGGGGACGTAAATTTACGCCCTTGTGCCTGTACGAGCCATGTTGTGGCCGTATATGTGCGTGCGGGGGTCTTTAAGTGGTTAAAGTAGAACTATAGGCAAAACTTTTTTTTTTTCACTTTGGATAGAGCAGGGGAGAACTATAACCCCTGTCAGATTTCTGTAACATTAGTTTTTCCCTTAATTTCCTGTCCTCACAGGAAGTGAGAGGAAATCCCTGCAAATTAAGGGAATTGCTTGGGGACCCCCAGCTCACCGGAACCAGTGTCCTCATTGGAAGATTTCCCCTCCATTACTTTTTGGGGGGACAGCTCAAAATTTTGGATATTTTTTTTATTTTATTTTTTTCATACTTGATGATAAAGGGAATCGGGTAAAATAGAGACGATGAATCTCTGTAACGGAAATAACAATAAAAACTGACAGGGGGTCTAATGCATCTCCACTCTATCCAAAACCTAAAATAAGCTTTCCCTTTAGTTATACTTTAACCACTTGACCACTGGGCACTTAAACCCCCTTCCTGACCAGACCAATTTTTAGCTTTCGGTGCTCTCACAATTTGAATGACAATTACTCAGTCATACAACATTGTACCCATTTGAAATTTTTGTCCCTTTTTTTCACACAAATAGAGCTTTCTTTTGGTGGTATTTGATCACCTTTAGGTTTTTAAAAGAAAAACGACTGAAAATTCTGTAAAAAAGAAAAAAAAAATCTTGTTTCTGTCATATTAGCAGGTTATTTCTCACACACAGCATATGCATACCACAAATTACACCCCAAAACACATTCTGCTATTCCTCCCGAGTATGGCGATACCCCATGTGTGAGACTTTTACACAGCGTGGCCACATACAGAGGCCCAACATGCAGGGAGCGCCATCAGGCGTTCTGGAACACCCAGACCAATTCTGACATTTCTCTCCTACATGGAAAAATCATCATTTATTTGCTAGAAAATTACATAGAACCCCAAAACATTATATATGCTTTTTTTAGCAAAGACCCTAGAGCAGGGGTGTCAAACTGGCGGCCCTCCAGCTGTTCCGAAACTACAAGTCCCATCATGCCTCTGCCTGTGGGAGTCATGCTTGTAACTGTTAGCCTTGCAATGCCTCATGGGACTTGTAGTTTTGCAACAGCTGGAGGGCCGCCTGTTTGACACCCCTGCCCTAGAGCATGTGTCTTCAAACTACGGCCCTCCAGTTGTTCAGAAACTACAATTCCCATAATGCCTAGTCATGTCTGTGAATGTCAGTGTGTTACAATGCCTCATGGAATGTGTAGTTCTACAACATCTGGAGGGCCGTAGTTTGAGGATCCCTGCCCTAGAGAATACAATGGCGGCCGTTAAAACTTTTTATCTTGCGTGGTATTTTCGCAGACATTTTTTGAACGCGTATTTGAAAAAAAAAAAAAAAAAACAGTAAAGTTAGCCCAATTTTTTTTCATAATGTGAAAGATGAAGTTACGCCGAGTAAATAGATACCCAACATGTCACACTTCAAAATTGCGCACACTCATGGATTGGCGCCAAACTTCGCTACTTAAAAATCCCCATAGGCGACGCTTTAATTACTTTTATTGGTTACATGTTTTTAGTTACAGAGGGGGTCTAGGGCCAAAATGATTGCTCTCGCTCTAACATTCGCAGAGATACCTCACATGTGTAGCTTGAACACGTTTTCATATGTGGGCGGGACTTACATATGCGTTCGCTTCTGCATGCGAGCACACGGGGACAGGGGTGCTTTAAAATATGGGTATTGCGCAGGGTATTTGGGTATTGCGCAGGGTATTTGTGACTGCATTTGTCACAGATCCAGTCACAGCGCTGCTGCTGCCACCCGCTCCCCCCCCCCCCCCCCTCTCCTCTCACACTGTACCGAACGGTACAGAGCGGAGAGGGAGGAACCGGCGTGATCAAATGACGCCGGTTTGTTTACAAGTGATCGCGCCGTCATTTGACGTCGCGATCACGTGGTAAACGGCCACTATCGGCGGCAATTTACCGTAATCCGTGATGCACCGGGTCTTCTAGACCTGGCGAGCATGGACACTTTTGCGAGCGCATCCCAGGGGACGCGCAATCGCGGAAGTGCAGGACGACGTCCCAGGGACGTCGTCCCAAAATAACTCCACCGCGCGGTGGGAAAGTGGTTAAAGTGGATGTAAACCCAAATTATTATTATTTTATTTTTTTTGATGTCACAATGTACAGTAAAAGATTTCCCATCATCTGTGCCCAGTCTTGCCACACAGTTAATCCAGCTCTGAGGAATCCTCTTTTTATTGTTCAGTGGTATAAAGCGGACTTGCAGAGAAAAACCTCAATTCGTTCCGCCCCCTTGCTGTGAGTGACAGGTTATTTACATATTTCATGCACTAGCCTGGAGACAGACATTATTTTTTAATTCCCACCCCCACTCCTTTTCTGTAGTCATGTGGTTACTTTTTTGGATTTAGACTGGATGTTAGGGGTCATAGCAGAATTTAGTGTAAGGATACATAGGAAACAAGGGGAGTGTAAAGGAGGGCGCGGAGTCTACTGACATCACGACTCCACCCACCGAGCTCCAAACAACAGATCCACCCACAGAATCTGCGGTTTTTCAGTTCGTATAACAAACAGAGGGGAGGCATGTGACAGGTAAGGATGCATGCAGGAGGCATCTATATCCTTATAGATCAGCACCATGGCAGTCGTTTAGAAAGGATGAGAGTGGCTTTACATCCACTTTAACAGCTGAACTCCAGCTTTTGATACACTACAGCTTGGGTCAAAAAAACTATGAGGCTGCTGGACGTGGGGCATAAACTGTATGGAGCTGCGCCCACATACAGCACACCGCACTGTGTTCCGAGGTCAAGCCAGGACCTTCCTGTCTCATACCCGGTGTTCTGACAAAATGAGCAACCTGGCAGAATGTGCAAACCGCGTCACTTCCTGTGACGTGGGATCAGCCGTATCGCCAAATCGCTCACACTGCGAATGCACAACGTGTCATACACGCCTTCACTGGCTGGCATCGTTGCACACAGGAATCTGCCTGGTAGAATGGTTGACTGACTACTGCGCATGCGCACGCCGGAAAACCGCTAAGACTTATGACATTTACGTTCTTAAGGCCATTTTGCTACACCTTAGGCCCCTTTCACACGGGCGGATCAGTTTTCAGACATCCGCTTGTTTAGCAGGTATCGCTTTGTTGATGCCCGTTGAGCCGGCAGGTGACAAGTCCACACTGTGCAGAAAAGGACCTGTCAGATCTCCGCTCTCCTCTATGGGGGGATTGGATGAAAACGATCCGCCTGTCCGTTTTTCATCCGATCCGCCAGACGGGTGGAAAATAGAGTAGGGTTGTCCCGATACCGAGCATTTGCTTGACAGCTTCTCCCCGGACACCCCCCCCCCCCCATATTAGCTGCTTTAGTGAAATCTTTACATCGGTGATCGGTGCTTGCAACCAGCCCCCCCCCCCCCCAAAGCCGCATGTTCACCGCTGACTGTATACTTCTTCAGTCCCCCCCCCCCCCCCCCGTACTGCTGCTGTCCTCCATTGTGTCCCCCTCCATTGTGCTGCTCTCCCCATCTGCGCTCCGTTCCGTGTCTGTGTCCCCCTCCATTGTGCTGCTCTCCCCATCTGCGCTCCGTTCCGTGTCTGTGTCCCCCTCCATTGTGCTGCTCTCCCCATCTGCGCTCCGTTCCGTTTCTGTGTCCCCCTCCATTGTGCTGCTCTCCCCATCTGCGCTCAGTTCCGTGTCTGTGTCTCCCTCCATTGTGCCGCTCCGTTCCGTGTCTGTGTCCCCCTCCATTGTGCTGCTCTCCCCATCTGCGCTCCGTTCCGTGTCTGTGTCCCCCTCCATTGTGCTGCTCTCCCCATCTGCGCTCAGTTCCGTGTCTGTGTCCCCCTCCATTGTGCTGCTCTCCCCATCTGCGCTCCGTTCCGTGTCTGTGTCCCCCTCCATTGTGCTGCTCTCCCCATCTGCGCTCCGTTCCGTGTCTGTGTCCCCCTCCATTGTGCTGCTCTCCCCATCTGCGCTCCGTGTCTGTGTCCCCCTCCATTGTGCTGCTCTCCCCCTCTGTGCTCTGTTCCGTGTCCTCCATTGTGCTGCTCTCCCCCTCTGTGCTCTGTTCCGTGTCCTCCATTGTGCTGCTCTCCCCCTCTGTGCTCTGTTCCGTGTCCTCCATTGTGCTGCTCTCCCCCTCTGTGCTCTGTTCCGTGTCCTCCATTGTGCTGCTCTCCCCCTCTGTGCTCCGTTCCGTGTCCTCCTCCATTGTGCTGCTCTCCCCATCTGCACGCCGTTCCGTGTCTGTGCCCCCCTTTATTGTGCTGCTCTCCCTATCTGTGCTCAGTTCCGTGTCTGTATCCCCCTCCATTGTGCTGCTCTCCCCCTCTGTGCTCTGTTCCGTGTCCTCCTCCATTGTGCTGCTCTCCCCCTCTGTGCTCCGTTCCGTGTCCTCCTCCATTGTGCTGCTCTCCCCATCTGCACGCCGTTCCGTGTCTGTGCCCCCCTTTATTGTGCTGCTCTCCCTATCTGTGCTCAGTTCCGTGTCTGTATCCCCCTCCATTGTGCTGCTCTCCCCCTCTGCTCCGTTCCGTGTCTGTATCCCCCTCCATTGTGCTGCTCTCCCCCCCTGTGCTCCGTGTCCACATCCATGTCCTCCTCTGTCCTTAGTCTGGATGGAGAGCAGAGGTAGGAGTCACTAAACCCGGCTCCTTTTCCGAATGAACAGAGTCGGTGATCACTGACTCTGTCCATTCACATAACTGAAACATCGTAACCTCCTATATTTACTATGCTTCAGTTTATGTCCATTCATTTTCAGTGCAGCTTTTTTTTTTTTTTTAAATAAGTATCAGTAATCGATAAGTACTTGAAAACAAGTATCGGTATTTGTACTTGGTCTCAAAGTGGTATCGGGACAACCCTAAAATAGGGTTTTTATCCATCTGGATTTAGCAGGGCGGATCGGATTTGTCAGCGGACATGTCACTGCTGACATCTGTTGCTCCATAGAGATGTATGAAGCATCCGTTCAGGATCTGAATGGTCCGCATGTTTGAAAGGGGCCTTACACTCATCGGACCTATAGTAGGCAGGTGGGGCAGCGGACATCTTGCTACACCAAACCCTGTTTTTGAATTGGCAAGCTAATTCTAGCAATCGAGTTAGCTCACCTCCATGAATATAGATCTCCTGCTGAAAGTAGTTTGCGAATTCAAAATGGGGTTTGGAGTAGGAACTGGTAAGGGTTGTTTTCCACCGTGTGCATGCGCAGTAGTCAGTCGAGCATTCTACCAGGCAAATTTCTGTGTGTAACGACGTCGGCCACTGAAGGCGTGTATGAGGGGTTGCGCATGTGCAGTGCGGGCGATTTGGTGATACAGCTGATTAAACGTCACAGGAAATGACGTGGGTTGCAGATTCTGCCAGGTTGGTCTTTTTGTCGGAACACCATAGAATCTGATCAGTGCTCATCCATTCAGAGAAAGCAATGTATTCTAGCTATGAATACAAAGCTTCCTCTGATTGGCTGAGTCGGGGCTGTGACATCATCAGCCCACCTCTCTGACTCGGGAAGCTTTGTATTCATTGCTACAATTCATCACTTTCTCTGAATGTCTGAGTGCCGATCAGGTAGACTGTACTGTCCTCCGGGTATAAGACGGGAAGTCCGGGTATGAGACAGGAAGTCTCGGCTAGCCGCAGCTCCATACAGTTTCTACCGCAAACCCAGCAGCCTCGTGTTAGTGAGGGACATTGTTTGTTTGGGCCAAGCTGTAAAGCAAGGGTCCTCAAACTATGCCCCTCCAGTTGTTCAGGAACTACAATTCCCACCATGCCTAGTCATGTCTGTGAATATCAGAGTTTTACAATGCCTCATAGGACTTGTAGTTCCGTAACAGCTGGAGGGCCGTAGTTTGAAGATCCCTGCTGTAAAGTGTATCAAAAGCTGGAGTTCAGCTATTAAAGCAACCGTGTTAAAGGGGATGGTGCCCCCTTGTTGCTTTGCTATGGGGGCACTTATGCATGCTCTCTCCCGAGCCAGCTCTCTGTGTGTCCGAAGTAATTTTTTTATAGCAAAAAGAAAACAAAAAAAAACGATTGTTACATGTAAAGACGAGGTGCTAGGAAAAGGCCCGGGATGGGGGAAGTGTATAAAGGACATTGGTTAGTGAATAAACACAACAGTGTCGGCGCTCTGTGCCAGTTCCAATCATCAAACAATTGACGAATAATGAGCTCCAGAGAAAACGGAGCGTGCTCACCGGGACGTAATGACCCCTTGTGTTAGCGAGCGAGTCAATACAGCGCTCCAAGTTGGATCCTGTTTGGTTGTTAACCACTTGCCGACCAGCCGCCGCTGTTTTACGTTTGATCCTGTAGCACTTTGAGATCTTTTGATGAAAAGGGCATTACAGTAAAACCTTGGTTTGAGAGCGTTTTGCAAGACAAACAAAACGTTTTAATACAATTTTGCCTTGATGTACAAGCGATGTCTTGATATAAGAGTAGCGTCATGTCACAACTGAGTATAAAAGAGAAGAGAGGAGCCTCTAAAGCCCTGTACACGATCGGTTTGTCCGATGAAAACCGATCGTGTGTGGGCCCCGTCGGTCTGTTTTCCATCGGTGAAAAAAAATTAGAACATGTTTTAAATTTTTCCTATGGATAAAAAACCTATCGTCTGTGTGGAAGTCCATCGGACAAAAATCCATGCATGCTCACAATCAAGGTGACGCATGCTCGGAAGCATTGAACTTAATTTTTCTCAGCAAGTCGTTGTGTTTTAAGTCACCGCGTTTTGGCACGGTCGGAATTTTGACTGATGGTGTGTAGGCAAGACTGATGAAAGCTTCATCGGATATCCGACTAAAAAATCCTTCGGATTAGATTCCATCAGATATCCGATCGTGTGTACAGGGCTTAAGTGTAGAAATATGGTTAAATTTAATGAAGGGACAACATTTAGCAACTTATTGCTACACTTAGAGGCTCCTCTCTTCTCTTTTATACTCTGTAAAAAAAATGCTTTGATATACAAGTGCTTTGGATTACAAGCATGTTTCTGGAACGAATTATACTCGCCAATAAAACGTATTATTTATTATTAACATGGCTCGGCTGGGCGAAACTACCTTATGTTATGTCGCTTCGCCCTGTGGCCATTAGGAACATGCCGCCAGAGGCACATGCCCGCTGCTCGACCCCCCGGAGCCGCTGCGAGTGCCTGGAGGGTGCGATGACCGCCTGGCACCCGCAACCGCTCATGACACAGCGAAAGCTGGGAGCTGTGTGTGTGTAAACACAAACTCCTGGTTCTCTTAGGGGAGAAATGACTGATCGTCTGTTCATACAATGTATGACCAGCGATCTGTCATTTCCCCTAGAAATTCCCCCCCCCCCCCTCAGTTAGAACCGGGGTCTCCAAACTGCGGCCCCGAGGGTCAGATGTGGCCCTTTGCTAGCCTTTTTCTGGCCCTTGGGGCACTATTCCTCCCACTGACACCAACAACGGGGCACTATGTTTTCCACTGATACCAACGATGGGCTACTATACCTCCTACTAATACCAATAATGGGGCACTACTCCTACTGACCACCAACCCCAAAGCCATATTTACTCTCACTGATTCTGGGCTCTGCACATTTTCTACCCCTGCTGGCCACAATCCGGCCCTCCTAAAGTCTGAAGGACAGTAGACTGGCCCTTTGTTTGAAAAAGTTTGGAGACCCCTGAGTTAGAACATGCAGAGGGAACACAATTAACCCCTTGATCGTCCCTAGTGTTTAACCCCTTCCCTGCCAGTGGCATTCTTACAGTAATCGGTCTATTTTTTATAGCACTGATCGCTGTAAAATTGCCATAATGTCGCAGTCACGATTTAAAAATTGCTGATCGCCGCCATTAGTAGTAAAAAAATTATAAAAATACCATAAATCTATCCCCTAATTTATAGATGCTATAACCTTTGGACACACACACACACACACACACACACACACACACACACACACACACACACACACTATATATAAATTATTGTGTGTGTGTTTTTTATTTATTTTTTAACCAAAAATATGTAGAAAAATACATTTTGGGGGGAAAAATGTGGGATATTTTATTATAGCAAAAAGTAAAAAAAATATTGTGTTTTTTTTTTTTTTTTTTTTTTTCTTCAAAGTTGTCGCTGTTTTGTTTATAGCGCATAAAATAAATACCGCAGAGGTGATTAAATGCCACCAAAAGAAAGCTCTATTTGTGGGGAAAACATTTTTGTTTTGGGTACAACCGCACGACCGCGCAATTGTCAGTTAAAGCAACACTGTGCCAATTTGTAAAAAGTGCTCTGGTCAGGAAGGGTGTAAAATCTTCTGGGGCTGAAGCGGTAATAAAAACATTTACATATAACATGAAGCCCCCCCCCCCCCCCCCCCCCGCGCACTTTTTGGAGTGATTTATAAAGCAAGTTCTGTTTGCTGTCACTTTGATGATGTAGGTGTTGGAGCCACCTGTAGATTTAGAGTTTGGCCACCAGATGGCAGTAGAGCACCTGTCAGCGCTCGCTCTGCGTCAGGCATGAGCACACATAGCCCCGGGCTACACTTCCACCTGAGTCATTCCATCGCACCAACCTCCTATTGTCAGTAAATAGTACAGTGTTCCTGTCACTGGTTATAAAATCCATCCATAAGAGAACTTATCACAGGCTCTATATATATATATGTACTCACCGTCTTGGAGACAAATATTTAGAAGACCAATGACCTAATTGCTGCTTATTTCAGTGCACGTTGCTCCATTTCACCACTTTATTTTTATTTATTTTTTTCTGTTAATTACCGTATATACTCGCGTGTAAGCCGACCCGAATATAAGCCGAGGCACCTAATTTTACCACTAAAAACTGAGAAAACACATTGACTCGAGTATAAGCCTAGTGCAGGGGTGTCAAACTGGCGGCCCTCCAGCTGTTCCGAAACTACAAGTCCCATCATGCCTCTGCCTGTGGGAGTCATGCTTGTAACTGTTAGCCTTGCAATGCCTCATGGGACTTGTAGTTTTGCAACAGCTGGAGGGCCGCCAGTTTGACACCCCTGGCCTAGTGTGTCCACCTGCATGCCTCACTGTGCCCATGACTAGACTGACGTTTAACATGGGAGTCTATGGAAGGGGTGTCTGGCTTTAAAAAAATCGGTGCTCCCCAGTCGTAGGTCCCCCAGACAACAAACTTTGCACACTTATAGAGGAGAAATGGGTCTACATGTGTACTAAGTTCCGGGTCCAGGGGACCTACGTCCGGCCAGTACCGAGTCCCCAAAATCACCAGAGAAATTACCATTTAACATGGAAGTCTATGGAAGGGGTGCCCAGCTTTGAAAAATCGGTGCTCCCCAGCCGTAAGTCCCCCGGCCGGTACCGGGTCCCCAAAGTTTGGGAGATCAGGCGCAAAAAGGTAACTTGGGTAGAAGCCGAAGGGGGCATTTTCAGCACAAAAAATGTGTCGAAAAACTCTGCTTATACTTGAGTATATACGGTACTTCATCTCCGAATGGTTTTCCCTACATCACCACAATTTTTTTGCTGTTTAGTCCAGCGCTATTTTAACTGGTTATTGCGCAGTCATGCAACACTCTATGCAAATTAAATGGTCGACAATTCTCTGCCATTTTGTATGCAGGACAAGTTCATGGCCAACGCCTTTCGGATAAAATTCAGAGGCTTTGTCTGCAGAAAAGCCGTGTGTATGACGTTTTTTTAGCAGGACTGCTATAGTGCGGCAGACAATCTGAAACGGGGGGGAGTAACTGAGAAACTGACCTCACCGGTGACACTAATACAGGGACCAGTGCTGATACTATGCACTGACACTGGCTGGGAAGGGGTTAACATCTAGGGGCAATTAAGGGGTTAAATGTGTGTCTAACAATGTGTAATGTGTGCTCTTTTTTATTTATTATTTTACTAAAGATCTTTCTTCTTCTTTTTTTTTATTTTTTTTTATCCAAATTTTTATAGATTTTTTTTTTTTAACAATTCCATTTCACAATATATCACATATCAAAAACATTGTAATAATGTAAACATCATTATCTATATCCTATACTCTCCCCCTCCCCTCTGAGCCCTGTGTTGATTGTCATTTTGGCCAAACTTTATGATGAAACTTTCACGCAAATCATTTATTCTTTATTATATCAAAGATATGTAGAAACATTTTTTTGGTAAAAAATATAAAAATAAAAAAATAATATAAAAATTTAAAAAATATAAAAATCCCCAGTGGTGATCAAATATCATGAAATGGAAGCTCCCTCCTAAGCCTATACATAATTGTGCATATAGGTGTCGCCCCGCTGCAGTAAATGCACTGTGGCAGGTCAGTATCACTTTCTTCTTCTGCCCGGGACTACATGTCCCATGAGACATTGCACCTCACACATTCACAAGGTCTCAGGCACTTACTGACTTGTATGGATGGTGTACTGAGCTGTATGTGTGCTGCACTGTGTATACTGACATGTAAACAATTTTTATGATCTGTTCTAATGGATGATATCACTTGGTTGTTTCAGCCCTACACTGGAATGATTTTGGCTTTTGAGCTGATTGGTTCTTTATCCTTTTGCAGGTTCATCACTCGCCCTGATGTCAAACAGAAGAGAATGGCAGATTTCCTGGACTGGTGTCTCTCTACATTGTCGCACTCCTCCTACCTGACCATCGAAGGCAGGAACGCCATGGACGGGATCCTGCAGGCCCTGGTATGTAAACACGTATTTATTATTTTGATTTATTACAGGTCATTATATAGTGTTGACAATTTACGCAGCACTTTACATATTGTACATTCACATCCAGGGCTGGTACAAGGATTTTTGACACCCTAAGCAAAATCTCAGGGCTAGGTTGTAGTGTATGGGGACGGGCTAGGTTGTAGTGTATGGGGACGGGCTAGGTTGTAGTGTATGGGGACGGGCTAGGTTGTAGTGTATGGGGACGGGCTAGGTTGTAGTGTATGGGGACGGGCTAGGTTGTAGTGTATGGGGACGGGCTAGGTTGTAGTGTATGGGGACGGGCTAGGTTGTAGTGTATGGGGACGGGCTAGGTTGTAGTGTATGGGGACGGGCTAGGTTGTAGTGTATGGGGACGGGCTAGGTTGTAGTGTATGGGGACGGGCTAGGGTGTAGTGTATGGGGACGGGCTAGGGTGTAGTGTATGGGGACGGGCTAGGGTGTAGTGTATGGGGACGGGCTAGGGTGTGAGCCAGGCCTTCCAACATCGATGCCTGACCTCACAAATGCTCTTCTGGAAGAACGGTCAAACATTCCCATAGACACCCTCCTAAACCTTGTGGACGGCCTTCCCAGAAGAGGTGAAGCTGTTATAGCTGCAGAGGGCAGGGCCAACTCCATATTGAACCCTCCGGACTAAGACTAGGATGCCATTAAAGTTCATGTGTGTGTGAATGCAGGCGTACCAGGACTTTTGACAATCATGGCCCAGGTTCACAAAGCACTTACGCCGACGTAACTTGAAATTTGCGCCGGAAAGTGCAAATGTGCGCCGGCATATCTGTGCAACGTACCCACAAACCAACATACGTCTAAAAACTGGCCAGCCTACGCCGACGTATCTTGCTTACGCCGGCGTAGCGTGGGCACAAATATGGTTTGGACGCGTGTTGCTTCTCCCATTGATTAGGCATTCAAATATGCAAATGAGGGAAATCTGGCGATTCACGAATGTACGTGCGCCCGACGCATGCTATGCGATGTTTGTGTAAATTGTACGCCCGGAGTAAAGTTATTCCCCATAGATGAGGCGTAATCCAGCAATAGACATGCAAAGGTCTTCCCCACAGAACACAGGCCGGCGTATTGGGCGTACGTTACGTTCACGCCGTACGTGGTGATCCGGCGTAGCTTAGGCAGTTGTGCCGGCGCGGTTGTGAGCATGCGCATAAGGGTGCTGTTACATGCGTTCACGGCGCATTTGCGCAGTTCGTGATACGCCGGGCGTAAAACACTGCACCATGCTCAGACTATCATTTGCATGCGGTCACACCCACTTCCACCTACTTCCACTTACGCCGGCCTACGCCATCGAATTCTACGCTACGCTGTCGCAGAGTTAGGAGCAAAAGCTTGCTGAATTCAGTGCTTGCCTCTCCGCGCTGCGTCGGCGTAGCGTATGTCGTTTGAGTTACGGCGGCGTTATATGCGCCCACTCTTTGTGAATCTGGCCCATAGTGTATATCCGCTGTTCCTAAAGGCTGTGATATTGCAGTAGGTCCTCTAGAGGGCGCCATTGTTGTGCTGTTATGATGTGTACTGAACAGGTACCTGAATAGTAGTTTATTATCTTTATGCGTTGTGTTGAAGGGCTCCTATGAATGAAGCAGTGTGTGTTTGTAATGTGGCTTCACTGAGGTGTGAATGAAAGTCGGATTACAGATCTTCCCTTGTTGGAAGCTTTCATTTTTTTTTTTTTTTTTTAAATAGTCCCATTATAGTAAGAAATATGCAGAAAATAGTCTCTGCATATGATTAGTGGTTCACATAGATGTATGGACCTGTTTGTACCTCTCTGTGTATTTTTCTTTTTGTTTTGTTTTTATTTTGTTTTTATTACATTTTTATTTATTTTTTGACAAAACTGCCACATATATAATTTTTATTATTAATAATATTATTATGCGATTATTATATTAAAAATATTTATTGGCTATTAATATTATAATATTAATAGCCAATACAAATATTTTTAATAATTATATAATATTATAAAATATTCTAGTTCATTGATCTGCCTGCCAGTATGGGGGGTGTATTTTTTATTTTTCTATTTTTTTTATTTTATTTGTGCATTTATTTATTTTTTCCTGAAAGATGAACTTATCCTTTTAAAAAATGGCAGATGATGTTTGATGTCACTGGAGTAAAGCTGATGTAATGGTCTGCATTGCTCTCCGTCATCCAATCACTGTACAGCTATAGTGATCCATTGTAAAATCTCCTCCCCCTCCCGTCGGTGAGCCGTCCTTGCATCATGCAGCAACCTGCTGCCCTTGTTCTTTTTACTGCTCTGTAATCTCATAATTCTTCTCCAGGGTTTGGCTGCCGCTGAGTTCACCTGTTCATTAGCTGAACCAAACCGAAGCGATACTCGCTTAAGTAACACTGAAACCGGCGGGCCTGACTTTCGCCTCGCAGCCATGTGCCGTCCTGTCTGCTGCGGCAAGGCGAATATTTAAATGCAACGCTGTACTTCCTTTTTTTTTTTTTTTTTTTGTACATTTAAACTGAATCCCTAATATTTCCTATTAGTTTTAACTTAAAAACTCCAAAAGTTTGCCTTTTTATTTCCACACACATGTAGGAAGTTCTCTCCTGTGTTAAATTGGATTACCCACAATTGAAGCAGATTGTACCCAGGCTGATTTGAACCATCAGCAGTCACTCCCCCATAGAAGGGAATGGGAGGAGTCCGGAGCGAGGTGTCCCCATGGAAGGGAATGGGAGGAGTCCGGAGCGAGGTGTCCCCATGGAAGGGAATGGGAGGAGTCCGGAGCGAGGTGTCCCCATGGAAGGGAATGGGAGGAGTCCGGGCCGAGGTGTCCCCATGGAAGGGAATGGGAGGAGTCCGGGCCGAGGTGTCCCCATGGAAGGGAATGGGAGGAGTCCGGGCCGAGGTGTCCCCATGGAAGGGAATGGGAGGAGTCCGGGCCGAGGTGTCCCCATGGAAGGGAATGGGAGGAGTCCGGGCCGAGGTGTCCCCATGGAAGGGAATGGGAGGAGTCCGGGCCGAGGTGTCCCCGTGGAAGGGAATGGGAGGAGTCCGGGCCGAGGTGTCCCCGTGGAAGGGAATGGGAGGAGTCCGAAGGGAGGTGTCCCTGTGGAAGGGAATGGGGTGGAGTCCGGAGCGAGATGTCCCCGTGGTAGGGAATGGGGAGGAGTCCGGTGCGAGGTGTCCCCGTGGAAGGGAATGGGGAGGAGTCCGGAGCGAGGTGTCCCCCGTGGAAGGGAATGGGGAGGAGTCCGGGCCGAGGTGTCCCCCGTGGAAGGGAATGGGGAGGAGTCCGGGCCGAGGTGTCCCCCGTGGAAGGGAATGGGGAGGAGTCCGGGCCGAGGTGTCCCCCGTGGAAGGGAATGGGGAGGAGTCCGGGCCGAGGTGTCCCCCGTGGAAGGGAATGGGGAGGAGTCCGGGCCGAGGTGTCCCCCGTGGAAGGGAATGGGGAGGAGTCCGGGCCGAGGTGTCCCCCGTGGAAGGGAATGGGGAGGAGTCCGGGCCGAGGTGTCCCCCGTGGAAGGGAATGGGGAGGAGTCCGGGCCGAGGTGTCCCCGTGGAAGGGAATGGGAGGAGTCCGGGCCGAGGTGTCCCCGTGGAAGGGAATGGGAGGAGTCCGAAGGGAGGTGTCCCCGTGGAAGGGAATGGGGTGGAGTCCGGAGCGAGATGTCCCCGGGAGGGTCCCCCGTGGAAGGGAATGGGGAGGAGTCCGGGCCGAGGTGTCGAGGTGGGGAGGAGTCCCCGAGGTGTCCCCCGTGGAAGGGAATGGGGAGGAGTCCGGGCCGAGGTGTCCCCCGTGGAAGGGAATGGGGAGGAGTCCGGGCCGAGGTGTCCCCCGTGGAAGGGAATGGGGAGGAGTCCGGGCCGAGGTGTCCCCCGTGGAAGGGAATGGGGAGGAGTCCGGGCCGAGGTGTCCCCCGTGGAAGGGAATGGGGAGGAGTCCGGGCCGAGGTGTCCCCCGTGGAAGGGAATGGGGAGGAGTCCGGGCCGAGGTGTCCCCCGTGGAGGTGGGGAGGGGTCCGGGCCGAGGTGTCCCCCGTGGAAGGGAATGGGGAGGGGTCCGGGCCGAGTCCGGGAAGGGAATGGGGAGGAGTCCGGGCCGAGGTGTCCCCCGTGGAAGGGAATGGGGAGGAGTCCGGGCCGAGGTGTCCCCCGTGGAAGGGAATGGGGAGGAGTCCGGGCCGAGGTGTCCCCCGTGGAAGGGAATGGGGAGGAGTCCGGGCCGAGGTGTCCCCCGTGGAAGGGAATGGGGAGGTTGATAGCTGTGCAGCCATTGGCTCGCGCTACTGTCAATCACATGCAATGACACGGCGTGCTGGGGCCAGGTGATACATTCGGCGGCTATGGCCGCCGGCTTTATCATGGGAGCGCACCCGCAAGCTAACCCCCTTTGGGAGAGTGCTTCCCATGAAGGGGGTTAGCTGATGCAGAGAGGAGCCGAGACAGCTGCCGAGGGACCCCAGAAGACGAGGATCAGAGCCACTCTGTGCAAAACAAGCTGCACAGTGGAGGCAAGATATATATCTGCAGCATGGCACAGGCATGCAGAAGGACGTACCTGTACGTCCCCTTTAATAAGCGTTTGTTGCAGGCGTGCGCAGTGTCAGTGTAAACACGTCTCCCCGTTCTGCCTAGTGACACTTTTACTGATCATGTTCCCTGTCATCGGGAACACGATCAGTGACGTGTCACAGCAAGCCACGCCCCCCCCTTACAGTAATAATCACTCCTATAGCGCCCCCTAGTTGTTAACCCCCTTACTGCCAGTGTCATTTTCACAGTAACCAGTGCATTTTTAAAGCACTGATCGCTGTAAAAATGACAATGGTCCCAAAAATGTGTCAAATGTGTCTGCCATAATGTCGCAGTTAAGATAAAAATCGCAGATCACCGTCATTAGTAGTAAAAAAAATATATTAAAAAAAATGCCGTAAAACTATCCCCTATTCTGTAAACGCTATAACTTTTGCGCAAACTAATCAATAAACGCTTATTGCTAATTTTTTTTTTTTTAACCAAAAATATGTAGAAGAATACGTATCTGCCTAAACTGAGGAAAAAAAAATTGGGGGATATTTATTATAGCAAAAAGTAAAAAAATATATATATATTTTTTTTTTTAATTGTTGCTCTATTTTTGTTTTATAGCGCAAAAATAAAAACTGCAGAGGTGATCAAACACCACCAAAAGAAAGCTCTATTTGTGGGAAAAAAAGGATGCCAATTTTTTTTGGGAGCCACGTCGCACGACCACGCAATTGTCGGTTAAAGCGACGCAGCGCCAAATTGCAAAAAGTGGCCTGGTCCTTTTAGCTACAAAATGACCCAGGGCTTAACCACTTCAGCCCCGGACCATATTGCTGGTCAATGACCGGGCCACTTTTTGCGATTCGACACTGCGTCGCTTTAACTGACAATTGCGCGGTCGTGCGACGTGGCTCCCAAAAAAAGTTGGCGTCCCTTTTTTTTTTTTACCACAGATAGAGCTTTCTTCTGGTGGTATTTGATCACCTCTGCTGTTTTAATTTTTTTGTGCTATAAACAAAAATAGAGCGACAATTTTTGAAAAAAAATAAATCTATAATAAATATCTATAATTGCTGTAATAAATATCCCCAAAAATATATATAAAAAAAAAAACTTTTTTTTTCCTCAGTTTAGGCCGATACGTATTCTTCTACATACTTTTCGTAAAAAAAAAATCACAATAAGCATTTATTGATTGGTTTGCGCACAAGTTTACAAAATAGGGGATAGTTTTTTTGGCATTTTTATTAATATTTTTATTTATTTTTACTACTAATGGCGGCGATTAGCGATTTTTATTATTTTTTTTTTAATCGGTACTGCGACATTATGGCAGACACATCGGACAATTTTGACACACTTTTGGGACCAGTGGCATTTTTATAGCGAATCAGTGCTATAAAAATGCATTGATTACTATAAAAATGACACTGGCAGGGAAGGGGTTAATTATGTTCCCTGGGTGTGTTCTAACTGAAGGGGGGAGGGGACTGACATGGGGACATTACAGATCGCTGTTTATACATTGTATGAACAGACGAACAGTCATTTTCCCCCCTGACAGGACCGGGAGCTGTGTGTTTATTGGCTGAGCTGCGAGATGACTTGTATCTACGTGATCTCGCGCAGCCGAGCTGACCTGCCGCCGTATAACTGCGGCGGCTGGTCTGCAAGTAGTTAAGTGGTTAAACGGCAACCTTAAGGCCCCTTTCACACGGGAGGTGCGGTGGTGGTATAGTGCAACACTGTTCTGTCAGAACTGTGGCGGTATTCGGTTGCTAGCGGTGTAGTTTTCAACCTCGCTTGCGGCCAAAAATCAATACCGCCGGCAATGCGCTTCTGCAGAAGCGCATTGCCGGCGGTATAGCTGCGGTGTCCCATTGATTTCAACGGGGAAGGAGCTGTAAGCACACCGCTCCTCTCACCGCTCCAAAGATACTGCTGGCAGGACTTTTGGAGCGGTCCCGCCAGCGCATCCCCTCAGTGTGAAAGCACTCGGCCTTTCACACTGAGACTGCAGGGCAGGAGTTTTTCAGGCGCTATTAAGGTTCTATTTTGAAAAACTCCTCGGTGTGAAAGGGGTCTTGGTGTCCCTTAAAGGACTTGTTAATAAATGGTTGTGGAACAAATCATTTGAATTTCCATTGTTTCTTATGGGAAAATTTGCTTTGATATACAAGTGCTTTGAATTACAAGCATGCTTCCGGAATGAATTCTGCTCGCAATCCGAGGTTTTACTGTAATTCGGAGCCGTTTTGAAACAATCCGTAGAAAAATCCCGCCCTAGGTGGCAATGATATGGAGATGAATAGATGGTGATTGTCCTCTAAAACGAGGCCTGGTGTCCCGCCTCCAATTAGCTCGATGGCCTTTTATTGGTGGACACTAATACTTTAATCCAGCGTGTTACGCCCCTGATTGAAGACGCTGGGCCCCCCCTCCCCCCCCAAGAGATCCTTTCAGATTTTCTTTCATTAGTTGGAGAAGAATAAAAGGAAATATTGATCTTTGAAGTGGTCTTGCCAGTTTGATCGACTCGAAACTCCAGTTTCCAGGCTCCAGTGTACATTTGGATCCGCAGACCTCCCTTCTTTTGTAGAGTCCTGACCCTCCCTTCCCTAAACCCGCCTGCTTCCACTAATAACAAACGCAGGCTTTGTTCCCGTCGGACGGACGGGGCTCCCGCTCAGGTCTAGGTATCGGGTGGCACTGATCACAGGGGTTTAAATTGCTAATAAGCTTTACTGGGTGTTAAAAGTGTAGACTTTTTTTTTTTTTCCTCCCAGTCCCAGAAAGGGCCTAGAGATCTTAAGTCCTGAAGATCCTTTTCAAGAGCGGTAATTGCCTCTAATTAGGTTTAACACGGGAGGTCTTATCTCCTGCTGTCTGTCTTATTCATCTCCCACTTTTCTGCCTGATTGGCCTTCGGGAAGGAAGCGAGTTGGATGCTGTGCAGCAGTAATGCCGTCCTATGGGGAGCGGGGCAGGGCTGTCTGGTAGATGCCTAATTCGGCATTGTGACCTTGCGGTGTTGGGTCCCCAAGTTAATTTCCACCCAGGGACACAATGCCCGTTCTCCAGGTGTTTGTGGGTTTTTATCGGGCTCCTCCCATAATCCAAAAACATACTCCTAGTCAACCACCAAAATGTCACTGAGCGGCATGTTAGATTGAAGAATCACATAAATAAATTCCATGCCCCTGCCACAGACTTTGCACATTTTTCTTAATCTTTTTGTCACTTTTGTGTTTTTTCTTTCTCACTAGGATGGGGGGTGCGAGTCCTCCGGCTTGCCCTGATGTCTAGGGGGAGGATGTGTGGCCCTTAGGTTCGTTCCTCCTCTGCTTTTGGGGGGTGTCTCTTTTCGGGAGAGCCCCTCGACCTAGTACTTGGCGGTGGGCCATGGGGAAAGGGTTCCGCCAGGCCTTCTGGCAAGGTGGACCATATAACCCTATGTCCCTGTCAGGAGCCTTGCACTCCGGGGATCAGGGAGAGGTCCTACCCCTTAAGGCAGGGGTGCCCAACCAGTGGCCCGGGGGCCACACGTGGCCCGCGGAGCCCTCTGATGTGGCCCATGACCTCCTGCTCTGGGATGGAATAAAATACTGTTATTAAAGGTCAGTTTATTACTAAAATCGGTGTATATATAGCCATATCTTTTCTGCAGTGGTTACTGGGCTGCTTTAAAACTGATCTGCAGAGCAGATTACCTGCTAGTTACCTGCACTGAGCCATAGATGAAATGACTTGTGTCCTAACTCGAATACAATATGCTAAAAAGTATAGTGGGCTGTGTCAGTGTCTGCTCTGCATATGCAGAGCAGACACGGACATGCCATCCACCCAGTGGCCCTTGCTCTTCAAAAGGTTGGGCACCCCTGCCTTAAGGGGTGGACAAAGCACACACTTGCATGCACTTTTTAGTGTGTGTGTTTCACATGCACGTTTTTTTGTTCACTTAACACTCTCTTTTATGGTTTCATTTTTCAGCACCACTGCGAATCAAAAAAAAAAAGGGGGGGTGTGGAATTTTAGAAATCTGGTGCAAAGTCTCAGATCCTTCACACCACTGCCCCCCCTACACACACACACACACACACACACACACACACACACACACACACACACACACACACACACACACACACTTATATCACAGTCCCCTTTTTTCATCCGTGTCTTCAGTCCCCCCTTACAGTACCTCTATCCCCTGCCTCCATTAACCCCCCCAACTTTCTAGCAGTGTGCTCACCCCCCCCCCTCTCACCTTCATATTAGTGTCCCCTGCCTCTCTTGACCTCCACCTCCCCCTTCACACCAGTGTCGCCCCCCATAGCAGTGTCCTCACCCCCCTTCACATCCAGTGTCACCCCCCCCCCCCATAGCAAAGTCCTCTCCCCCCCTTCACATCAATGTCCCCTGCCCCCCCCCTTAACCCCCCATCCTTCATAGCAGCGTCCTCGCTCTCCCTTCATATCCGTGCCCCCTTTAACCAACTTCCCCTCTCCATAGCAGTGTTCTCATCTCCCCCTTCACAGTGTGCCCTGCCAACCTTAACCCCCCCTCCCCCAACCCCTTCACATCAGTCCCCCTGCCCCCTCCCTCATAGCGGTGTCCTCACCTCTTTCAGTGTCCCCTGTCCCCCCTTCAAAGCAGTGTCCTCACCCCTCTTCACATCAGTGTCCCTGGCACCCCGCCCTTCACACCCCCCCTTTTAGAGCAGTGTCCTCACCCCCCTTCACATCAGTGCCCCCTGCCTTTAGTAACTACCCCCCCCCCTTTCACAGCAGTGTCCGTCGACTCTCCTTCAGAGCACTGTCCTTGTCCCCACTCCCACCCCACCGCCTTCAAAGTGCCGTCCTCACTTTATCCCCCCTTCTCTGAATGCACTGACCCCCCCCCCCCTCCATTAAATACCCCCCCCCCCCCCCCCTTCAGACTATTCTGCCTCACCTATGCTGGCCATAGACAATGTGATTTTCACTCCATTCCCCCCATCAACACAGACAGTGTTGATGGGAGAAACCCTCTCGCTGAGCTCTGTCCCAGCTTGGGGAACACACAGTGGTTATTGCTTGCAGCAAAATAAAAACTAAAAACAGTGGTGATCAAATGCCACCAAAAGAAAGCTCTATTTGTGGGGCAGAAATGATATATGTTTAATTTGGGTACAGTGTTGCATGACTGAGCAATTACCAGTTTAAGTAGCACAGTGCTAAATTGCAATAAATGGCTTGGTCATGAAAGGGGTAAAACCCTCCAGAACTAAAGTGGTTAATCACCATGGTCAGCTGGTAATACCAGTTCTTACCTGTGGGGCAGTATTTAATTTGTTTAGGTATGCTGGGGAGTTGGGAATGCTGGCGCGCCCTACTTGTGCGATTTTTATGTTGATCAGGGCAGGCGCTCCAGATCTGGTTTTATTCCTGAGCAATCTTTTAGGCAGTAGATGTAATAACCGCAGCAAATCGCAGCACAGTGACACCTTGTCAAAACACCGTCCTATTTAATCATTCACAGCATGAGGCGGACAGGCAAGTTTTACCCCTGTAAGCCACACTTAATGCTTTTGTTCCTGGCACACCTACACAGCGCTCCAGCATTCAGCTCTGCCTGTCTGGGCTTGTACGCCTCTCCGCGTGGTGACATTCCCCCACATCGCTCCGTTCCACCTGTTATCACAACAGGTGTGCTGCTTCAGTTGACTTACAGCAGGTGCTTTTCTACGCCTCGCGTATCGGGGGCGAGCTTCTTACGTGGAGCTGCGGGGAAGGAAATAGACTTTGTTACCCAATACAGAGAGTCAGGTACTAAGCTATGGTGGTAAAGGGACACGTCAAATATGATTAAAGGGTAACTCCACTTTTGTGGGGGGAGCCAGGGCCAATCCACCCTATAGGCTCACTATGCAAGTCACTTAGGGCCCCGCAAAGCTGCGGAGGGCCCCCCAAATTACTAGAGACCCTGCCTGTTGAGAAGTCATTTTCGGCCCCTTACCCCACTTCTCAACTCCTCGCTGGCTGCATGGGAGAAGAGGTAAGAAGTCAGCACCCCCATGCTTCTCACTTTAAGATGTCATTTCCGACAGCAGAACACCCCCTCCCCCGCTTCTTAACTCAACTTTAATCTTTGACATGTGTCACTGGGGATCAGCACTGGGGGGAGCAAATAAAAAAAAAATTGCAGGGCTTGACAAAGCCCAGGTCGCCATGGTGACTATAAATTGCATCCTGGCGCCTGGGCTTTTGTCGGATTGGAAGCATGCAGGTGGCTGCACTACGCCCTGAAAGCTTCCACCCACCACGCATGTCCGCTGTCGTCCTCTTTTTGTTGCTGACCCGGAAGTGACCTATATGATGTCACTTTCTGGTCTCCATTGACAGTTTCCCTGGTCATCAAGGCCGGGAAAGAATGTATTGCAATGTGATCTGCATTGCATTACATTCAGTGGAGCTCAGGGGAGACGTGTGATGTCACTTCCGGGTCCCCGTTGACAGTTTCCCCAGCCTTTAAAGGAAGTAAACCCCCCCCCCCCCCTGAAAAAACGGGGGGGAAACACTTCAAGACAAAGGCATAATGAGCTAGTTTGCATAGCATACTAGCTGATTATGTATTGCTTACCTCAGAAGGAAGCCCCCACAGCGGTCCACGTCTCCCCCCTCCGGCCGCCGCCATCTAGCCCCGGGGTGACTTCAAGGTAAAAAAAACATATATACCGTATATATAATGTTTGGGGGTTCTATAATTTTCTAGCACGTCCCTTTTTTTTTTTCACGTCTCCCCCCTCCGGCCGCCGACATGTTGCGCCGGGGTGACTTCCGGGTTTTGCCACTCCAGCGCTGTAATTGGCTGGAGCGGCGATGACGTCACTCCGTGCATGTGCACAAAAAACAGCATATGCTGGGGAAGAAACAGCACAGAGTTTTGTTTCTCTATTGATTGGATAGGCTGTGTTGTCACTGGTCTCTAGTGATTGGATAGGCCGTGTTCTCATGAATATGAAGGGTCTCTGTGATGTCACTGGTCTCTAGTGATTGGATAGGCTGTGTTCTCATGAATATGAAGGGTCTCGGTGATGTCACTGGTCTCTAGTGATTGGATAGGCTGTGTTCTCATGAATATGAAGGGTCTCTGTGATGTCACTGGTCTCTAGTGATTGGATAGGCCGTGTTCTCATGAATATGAAGGGTCTTGGTGATGTCACTGGTCTCTAGTGATTGGATAGGCTGTGTTCTCATGAAAACGAAGGGTCTCTGTGATGTCACTGGTCTTTAGTGATTGGATAGGCTGTGTTCTCATGAATATGAAGGGTCTTGGTGATGTCACTGGTCTCTAGTGATTGGATAGGCTGTGTTCTCATGAATATGAAGGGTCTCGGTGATGTCACTGGTCTCTAGTGATTGGATAGGCTGTGTTCTCATGAATATGAAGGGTCTCGGTGATGTCACTGGTCTCTAGTGATTGGATAGGCTGTGCTCTCATGAAAACGAAGGGTCTCTGTGATGTCACTGGTCTCTAGTAATGGATAGGCTGTGTTCTCATGAAGCATTGAGGTGGCTGCACTGCAGCCTGAATGCTTCTACACACCCAACACGTCCGCCGTCCTCCCCTTGTTGCTGACCCAAAGGTGGCATATATGATGTCACTTCTGGGTCCCCATTGACAGTTTCCCTGGTCATTAAGGCCGGGAAAGATTGTATTGCAATGCGATCTGCATTGCATTACATTCAGTGGGAGCACAGGGGAGACGTGATGTGACGTCACTTCCGGGTTCCTTGGCCAGTTTTCCTGTACAAGGCATTACATCACGCTCAGTGGAGTCTGAAATAAGTTAACTTTTTTTTTTTAAAGCATGAAAGAGTTTTTTTCCTCTCGAAAAACACATTTGAAAAATTGCTGCGCAAATACCGTGCGAGATTAAAAGTTGCAATGATCGCCATTGTATTCTCTAGGGTCTCTGCTAAAAAAAAACATATAATGTTTTTGGGGTTCTATGTAATTTTCTAGCAAACAAATTATGATTTTAACATGTAGGAGAGAAATGTCAGAATTGGCCCGGTTGGCAAGTTAAGGGAATACTTGGATGGAAGAAGTAAATCAAGTTCTTTGATATTTTAGGTAACAGGTGACCAGCACAGGTGCACCCAGCAGACGGAGGGTTAATCTGTAATCCTTAATGATGATCCACAATCACATCATTGGGACGAATGCCTCCTGGACGGAGGGGTACACCTATAATAACCTGTGATTAGCTGTCAGGTAACAGCCCAGCTTGGTTTGAGCTCAAGGCGCTGACCCCACCCACTTCTTGCGTGACACGGATGCCATCGTCTACAGGTAGCCCCGGGCGCCATAACTGGAAAAACAATTCAGTCTTTTAATTACAGCTGTAAACAAGAGTGACATACGCACTGTGCAATGACTGGCCTACATATTTTCTGCGATGTATTGTAATTTCACGGACGGCACCTAATCCGGACTTGTATTTTCTTATTCCAGTGGTGACCTATTCATTGTATATTGAAAATGAACGTCTTCTATGTTGTTGCATTAATTTTCCTGTCATTACAATACCCCCTGGTGTGTGTGCAACCCGGGAGACCGGCAGGTGGAATATCCCTCGGGCACTGGTAACAGGTGGCTCAGCCCCGTCCTCCTCCACGGGGCCCCGAGGCAGCAAAACGTACAATATGTCGCCTGGAGTCCCCTCATAGTTTTGCGAGGTGTGATGTGACCGTGGAATGTGCGTGGCCTGTGGGTTTTTTTTTGTTTAAGAGCATTTTTGCTTTTAAAAAAGTTTTATTTTCAGCAACACTTTTGTTTTTCTCTACAAATGTTTCAAGTTAACTTGCTTTAGGATCTTCGTGACTTTTTGTTTTTGTGTGAGAATTCTCATAGGTTCAATTACTTGGTTTGAAAGCCCTTTCTTTCCTTCTTTCCTTCTTTCCTTCTTTCCTTCTTTCCTTCTTTCCTTCTTTCCTTCTTTCTCTCGCTCTCTTTATTTCTCTCTCGCTCTCTTTTATTTCTCTCTCTCGCTCTCTTTTATTTCTCTCGCTCTCTTTTATTTCTCTCTCTCGCTCTCTTTTATTTCTCTCTCTCGCTCTTTTATTTCTCTCTCTCGCTCTCTTTTATTTCTCTCTCTCGCTCTCTTTTATTTCTCTCTCTCTCGCTCTCTTTTATTTCTCTCTCTCTCGCTCTCTTTTATTTCTCTCTCTCTCTCTCTCTCTCTCTTTTATCTCTCTCTCTCTCTCTCTCTTTATTTCTCTCTCTCTCTCTCGCTCTCTTTTATTTCTTTATTTCTCTCTCTCTCGCTCTCTTTTATTTCTCTCTCTCTCGCTCTCTTTTATTTCTCTCTCTCTCTCTCTCTTTATTTCTCTCTCTCTCGCTCTCTTTTATTTCTCTCTCTCTCGCTCTCTTTTATTTCTCTCTCTCTCTCTCGCTCTCTTTTATTTCTCTCTCTCTCTCTCTCTCTCTCTTTATTTCTCTCTCTCTCTCTCTCTTTCTCTTTATTTCTCGCTCTCGCGCTCTTTCTCTTTATTTCTCGCTCTCGCTCTCGCTCTCTCTCTCTCTCTCTCGGTGATGTCGCTGGTCTCTAGTGATTGGATAGGCTGTGTTCTCATGAATATGAAGGGTCTCTGTGATGTGACGGGTCTCTAGTGATTGGATAGGCTGTGTTCTCATGAATATGAAGGGTGTCGGTGATGTCACTGGTCTCTAGTGATTGGATAGGCTGTGTTCTCATGAATATGAAGGGTGTCGGTGATGTCACTGGTCTCTAGTGATTGGATAGGCTGTGTTCTCATGAATATGAAGGGTGTCGGTGATGTCACTGGTCTCTAGTGATTGGATAGGCTGTGTTCTCATGAATATGAATGGTCTCGTGATGTCACTGGTCTCTAGTGATTGGATAGGCTGTGTTCCCATGAATATGAAGGGTCTTGTGATGTCACTGGTCTCTAGTGATTGGATAGGCTGTTTTCTTATGAATATGAAGGGTCTCTGTGATGTCACTGGTCTCTAGTGATTGGATAGGCTGTGTTCTCATGAATATGAATGGTCTTGTGATGTCACTGGTCTCTAGTGATTGGATAGGCTGTGTTCTCATGAATATGAAGGGTCTCGTGATGTCACTGGTCTCTAGTGATTGGATAGGCTGTGTTCTCATGAATATGAAGGGTCTCGTGATGTCACTGGTCTCTAGTGATTGGATAGGCTGTGTTCTCATGAATATGAAGGGTCTCTGTGATGTCACTGGTCTCTAGTGATTGGATAGCATGTGTTCTCATGAATATGAAGGGTCTCTGTGATGTCACTGGTCTCTAGTGATTGGATAGGCTGTGTTCTCATGAATATGAAGGGTCTCGGTGATGTCACTGTTCTCTAGTGATTGGATAGGCTGTGTTCTCATGAATATGAAGGGTCTCTGTGATGTCACTGGTCTCTAGTGATTGGATAGCCTGTGTTCTCATGAATATGAAGGGTCTCTGTGATGTCACTGGTCTCTAGTGATTGGATAGGCTGTGTTCTCATCAATATGAAGTTGATAAACAGCCTGCATCTAGTGGAAAGGAAAGCCACAGAAAACAATATTTTGCAGTATAATCCAGTTTCAATGTTTGGTTAAATAACAATGTACAAAATATAAGCAAAACAAATCTCCAAGTAATTAGAGGTGCCACACCCCATATGATGCAGTTCAGTTCTGCTTTATTGGGCTGACAGTGCAGCCTGGATGATAGAAGAGACTCCCCAAGCTACATAAACGACCATGATTACCAGTGACGCGATTCATGCCTAACAGGACTGCATGCCCCGACATCGGCTAAATTATGGGTTCTTACATAGATTGTGAAAATTTAAACTGGTTCCCAATTATCCGATGACCATGAAGTTATGTGACATATGTAGGTCATCTTCTTAGGAGGAACACTTATGTAACAAAAAGTGTTACCTTGAGTAATGTGGAACATTCACTGTTCCATAACAATGTTTAATCATTCCATAAATTATATTCATATACAAGGAAAAAGAGAGATTGACTAGACTACCCAGTGTAACAATTGCCTTGCAGGAAAAAGTAATACCCTGTTTTCCCAAAAATAAAACCAGGGTGCTATATTAATTTTGGCAACAAAAGACACAGTAGGGCGTATTTTCAGGGTAGGTCTTACCATGTAATGTAATTCATGAGAACACAGCCTATCCATCACTAGAGACCAGTGACATCACCGAGACCCTTCATATTCATGAACACGGCCTATCCATCACTGGAGACCAGTGACATCACCGAGACCCTTCATATTCATGAACATGGCCTATCCATCACTGGAGGCCTATCCAGAGACCCTCATATTCATGAGACGTAGCATCCAATCACTAGAAACCAGTGACATCACGAGACCCTTCATATTCATGAGACCCTTCATATAGAGACCAGTCATGAGACCCTTCATATTCATGAACAGCCTATCCATCACTGGAGACCAGTGACATCACAGAGACCCTTCATATTCATGAGAACGTAGCCTATCCAATCACTAGAAACCAGTGACATCACGAGACCCTTCATATTCATGAGAACACAGCCTATCCATCACTAGAGACCAGTGACATCACGAGACCCTTCATATTCATGAGAACACAGCCTATCCAATCACTAGAAACCAGTGACATCACAGAGACCCTTCATATTCATGAGAACACAGTAGCCTATCCAATCACTAGAGACCAGAGACCAGTGACATCACAGAGACCCTTCATATTCATGAGAACACAGAGAACACAGCCTATCCAATCACTAGCCTATCCAACCCTCATATTCTAGAGACCAATCACTAGAGACCAGTGACATCACAGAGACCCTTCATATTCATGAGAACACAGCCTATCCAATCACTAGAGACCAGTGACATCACCGAGACCCTTCATCATTCATGAGAACACAGCCTATCCAATCACTAGAGACCAGTGACATCACAGAGACCCTTCATGAGAGAACCCTATCCAATCACTAGAGACCAGTGACATGAGAACACAGCCTATCCAATCACTAGAGACCAGTGATATCACCGAGACCCTTCATGTTCATGAGAACGTCATCCAATCACTAGAGAAGTGACACAGCCTATCATGAGAACAATCACTAGAGACCAGTGACATCACAGAGACCCTTCATGAGAGAACCCTTCCATATAGAGACCAGTCATGAGAACACAGCCTATCCAATCACTAGAGACCAGTGACACAGAGACCCTCATATTCATGAGAACACAGATCCAATCACTAGACCAGTGACTCACGAGACCCTCATATTCATGAGAACACAGCCTATCCAATCACTAGAGACCAGTGACATCACAGAGACCCTTCATATTCATAAGAACACAACCTATCCAATCACTGGAGACCAGTGACATCACAGAGACCCTTCATATTCATGAGAACACAACCTATCCAATCACTAGAGACCAGTGACATCACCGAGACCCTTCATATTCATGGGAACGAAGCCCATACCCTTGCTCTCTCTGTGCGCTGTTGCCGGCTGTACATTTTGTAGAGTTCTGTTTAGGGTTCAAATAGATTTTTATTATGTGTAAAGCGGGAGGAGAGTCCTATCCTTGTTGTTTGATGCTTTTTTTTTTTTTATCTTATTTGGCACTTTGGGAACGGAGCAGGTGACTTGCCTCGGGTTATTGTTGGCGCAGCACCCAGGAGCTCCGTGTTTTGGGCTCACCTTCCCTTGGTTGGATCGCTCTGCGCTAAATATTTATCGTTTTTTTTTTTTTTCAGTTTCATTAGAAATCCTTCTGTTTGCTAATATTAAAAGAAATCGCCTTCTCCCATAAAAAGATTCCTGAGTCACGCGAAGTGGCGTGTGGTGATCTGTGAGGGAAGGGCTATCCTAGAATTGAGTGCGTTAGTCAAGGCATTTAGTGAATCGTCAGGAAAACTAGAAAGGTGGGCTGGTGATTTATGGCTTATTTCTGTAATCTCCGGCTAAATATAGGATTTTGTTTACTTGTCATTATCGGGAATTAATCCGACCGAGTCCTGTCACAATGCCGACTGGCCGCACACAGCACCGACCATGTAAAATATCTGAGCGTTGTGTATGATGATTGTAAAAGAGCAGGATTAAAAAGGAAACCCTCAGGTACTTGCACATGGCTCCTCCATGATATTGGAATCAAATCCCACCAGTTATTCCCATTGTATCTGAGCATCAAAACGCTGTTTAATTCATTATTAAAGGGGTTGTATAACAAACATGCCTATACTTACTTACCCGCT